>CM027126.1:49354216-49789995 GCA_015476505.1 Urochloa ruziziensis
CTTTTTCTTCACACCGGCAAGAGAGCACAAAACAAAGAACACGCCGGGGTTTCTTGCCGACGCGAAGGAGCAAAATGAAACACAAAATCCATGGCTCAAAAAATATGATCGATGCTTAGTTGTGGTTTGATGCTCTCAACAAGAAAATTCAAATCTGATTTTTTTAAAGTGGAACCATGCTCTGTGCAATCACCAAGACATTATGCAAATCTGAGATGAATTTTATTGTCAAAAATCAATGTAGGTCAAGAACTCTTGACTACATTAATTTAGGTTAATGTCAAAGACAATTAGACTAAATAAACTTTGATCTTTACCATGTGAGGTGTGGGATTAGGTTCTAGTTTTGGCCAAAAAGAGAGAGAGAGAATTTTGAAGAAAATAAAACAAAAAGGCTTAGAAAACTCTAACTAGAAAAACCAAGATTTTCAATAAGCATGAACCAAAAGAGAGTTTTATCCTTATGTTTCACGAGCCTAGCATGCGTATAATTATAAAAATAATTCATGAACAATACAATGCAGTCTCTACTCGAAGATGGGTTCTTGAAGGCGCCAAAAGGGGTCTGGCCGCCCGTCCAGTAGAGGTTCTGGCCGCGTGGCCAGAGGGGTTTTTGGCTCCTCTGGTTCTGGTTTTTCACAGGGTGGTATAATAAACAAAAATAGGTGGGCTATTTCACTGGTGCGGTTAAAGGGTTCAAAAAGAAACATAAAATGTTAACGACCAAGCAAAGAATCATGCATCAAAGTGTTCAACAAAAAACATCCAAAAGATCAAGATGTGTCTTGTGTAGTAAAACTCTAAGACTCAAATGACTCTCTGAAAATTAAAAGAAAAATGGGTTGTCCTCCCAAAAGCTTATTACCTGACTCGACATCCGGGTTGCCTCCCGCAAGCGCTCCATTTATCGTCTATAGCTGGACCTTCGGGTTGTGGCTCTAACCAGCGTCCCGTGATGGTGCTGCAGTCGTCTCTTCTTTTTTTTTCCTACATGCTTGTGTTCTCCTTTAAGCTGTGTAGCTGGCTTTTCATCTCTAGCTCTTCAATTCTTCTCATCAAGAAGTCGATCTTGCCCTCCATGTCTTCATAGCGCTTCTCCTCTTGCACGCTCTTTGCTTTGCCCATGGACGGAATGAGTTGAGTGCATTCAACCGATGCCCAATCGTCGTTATCAGCCACCTTCTTGAATAATGCATAAGCCTCGGTGGGAGTGAGGTCAATGATGGAACCTCCGGCGGATACATCCACGATTGTGCGTGAAGACGCTTGCAAGCCCCCGTAGAACTTCATAACTAGGTCTGCTTTTGAATACGTGTGATGTGGACAAGCGAGAACATAGTTGTTGAAGCGTTCGAACGCCTCGGTGATGGTCTCCGTGGTGCTCTGGGCGAAGCTCGAGATCTGGCTGTGAAGAGTCTGCGTCTTTCCTAGCGAGTAAAACTTGGCGATGAAAGCTTCCACTAGGCTCTCCCACTTCTCGACCGTTGATGCGTATAGCGTGTAGAACCATTGAAGTGCCTTGCCCATCAACGAGAACGGGAAAAGTCTTGCACGTAGCTGATTGTCGTCGATCCCTTCAATCTTGAAAGTGCTGCACAATTGTATGAAGGACCGCAAATGGGAATTGAGATCCTCCTTACCGGTGAATAGGTTGTCTTGCACAATCTCGATGATTGAAGTCTTGATCTCGAGCGGGCTTCCAACTTCAGCTAGCTTGAAGATCGGCAGATCGTCGACCTTGATGACAGCCATTACAACCTAGTTTTGACCGTCAACAATTCGGTGAAATGAGGATGATCATACCATGTTCCATGCATAAATGTGTTTATACTAACAAATTCCATAAGTTTTGGATGAGTTATGGTTGCAGGATGAAACAGGTGAAACAAGGGCCAAACCTGGCACAGAGCCAGGCCGGCCGGCCTAGCCCAGGCCAACCGGCCTCCCCTGGCCAGGTCTGGCCACGTCACTGATCCAGGAGTTCAAGCAAACACCCAGGATGATCAAGCACCGTGCAATCAACGTCGGTTTGATCCAAGGACCCGAAAGGCTTAGATGGGAAACACATGGATTGAAGGGCCCACCGACCTCGGATTCTTGGACAACCTCAACTGAACGCAACCGTTACCAACCTCAGGAAGCAATCAGGAGCGTCCACGATGAAGGCAGGTGGCCAAGGGGGCCAGGTGTAGGCCGATCGGCCTACACCAGGCCGGTCGGCCTCCTGCTGCATCCTCACACGACCAACTTCAGCGTGGAGGTTAAGCAGGTGGTTGGCGTGACAGTTAAGCTGGCTACCGACCTTGGGAGGCTATAAAAGGACACCTTCTCTTCACCCCAAGACACACACCACACTTCTCAAGTACTTACTTGAAGGGAGCTCTTGTATCTTTTCCATTTCTTAGATTAGGATTAGAGTTGGGAGTAGAGTCGAGTCGAGCCTAGCTCGGATCTTCGGAGTCTTCGGAGTTCTGGTAAAGCTCTTGTATCCTTTTCGTTTTTTTGAAGAGTTTATCATAACAATACTATCTTATTCAGAGCTTAAGTTATCTTTCATATTTATTTCTTGCTCCTTCTTAAAGTTCTTAGCTCTTTTCAGAGTTAAGTTTTGTCTCCCTTTAGTTTTAGTGTAGAGTTTAGTTTTAGCTCTACCAGGTTTTATCTCGCAGGTTTTCTTGCCTTGACCGGGCCGTAAGACGCCTTAGGGAAGACAGGGATTTCTCTTGACAGGCCTCAAGAGAAATCTTAATCTTCGAGTGCAGACATGGTGTCTGGCTTGTTGATTAACTAGGAAGTGTGTTGCACCCCACGGAACTGCAGTGGTAGGCGGCAGGTGGTGACAGCCCTGTCCGTCCTTCGTAGTCCACCACGTTCGAGTGTATTCATAACAGTAGTGCTGAGCTCGGAGAACCCCCTCTCTCACCCCGTTCTGAGGTTCTCCCGTTCTAGCCATCAAAGCGAGCTCTGTTCCCGGTACCTAAGCTAGAGTCTAGGCCAAGGCTAGAGTGTCTTTTGCTCTGAGTTAGGAAGTATCTAAGTCCGGTCTCTCCCAACATCTTTCCTTTTCTATAGACTTAGGAGCTTATTTGTGTCGCTGGTCTTTCAGACCTTCTATCCGGTTATTCATTTGACCATTATCCCTCAAATCTAGAGTTTGTACCCTTGGGTTTTTGACTTGATATTTCTGGCAAGATTTATCATATCATTCTTCAATACACTTTAACCATCTGCTTCCCTACGGAAATATAAATATGATACCCTGGGGTAACTCCTGAGGTGAAGTGCTACAACGAGATATATTCTGTGCGCTTGCAGAATCCATTTTGCATACAACGACATATATCTTCGCGCTCTTGAGCGTTGCTAAAAACGTGACGCTAAGGAGTGCCAACAAGCATTTCTGGCGCCGTTGCTGGGGAAGCAATTGGCTCAAGTTATTGTTGAATTATTTGATAATCTTTACAGATTTACCAAACCACTAACCCTAGTGACCTCACCACTACAACATTTGTCTATTTTTGATGTGTTTGCAGGGTAGTGCATGACTGGTTTCAACCTACTGTCAAACTTTGATCCAAATCCAGAACACATTGGAAGAGTAGTGCGCAAAAGAGTCGTACCTCCTCTGATTTCACTCAGCTCAAGCAACATTGTCGAGTCATCATCCGACTCCGAGTCCGAACCAGACACAGGTTCATCGTATTCTTCGGCCCTAGAATCACCAGAGATAGCTCAGCCAAAGAAGACACTCCGTGAGTTCTCAGCCCCGTCAAGCAGCAACTTTCCAGGACCATCGAACGCACAGGAAGGGGGATTTAAGCTGAGGTCTGGCCTAGTCAACATGGTCCAGGCCAGTCCTTTCTGCGGAAAGGCAATTGAGGATGCCAACGCTCACCTTCGGAATTCTCTGGAGGTGTGTAGCACTATCAAACCCAATGGCACACCGATCAACAACATCCGCCTACACCTCTTCCCATTTTCTTTACTTGGGAAAGCCAAGGAGTAGTTCTATGCCAACAAAGCATCCTTTGAAAAATGCTGGCAGACATGCGCCGATGTATTTCTGACCAAGTACTTTCCGGTGGGCAAGACCAATGCCCTCCGAGGAAAAATCACTAGCTTTTAGCTGCTAGATGGAGACTCAGTCCCAGAAGCTTGGGAGCGACTGCAAGAGTATATTGCAGCCTGCCCCCACCATGGTGTGGAAGATTGATTGATCACTCAAAACTTCTTCCACAGCCTGAGCCGCCGATCGCAAGAGCACTTGGATGCAGCTGCGGGAGGAGCTTTCCTCTCGCTAGATGTAGACGCTGCGAAGGCACTAATTGAGAAAATATCCTCTCACCAAAGTTGGGTGGGAGAGAGACAAGCTCCCCACACCAAGGGAGTACACCAGATTGACTCCGTCGACATGCTGACCGCTAAGATGGACCTTCTCTTGAAGAAGATTGAATCTCCCAGAAAGGAGATGAGTCAGATTGTGGAAGACCGAATCACATGTGAAACATGTGGAGAAAAAGGACACTCGGGTACCAGCTGCCTGATGACACAAGAGGAAGCCTGCTTCATTGGAAACAACAATTCAGGCTTCCGTCCTCAGCAAGGTTGGAATTCCAAGCCCAACTTTCCCTTCGGCCAACAGCAAGGTAATAACACTAACAACGGTTTTCAACCGTCGTTAAAAGATATCTGGTATGGCCAAAAACAAATTAATGATAGCATTCGCAAGAAATTTCTTGCTAATGATAAAGTTATGGAGTCGATGGCCTCCGAGATCGAAGCTTTTAATTCTATTGTTAAGAACCAACTGAGCTTCAATAAGATGATTGAAACTCAAGTAGCTCAGCTGGCCGCATCTTGTCCTAACCCAAATGCGGGGAAGTTACCTGGGCAACCGGAGGTCCCCTTTAAGGAAAATGTTAGTGCGGTAACCACGCGGGCTGGTAAGTCCACGCGGGATCCACACAACCCCCAAGATGCAGGTACCCAACAAAAGGAAGCTAGCAACACCGAGCCAGCCGCCGAAGAGGAAGACGACGAGGAATCCATCCCTGTCTCGAAGGAGGGGAACGAGGCACCGAAGGCCTCTAGCGAAAACCGTGATCCAACTTTCCTCCTGTTCCCTGAACGGAGGAGAAGACCAGTGGCCGACGAACAATATGACAAGTTCGTCGAGGTAATCAAGAAGGTATACATCAATATACCACTTCTTGATGCTTTGCAGGTCCCGACGTATGCCAAGTATATCAAAGACATACTTAGCAACAAGAGGACTCTACCCACAAGGGAGACGGTACAGCTAACTGAGGAATGCAGCTCTGCCATACTCGGTCCCCGCCTCAAGAAGAAGAAAGATCCTGGTTGCCCCACAATCTCATGCTAAATTGGAGGCCATGATTTCGACAATGCCCTATGTGACTTGGGGGCGAGCGTCGGCGTAATGCCAAAGGTAGTTTTTGATCACCTTAAGCATATTTCGCTTGTCTCTACACCCATGTGTTTGCAGCTAGCGGATCAATTGATCCGCTACCCACACGGAGTCGCGGAAAATGTCCCTGTCAAGATCAGGGATTTCTTCGTCCCTGTAGATTTCATCGTCCTTGACATGGAAGCTGAAGCCAAGAATTCTCTCATTCTTGGGAGACCATTCTTGAGTACCGCGAATGCAAACATCGATGTGGGAAAAGGGACTATTCAACTCAGGATCAATGGAGAAACCGAGAATTTCTCCTTCCGTCCTAAGGAGACCCCTGAACAAGTCAATATGGTTAGAGAAATCACACGCAGAAATCCTAGGATGCCAACCATAGAAACACTCATGAAGATGGTGGAAGCCCTCGCCACCAAAGAAAAGAAAAGACATGACCGCTATCATGCACGGCGAAGGAAATCAAGAGCCAAAGCGCTGGAAGAGCAAGCAAAGCGCGACAAGGAAGTTGAAACCAAGCCCCGTCCAACCCGAAAGGAATGGCGGGTGAAAGCAGCCCCGAACGAAGAATCGGAGAGTTCTGCTCAGGACGTAAAACTCGAGCCCTCGCCATAAGGTATATGGTACATATCCATGCATTGCATATAGAATAGGTTTCCTTTTCTAAATCTTTCTTTCAATTCAGCATGTTTAATTTTCGAAACTTGCATTCATATTTTATTTATGCATCACTTAGCATATATATATATATATATATATAAATTCCGGCCAAATTCCAGGCCGACCGGCCTAGGTCTTTTCATTTTCTATGGCCAGATCACAGCAGCAAGAAGCAGGCACATGTGAATGGGCACGACACAAAAGGATAGAGGAACTTGGACAGCAGCCAGGCCGAGCGGCTCCACTCAGGCCGGCCGGCCTTCCTCCACCGTCGCCGTCCCATCCTCACCTACCAGGGCACAATGCACAACGTTGTGACCACCGACGCACGAGATGGGCAGCAGCCTTGCCAGATGGGGGCCGATCGGCCCCATCCAGGCCGGCCGGTCTGCCCCTGACGCCCCTCTATAAAAGCCGGCGCCCAGCTCAGGAGCAACTCACCCCAAGTATGCAAGCATCCTGAGCACTTCCCTTCTCCCTCGTGCTAAATTTCGAAAATCTCTAAGCAAGGTTAGAGTTTGAACCAAAAGAAAATTCTGCTAAAATCCATCCTTGAAATCTTGTGAGAACAAACCCCTGCCGGTAAAACGAGAACGTTTGTGGTGGTTCTTACCCCACAAGAACGATTAACCAAGTTGTGGTGATTAATCTCCCACAAGAACGCCTAACTTCTGACTGCCTAACCCCTGATTTCCTTCGGGTATTGTGAGACTAACCTTTTGCAGGAATCATGTGGTCAAGGGCACGTCAGACGGCACGTGGAGTCGTGACCAAGCTCAGCTCTTCAAGCTCCCGCCGCTCTCAGGGATCGTCTGCCTCCCGAGACACTATGTCTGTTGACTCTGCTCAACAAGACACAGAGTCCCAGGAGGAGGAGAGGCAAGAAGTGCCCCGGAACAGTCTCTGCATCCGGATCATGACCCGGATTGAGCACATCATCGCTCGGTCCGAAGAAGAGAGAACGGTGCTTGCCAAGCTCCAGACCCGCGACTACACGCATGCCAAGTACTTCGACCCCATGCTGCTGATTAGAACCGGTCTTGGAGGAGACATGGAACAGGCTTTCAACAACGCTGGATGGCAAAACTTCTACCCCGTCCCGGAAACAGGTTCACACTTTCTCACTATGGAGTTTTTGATGAGTTTGAAAATTGAAGTTCGTCCCAACGAGACAAACATTTGCTTTCAGTTTTTCAACGAGGATTTTACCTTAACCCCGAAGCAACTCAGTGAGGCTCTTGGTTTCAACAAGAGATGCATCATTGACGCTAACCTGTTGGTGACTAACCACTAGTACAACCGTGCTGCATGGTGGGATAGCATCACAGGTGAGCCATCCTCGGGGAAAAATAGCATCACTGTCATCCAAAACCCCACTCTTCGTTTTCTGGCGAAGTGGATCGCTATGGTGGTTCACCCACGAGCTGATTTGCGTCTTTGCCTTTTGCCTGATTTGGAGTGCCTTTATGCCATGGTCAAGAAAATTCGTTTCTCGCCTGTCATGAGCATGCTTAATGATTGGCAGAGGTTAGTCACTGGCCGAGCCACGATTGACATAACCTCGCTAGTCACCCGCATTGCCACCCACGTTGGTGCTTTGCAAGGCGCTCAAGTCACTTTCCTTGCCGCTACACAAGAGTATCAGTCTTGCATTGGTATAGACCATTTTATCCAGGGTCACTTGATACGCGAGGGCCCTGGCCATACTCTTTTCATGTGTTATCCTGGTTTCCTCGATGAAGTCGAGCTTCCATGGCCGGCTTTGTCGTTGAGATCGGTGAAAAGTCTAACCATGCAACTCAGAAGGAAGGAGCCCGCTCGCCATAGTGTTCCAGGCCCTGTGACACGTGGCAGGCGAACCAGGCATGACAGTGAAGCCAGAACTTCTACCGTACCTCAGCCCGAGTACCACCACCAGCAGCAGCCCGAGTACCGCTACCAGCAGCAGCCCGAGTACGACTACCAGCAGCAGCCCGAGAACTCCACTGCCCATATGAGTTTCGAGGAGGCGTTCGACTACCATCAAGGGACGGCAGGATACGGCCCGCTGGTCGGACCATCTGCCTCCGCCAGGTATGACTACGAAAACCCGGTCTCCCGGGGGATCGCTGATCTTAGTACCAGGTTGGAGACGGTGACTCTGCAGCAGCAGCAGCAGCTGAGAGATGATGTCGCACATAACACTGACCTCACCCAGCAGAACTGGGGGATGACCACATCCCTCCAGACCGACATGCACGGCTTCTTCGACTACATGCACTACGACCCCAACCAGTACTACCAGTGAGCTTTAGCGAAGCTTGGGGGAGTCTCAGGTATGTTCGAAAGTGCCTTGCCTTGCCTTGCCTTGCTATGATAAAATAAAATAATAATAATAATAAATATATTAAAAAACAAAGATAATGTTGAATAAAAAGCTCCTTATGTATGGAACATGGTTGATAACCTTGGAATGATGAAAAGTTGCTCTGTTTATGCCCTTCAAGTGCCTCATGGTTAATCCCTTACTTTTCAAGTATTTGAGTTTGTTGGCATTTAAGGATCCACCATGTTTATCTGTGGAAGGAGAGCACTTGTTCATTGTTTAAGTTATTGTGAGTTTGATATGGTTTGTTTCGAGGTATAACTGCATGCCTAGTAAGGAACCTCTCGGAAGTTTTTATAAAATATTACTTGGTGAATCTTCCCCGATGGTTTAAATGTCCTATCCAGAGCCTGAACAGTTATACATCTTATGAACTACCATATGCTATCTTGAGTTGCTTTGAGTCTTGTCGAATGGTGAAGTCCGCTTGCAGAAGGCACTTGTCATTTACCGGTCTTCCCATCCACCTCAGCCTCGAAATGTCCGACTAGTCAAAGTCCCGCTCCGGGGTTGACGTCCACCGTCGATGACATATACTCACCTCATCACAAAGCTCACCCCAAAGGTCCTCAATTACTCCATACAAAGTTGAATTCCTCTATGTTACCAAAGTAAGAGAAGAGATGTATTCGAAAAAAAGAGAGTTGGAGACAATGCTCCATTTGAAAAAAAGAGAGAAGAAAGAAGAAGAGAGAAACATCTCAGAAATATGAGAGAGAGAAAATAAGGAGTCCCAAGATCTTTGAGCATCACACCTTCTCCCTCTCCACTTGAACCTATGAATTCCAAAGACCGGAATTTGATGAGTGTCATCGCTCGTGAACCACTCTTCGACTCGACAACAGAAGTAAGCAAGGTATGCCACTCTTACCCTACCTACAACTCCACTTCAGCTTAGTGTAGGGAAAAGTTGGTCAATCCGACCATAAGTGAGGTTTAAACACCACGAGTGACTCGTGAGTACCATCGAGAAATGGTTTAACCATCTTTTTGAAAAAAAATTCATATCTCTGAGATGGAACCTGAAAAGTTGCAGGAAATACTTTGAAAATGACCGTTCAGGCTCTCAACAGCCCAAGACATGAACTGTGCAGCCCCACGTTGAATCAAGGTATGAGTTCTCTTTTATGCCAACTTATTCAAATGATTTGTTGAGTTTTGGCTTAAGTACAAGATACTTAGAGAGTATACACATTGAAGCAACTCCTGACCCACCGAACCTAGAGTTTAGCCTTGCTCGAGGACGAGCAAGAATCTAAGCTTGGGGGCGTGTTGACGGCCATTACAACCTAGTTTTGACCATCAACAATTCGGTGAAATGAGGATGATCATACCATGTTCCATGCATAAATGTGTTTATACTAACAAATTCCATAAGTTTTGGATGAGTTATGGTTGCAGGATGAAACAAGTGAAACAAGGGCCAAACCTGGCACAGAGCCAGGCCAGCCGGCCTAGCCCAGGCCGACCGGCCTCCCCTGGCCAGGTCTGGCCACGTCACTGATCCAGGAGTTCAAGCAAACACCCAAGATGATCAAGCACCATGCAATCAACGTCGGTTTGATCCAAGGACCCGAAAGGCTTAGATGGGAAACACATGGATTGAAGGGCCCACCGACCTTGGATTCTTGGACAACCTCAAGTGAACGCAACCGTTACCGACTTCAGGAAGCAATCAGGAGCGTCCACGACGAAGGCGGTGGCTAGGGGGGCCAGGTGTAGGCCGATCGGCCTACGCTAGGCCGGCCGGCCTCCTGCTGCATCCTCACGCGACCAACTTCAGCGTGGAGGTTAAGCAGGTGGTTGGCGTGACAGTTAAGCTGGCTACCGAACTTGGGAGGCTATAAAAGGCCACTTCCTCTTCACCCCAAGACACACACCACACTTCTCAAGTCTTTACTTGAAGGGAGCTCTTGTATCTTTTCCATTTCTTAGATTAGGATTAGAGTTGGGAGTAGAGTCGAGTCGAGCCTAGCTCGGATCTTCGGAGTCTTTGGAGTTCTGGTAAAGCTCTTGTATCCTTTTTTTCTTTTTGAAGTGTTTATCATAACAATACTATCTTATTCAGAGCTTAAGTTATCTTTCATATTTATTTCTTGCTCCTTCTTAGAGTAAAGTTCTTAGCTCTTTTCAGAGTTAAGTTTTGTCTCCCTTTAGTTTTAGTGTAGAGTTTAGTTTTAGCTCTACCAGGTTTTATCTCGCGGGTTTGCTCGCCTTGACCGGGCCATAAGACGCCTTAGGGAAGACGGGGATTTCTCTTGACAGGCCTCAAGAGAAATCTTAATCTTCGAGTGCAGACGTGGTGTCTGGCTTGTTGATTAACTAGGAAGTGTGTTGCACCCCACGGAACTGCAGTGGTAGGCGGCAGGTGATGACAGCCCTGTCCGTCCTTCGTAGTCCACCACGTTCGGGTGTATTCATAACAGTAGTGCTGAGCCCGAAGAACCCCCTCTCTCACCCCGTTCTGAGGTTCTCCTGTTCTAGCCGTCAAAGCGAGCTCTGTTCCTGGTACCTAAGCTAGAGTCTAGGCTAAGGCTAGAGTGTCTTTTGCTCTGTGTTAGGAAGTATCTAAGTCCGGTCTCTCCCAACATCTTTCCTTTTGTATAGACTTAGGAGCTTCTGTGTGTCGCTGGTCTTTCAGACCTTCTATCCGGTCATTCATTTGACCATTATCCCTCAAATCTAGAGTTTGTACCCTTGGGTTTTTGGCTTGATATTTCTGGCAAGATTTATCATATCATTCTTCAATACACTCTAACCATCTGTTTCCCTGCGGAAATATAAATACAATACCCTGGGGTAACTCCCGAGGTGAAGTGCTACAACGAGATATATTATGTGCGCTTGCAGAATCCATTTTGCATACAACGACATATATCTTCGCGCTCTTGAGCGTTGCTAAAAACGTGACGCTAAGGAGTGCCAACAGACCTTCGGGGTCCAGAACTCGCCAATCTTGCGCTCGGGCTGATCTACCCTCCGGTCTGACTCCCGGGAATTACCACCTTACACAGGCCACACCCTGGCACGACGCTCCCTATCATCATACTAATTACCAGGGCATGAACATAAGCACATTTGATACTACTCGATAGATCTGATATGCACCTCTAGCCACCATGACTACAAGAACACCCTATTCAATCTATGCGCGACATAGATTGGAATAAGCAAACTCGAGAGCATATGAAATCATAGAATGAGGCAACAGATCGCAAATGAATCGAAACACATCTATTACTTTACCATGAATGATTGTACATCACAAGATCACAACCGTGGCCATACCTTCTTGTGACTCCTAGCTCCAGAACTCCGGCGTGATCTTCCTCGCAGAGTGACCCGCCAGCTCTCCGTAGATGGAGCCCTAGACGGATGGATGTCCTCTAGACAACCGCACAGCCCTTAGCTCTCCGTAGATGGATGTCCCTCAAGTTCCTCGGCTCCTGCTTCGAATGAATGGGTGCCAGCTGAAAGGCGAGATATTTATAGTCCTGCGAAACCCTAGGTCAAAGGGGAAGGCGAGGCGGCGCAAGAAAGGCTTGGGCGGCGCGGCCAGAGGGAGCCTTGGCCGCGCGGCCAAGCCCATTCTTGGGCCCATTCGTGCTCAACTTTTTCCCCACGCCTGGTGATAGCTTCTAGAGTCTTCCTTTCACTGCATGTGGCCCCTAGACGTCGTTTGTTTTGGGATAAAATTATATCTTGATAACTTTCCATTTGAGTTGCCTTCATCCTGAAGTAACTTGATCTTATCTTCATTTCCTTAGTCCTTAAGCAATCTTGGAGGTTGGTGGGATGCATCCGGGCATGAGTGGGCTTCAAGTCCATGTTCATGGCGCCTGGGGCTAGTTGGCCTGCTTCATTCGGACTTGTGGCCTTCGTCTTTCGCTTGTCTCGAATTTAGCCCATATTCGTCTCTAATTTATCATTTATCCTGCATAAACCAAAATCTTGCAAAAACACATGCATATACGAAAATGTACCGGTTATGAAGTATAATCAATAGTTTAGACATTAAATTCATGCAATTATCGAAGTTAAACAGGGGTAAAAGTGTGTCATTTAACAGCGTCAACAGTGGGATGGAGACACACTAGCAAGAGAGGAGGAGGGAGGAGGAGCGCACTATGACATCTTGGCAGTGCGTAATAGGATTGATAGTGTGACACCCTCAAAACTAAACAGAATTATTTAATTGATTGTTAGATTAATTACTAGATTAATTAAGGCCGCTATAGGCTTAAATAAGAATTACCAAGAGTAATAGAGTATAAAATAATTATAGAAAGATAAAATGAAGTTCTATAACTTGAGTGCTACATAAGGACTAAATTAGCATCGGAAATCCTACAATTAAATCAAAAGAGGATAGATTTAAAATTTAATTCAAAAACCCTTTCAGACTCCCTAAAGAAAATAGGAAAAGAATACTTAGCCTTTGGGCCAACTGCTCGCGGCCCGTTACTCGCAAAGTCCGACTTAGGCCCCTCAACTCCCCTCCTTGGCTCGCTTCCGTCCACCCCAGCCCGGCGCGCCACCTCCCCTCGGCCTCCTCCCACGAAGTCCACTTCTTGCCCCTCAACTCCCGGCCCGGTCCACTCTGCCCCCTTCTTCCTCCCTCTCTCTCCCTTTCCGGTTCTTCCCCCTTCTCTCATTCTTCTGTTGCCATCGCCGCCGCTGCCCATCCATTACACCACTCCCGACCCTCGTGGCACCCCAAGGTCAACGCCACGCCACCACTGCCACACCCTGCGCGTGCCAGAGGCCCCGCTCCAGCACGGGAACCCCGTCCCCCGCCATACCGCAGTGCCCAGAGCCCCGCCGCCGCCGCCCGACCTCTTCCCTCTGGTTGAGATAGGCTCGACAACGGCGCGCGCGCGGGACGCGTGCCAACACACCGCGAAGCCACCACACCCAAGGTGCGGCGCCGATGCCCCTTCCTCACCCGTCTGCATGATAACCCGTGGCCACGCGTGTCGCACGCCGGTGAGGCCATCACACCACGCGCCGTGGCCGCGCCACTCCGGCAAGCTCCCAGGGAGCTCCACAGGGCTATAAATTGCCCTGAGCGCGCTCCGGTTGGAGCTCACACACACTCCACGGCACTCACACAAACACCACCGCCTGCCATCGCAAGCTCGCGAGCACCGCCGGCCCGCTCCGGCGTCCTCGTTGCCTCCGGGCTGCCTGGCCGAGCGCTGGCCGCCGAGAAGCCGCATGACGAGCCACCACTACCCAGGGAAGGGAGCTCGAGGAGCCCGGGGCTTGGAGGAGTGCCGCCCGAGCACCACCGTGACCAAAGGCCACTGCCGCCCGTCCACGCCGCTGCTCCGGCTGATTTCCGCCCCTGCTACCCGTGGTAAGCACACCCCTGCCCGCTGCCCTATCCTCCGCTCTTAATTCCCCTTCCCCGATGCCCAGCCGAGCCACGGCCGGTTGTCACGAGCGCCGCCGCGCTCCGGCAAGCCGCCGGCTAGGCCCGGCTGCCCAAGCGCTACACAAGTATGCGGATGCGCGCGACACAACCCCAGGAACCTGCCCGTAGCCGTGCCTGCGCCCGGAACCACACCTCGCCACTTCCCCCTTTTCGCACCGCACCGCCATCGAGCTCCGACGAGCTCTCACCGCCGCGTCGGACTCTAACCCCCGACGAGAGCATCCCCATCACGCCCGCCTGTGACCCCCCAAACCCATAGGTGCCTCCCTCGCCGCGAGAGCCGCCCTGACACCACCGGCGGCGAGCTTTCCGGTGAGCTTCCCCTGTTGCGCCGCTGCGCCACTGCGAAGTCCGGCGCCTGCGTGGCAGCCACATGAGCACGAGCCCCACCTACCAGCCACCCGCGTACACCACGCCAGCCACCACCTCACCCTCCCCGCCCCGCGTGCGCTCGGTCCAGTGGACCGTAGACCCAGAGGCCGGCCGGTCCATGGGTCCGTGAGACCGGTCCACAGCACTGTGAACCGCGGGGGTGGCGCCAGCGCTGGCGTTAGCCGACCCCACCCGTCAGTCGCACAAACACAGGGAAAATACTAGGTGCACCCGACTTAGTGCACACATAAAGCTATTTATCCACCTTAGAGCTTCCCAAAAATTCCTAGAAAATACCCAAAAATACTAGAGAAAATAATAAGCTAATTAGTGCCACCCAAATTATTTATGCACATTTCTAGAGTCTAGAATTAAATGGATTCCTTTTCATCCTATAAGGAACCTCCGTTAACGTACCCCAAAATATGCCAAACTCTAGATTAAACCCCATAAATAGTCAATAAATTCCTAAAAATACTAGAATATCTTGTAAGTTTTTCCATGAAGATAGATTCTATAGAAGCCCTTCCTAACCTCAGGATCAATTTATGGCCATCCACCGACAACCCCTGGAACCCCGTCAAACCCCAGTGCTAGCCCCGAGTAAACCCTAACGGAACCTTGAGCACTTCTACCCAACCCCAGTCAGCCCAAGACACCCACCCTTACAGACACCCTCTTAACCCCTCCCTTCTCCTGAATAAACTCGCCGATGTGATGTTTGACTAAGTATTTATATTTATGCTTATATAGGCCGGCAATCTGCCCGGACTTCGGGATTAGCCCCCGACGGAAGCCACTATAATATCAGGCAAGTCTTAACAATCTCCTTGATCATAATAATCGACTGCATGAATATGCTCTTACCCTTCCCCAGGATCTGTAGAGTGCATTAAGAATAGCCACCAAAGTAACCCCTACACGCCGCTTAATGGAATACTGCTCGCCACCATAAACCCTTGCTGCGAAAGACACCAAGGGGTTAAAAGATGCGAGGTAGGGCGGATAGCCTTGAAGGAAGCTCCTATCCGGAGGCCTGCCTTGGTCGCTTAAGGCCCGGTTCCTTGGGAAAGTCTTTCCAACGCCCTGTACGGCTATACGGGCCAAAAAGGACATAGCCTTCGGGAATGCCCTATAATGTGAGGCCTCGACTCACACCCCTCCAGCTACCTCTGATAAAGCTACCCTAGGGGCCACGGTTGGGCAACGGATATGCTGGAGACAAACCCCGACAGAGGGTTGGGTCTGGCCGGCACGGGACACATGTGACTGGGCTGGTAGGGCCCTCTGGCAGAGGTTGCCAGATAAATTATTGATGCATCATACCCCGAGAAGGTCATTGCACGGACAGATATGTGACCCCTGCTTAGGCCCCAGTAGCATCCGTGGGTAGACCCAGAAGGGAGTTGTGCAGTGATGGATGCCGGTGGGTACGAGTCCCGTAGGGTGGCCCTACCATTGGCCACGGGAGGGTCGCCTGACCGTATAGTCATAGAGTACAAGCCTCTGCAGAGTTATCCAATCTATCTGATAGCCGTGGCTCTCGGTCAAGAGCCCGTCTGGTTAAAGCTCCCATTGATTAGCCAGCAATAACACTTAGGAACGAAGGATTGAAGAGGCGATTGCAGGATCGACTGGATCACTGCCGGAATCGCCGGGGACTGGTAGGGAGGTTCTTGCCCCTCCAGGACCCAAAACTGCTATGCTTAATAACCTGCCAACCGCAATAATGCATATCCTTCCCTTTGGTTGCTAAGTACTTGCTGGGTACTGTGGTGCTCAGGCTTGCGTATGAATCTGTGCAGTCTCCCCCGGAGCCGCCCTTTCTTCGTTGGAGTTGCTGCTCACTTGACCAGGTTATAGCACCGCTCTATACTCGTCTATTTCACTCAGTTTGGTTACCAGCTCCTATGCAGTTAATGTTTTTCCCTCTTACCAGGAAATGACATTAAACCGTGCTAAGTGGGAATGCCAGATAGAATATTTATCTCAACAAGTTGTAACTTTTTCTCAAAACTCATCTCGAAAGACCTCTGAGGTTAAGCGTGCTTGGCCGGACCAATTTCGGATTGGGTTGACCGACCAGGAAGTCCTTCACGGGTGCGCATGAGTGAAGACAAAGTGCATAGTAAAGACATGTATTAGTCTAAGAGTGAAGCCTTGAGATCCTAGAGAGCTGCCAGGTGTAAGCGGGCTTGGCCCTGGGTGGTGGGACGTTACACGCACGGCGAGAGAGGAGGGGTGCGCCCGTGGCCGATGCGGGGAGGGAGAAGGGGCGTGCGCTGTCGGACAAGGAAGCATAGGGCCCACACGGATGCGAGAGGGCTCCGAGGGAGGATATAGCAATGAGTGGAGACTATGACATAGGACAGCATAGGACTCTAAATTGAAGGAAACTAGTCGTTATATATGGAAAGTACTCGCCTGAGCGAGATATGTACAGATTTCTACTCGTATTAGACTAGAATTCTACTCTTTCCATCCTGTAACTCTGCTCGCCACTATATAAGGCTGGGCACGTGTTGACGACCTTTATAATCACTTGGTGACCATAGTCTTTGGGAATAAATAGAGAATCATACCAAGTTTTGGATGAGTTGTGTTTGCAGGTGAAAATAGGTGAAAAGGTGACCAAAATGGGCACAAGCCCTGGCCGACCGGCCTGGCCCTATCCCAGATGGTCACACCACTTTTCCAAAGCACAACTAAACCAATGAAGATGATCGTGAACATTGAATCCAATGACGGTTTGATTGGCGGATCCGAGAAGTCTAACCATGGATCAAAGGGCCCACTTGCATGCAAATCTCGAGCAAGATCCATGTGAACTCCTAGCTGGACATCCATCCCATCGTCCAGGGCAAACGTCGGTGCAACGAAGGGGTGAGAAGCGCCATAGGACGTCCGCCCCCTAACTGTCAAAACCGACGCGGATTCCACAACTACTGACCTCAGGAGATGATCACAGACGTCCACTGCAAAGGCGGTTGCGAGGGGCGCCAGGAGGAGGCCAATCGGCCTCCCCTAGGCTGACCGACCCTCTTCTGGCTCCGTACGTGACAAGCTTTGGCGTGGCAGTTATTCAGGATAATAATGGCGTGACAGTTATGCCGGTTACCGCCCTTGGGAGGTTATAAAAGACCCCATCCTCTTAACTTCAACACACACGACAACACTCTCAAATGAAGTACTTGAAGGAGCTATTCTTTTCCATTTCTTAGATTAGGATTAGAGTTGGGAGTAGAGTCGAGTCGAGCTTAGCTTGGAGTTCCAGAGTCTTTGGAGTTCTGATAAAGCTCTTGTATCTTCCCCATTCTAAGGTTCTCCTGCTCTAGCCGTCGAAGCGAGCTCTATTCCCGGTATCTAAGCTAGAGTCTAGGTTATGGTTATAGCGGCTTTTGCTCTGGGTAGGAAGTGTCCTAGTTCCAGTCTCTCCCAATGCCTTTCCTTTTCTTAGATTTGAGTCTCGTGTGTCACTGGTCTTTCAGACCTTCTATCCGGTCATTTACTTGACCATTATTTATGTATTGACCTAAGTTTGGTGCGTTGATACTTCTGACAAGATTCATCATTTCATTCATCTATCTTCTTTAAACCATACTACTTCCCCACGGAAAAACAAATACGATACCCTGGGTCACTCCAAGGTGAAATGCTACACCGATCTATTCTGTGCGCTTGCGGAATAACATTCTTCTAATCTTACACGATAAATCAGAGCGCTCACGAGAGTTACTAAAAAATAACGCTTAGGTGTGCCAACAGCAGGGACCCCTTTCAAAATAGATTCAACAAGTCTTATTGATCAATACACAAGATCGATAGGGCAACCTCGTAGTCATATTTTCACTATGTAATACAAGATCAGCAATAGAACGTAGGGTATTACAACTAGTTGGTGGCCTGAACCTATATAAATATTGTGTCACGTAACCATTGAATTCCTTATTCCTAGAGGACTTCTCCTAAACTCTACTAACTTAGGATACCCCTCGGTGGGATTGCCAGTAAAACACCGACTTCTGGCGCACCAGGTAGGGGTGTTCTCTGAGAGTCCTCTAGAGAATTCAATGGCGACAACCAAGCGAGTCATTACGTTCCAAGATAGCACTGCTTTCAGCTCGGGCTTCAAAAAGTTAGCTGCTGACAGAAATCACGAATCCTTACATCAACTACTCGCCGAGAAGAATTAGTTGGCACGAAATGTGGACGAGCTCATCTAGACTCTCGGCAAAATCCAGCTAGCTGACATCATCAAAGGGCGTGAGTTCGAGTCCGAACTACTCTCAACCTCAGTATAGAAAGGGGAAAGGCGTCTCGAGTCAGGCTCGACTTCATCAAATGGTCCAAGCACTACCACACGCTGAAATTGTTGGATTTCAGGATGTGATTAGAAAGAATAATTAAACAATAAATTTATCATAATTTTAAAATTTTTCCAACATTTATTTATTTTACAGAGAATTTAGTGTAGGGAAAAACAATTGTTTGTTATTCTGGAATTAAAAAACCTTGTTTTGTGTGTGCATTCATGCCGACTGCATATTATTTCGTGTGTAAAATAGTTTATAGTGTTTTCAAACAAGCCTAGGTTTCAACTCGACCTTTCTCTACTCTCGTTTCTCATCCGGGGCTAAATCTCAATCTTGTCCCATGTCAAGTTTCTCTCAGTCTTTTCTACCACCAAACTAATTTGATGGCAAACATGTATTAATCGAGGATCTTTTTGTCTTTAGTCTCTCTTTCTTTTTCTATGCTAACCCAATCAAATTCTAAATTCGGGCCAAGCCCGGCCCGTCATTTCTCTCCCTCTCTCTAACCAAGACCTGAAATTCCATCGGCCCACTTGCCTCCCCTCTTTTCCTCCCTAGGCCAAAGTCTACACAAAACAGAATAGTCGCCCCCTTCCTTCTCCTCTCCTCCTGCCATGGCCGCCCCTTCCCCTCCTCTCATCCTTGTCCCGCTTCTCCCTCAAAACGGAGTGCTCTCGACGAGGCGAAATCGTTTTGCCAATGCTCCTTTCTCTCATGATGTATGGAAGCACCATGGTTAAGGCATGGATGTTGAAGGACCGAAACGGCGACCAGAGAGGGGGGAGTGAATGGGAGCCGATAAAAATTTCTTTCCCAAATCCGGCTTTTCACAATTCAACTCCAAGCCAACCAAACGATCTAGCCAAGATCACATAGCTACTGAGATGCTACTGACCCTAGGAACTAGATCAAAGCAGTGGAAAAAGATTCGAACAAGTCGAGCACAAGACGCGAACTCGACAGGAAGATTTCTGCGGAAATTGTACCGGTCGATTGATCCGATCGAGCAAAGATCAGTCGATCAGACTTATAGCGTATGCTCTGATCGCAGTCCTGAGAAAACACGTGCATAGTCCAGCGCAGTTTACACAGATCGATTGATCCGACCGAACATGGAAAGCTTCGGTCGGACTAATCACCCATGCTCCGACCGCTCTCAAGATAAACTATTGTTGAGTGAAAGATCACCAGTCGATTGATCCAACCCGTACAAGCTGCTCCGATCGGATCGATAGATCCATAGTACCCACAGAGCGATCGGATGATCCGACCGGTCGATCGGAGCTTTCAATCGAAATATCGACCTTCTACCAGAGACGCTACGAGACTGCGAGGTGGGGCGATCGATTGATCCGACCGAGCCAAGTATAACGGATCGGATCGATCGATCGACTCAACAAAAACAGTCAACTCGAAGATGCGAGGCTGTGAAGTTCAAGCGGTCGATTGATCCGACCCAGTCAAGGATAACCGATCGGATCAATAGATCGATGCAGTGAATAGGTCAACTCGAGAATGGATCTCCCAAACTACTTGGAGTTTTGAGACAAGATTTTGGGTAGATGATATACACCCCAAGGAGAGGCTATGCCCCAAAGGTCTTTGTCTCTAACTCGCTAGAACTCCCAGAATCACAGATCTCGTGAAGAACATCAAGAACTCGAGTTCATCCCGAAAACCTCAAATCCAAAGCGATTCCTGGCGTTTGGGGCCAAGATATCACCAGCAAAAGAGGCACAAGGCATCATACGTTATTCCCCCAAAGAAATCTGAGAGAAAACACCCTAGGAAGTGAAACGAAAATCCCTCAAAAATAGCTCCGAAAATTCCTCCGAAAATAGGGAAACGAAAAAGAGCTCGTGGATTCAAATGATGGCACAAAGATGAGCAGCACAAGCTCAATCAACCAACCATGAATTCACCTATACAAACTACGAATGATTCAAAATAGTTCTAACTGGAAAGGATGAAAGGGAAATACAAGTCTAAAGGAAAACTAGAGAGATAACTAGAGAGGATGCAAAGAGAGATAGCAGCCACCACCCCTAGGGGGTCTATTATATAGTCCAAGTGGTGGTGCTCTAAAGACTAAAGCCTTGCGGTAACGCCGCGTGTTCTCTGGATCGAAGCTGCTCGACGCCGAACTTGGGCCTGGCTGGTCACCTCGGCCCAGCTGCCCAGACTTCGCCTCGTCGAGTTCTCGGGCTTGGTTTTGAGGCCCAAACCAAGAAACCGTCCTCCGATGATTTTGTGGCCAAATCACCAAACCCCGCGTGCAAGCTTCGGTTGTGAGCCGCTACCTTGCACCGGCTTCTCGTCCACGTACGAGCTTTGGTTGTGAGCCGCTACCTCGCACCGGAACCATGTCCCCTTGCTCGTTCTTGCACCATGTGAACCGCACATGATCCATCTGGCCACCGGGTCCCTTGAACCAAGCCTACTTGTCTCTACGCTCCTCGGAGGCCGCCATGGCTAAGTACCTTTCGCGCCTGTTCTTCACCTGCACCAATGCAATCAAGCCACATTCTACACCTGCAATACTTGAGCCAAGGGAAACGTCAATCCACACCACGTTGTCAATCACTCATCACACCAGGAAGCGACCATCCACCGGTCCTCGGACACACCGGGTCCTCAGATGTCATCTCTCTCCCTAGATAGATCACGTCAAGGCCTTCGACTTCATGTGTCGTGATAAAGTGAGTTGTTCCCCTCTATCCTCCCCATGTGGTGCCCCTCCCTATCTTTGATCCCATGCGAAAGTTCTCCTCGAAACACCTCGTTGTCCTCACGGCCAGCAGCACGTCTGTGCATTGGCATGCGCATTCCCGTTGATCCGTTGCTCGTATTGGCGTGTCCTTTAACCCCGACATGCAACATATACCTGAACAGACCCCTGCAAAACGGCTTGGCCATAGGAGTCATGGTTGTGGAGAAATAAATTCCAACGTGCTCGCTGTTTGTGTTGTCATGTCAGCGGCATTTTCGCTGATTGACTTGTGTGTTCCTGTTGATCCAAAGCTCGAATTAATGTGTCTTTGCACCACCAAGTGTGTCAAGAACCCGGTTCGAGAGAATTTAATCCTGATGCCCTTGCTGCACCTGCTGTCCTAGCAGCAGCGTCACCCACTGGCATTCGTGTTCTTGTTGATCTAGTACTCCTGCTCGACGAATCATTTGACCCCAACTCCCTTGCTCCTGCACACATCCTTGCAAGAGAGATTCTCCATTCGTACGGTGGTTCCTGGAGTATTAATTCCACACTGCACATCATCTGTAATGTTCTCGCCATATCATGTTATATAGCCAGCAAGTAACCCCATGTATAAAAGATTTCCATGTCCTCTTCATTTTCTTATTCTTGCCTTTTGAACATCAATCGTCGGTTGACCAATGGAAGTCACCATACCTTTTGATCGTTCTAACCTCATCTCGACCAATTCAAGTTCAGCAACATTTACCTTGTTCTTTGTTTATAAAATTTAAATCTAATTTAATTTGATCAATGTCCACACTCAATGTCTTTTTAGAATAAAATCAAATATAGGTTTAACTTTTGACCTTTTCTATATAATTATTAAGTTGATTAATTCTTACTTGAACTAGGTTTTCTATTTAAAAGCAAGCTAGGCTTATACCTCGGTTTTTATGAATAAAGCTAATACGATTAATACTACTACAATTGTTTTCTAATAATAATTTTGTTGACGCAAAAATCGGGACTTGCCAGATGCGTGAACACACGAGCGAAGGCGTGGCCCTGAATACCGGGGCGTGCCAGTCAATCTAACCTGTTGATTGACAAGGACAAAAATCGGATGTTAAGAAACAGCTAGGAAGTCAATTCTTTCGTTAGTGAAATCAGACGGGAAAGGACCGATTCCGATATGCAGTGAAACTGCTAAGAAAGCCGATTCCGATATTCAAACAACAAAGAGCCGATTGAAGACTAAGCAATATAAGATAACTATAAAAGCGATCTGATAGAGCTTAGGGTAACAACACTTAGAACAGGTTAAACAACTATTAGATGAAATCGGTGATAAGCCTTCAACAGAGCCGATTAGATCGAGTTCTAAGCTGGATAAGGGGTGATAAAAGCTAAAAATAACAAGAAACTTGTAAATCTAGCTGATATCGATAACTGTCGAATAAATCTAAACGAAACAACAGCGATGCGCCCAGATGCTAAAGCTTAGATGTTATTCAGTAGGGGTGGAACTCACGAGCAAGCCTTTGGGGATCGAAATTGCCTCAACCTGCCTAGGAGAACCTGAATCCACGCACAAGCCTTGGGGATTGAAATCGCCTCGACTTGTAAGAGAACCCGAAAAGAAAAAAAGTTTTGGCGAAGTCGCCGACTTGGAAGTAAATTGCAAGAAGTAAAAGTTTGTTGTATTGAATGTGTATTATTTTTTTATGACCCTCAGGGTTTATATTTATACCCTAGATTTACAAATTTCTAGTTGAGTACGACATGGCTAAACTTGACGCAAAAGAAAGAAACTCTTTAAACATTACAAACTAAAAACTATTACTTAAAAGATACATAAAATGGCCCAACTTGGCCCAATTGACCTCTCCCACAATTTACCCTTCAAAAATTAAGCCCGTAGAGTAACTATCTAAATCGGACATCCTCCAGCTTGCTTGCTCCGATTTTGATCCTTGCCCCCCCAGCATCCGATTCGATCCAGAATCTTCTCTTCCTTTCCTTTCTTGATGCCAATTTGAGACGTGTCAAAAATCGGCGTCAACACATGCCCCCCCCCCCCCCCCAGTTTTGGGATAAGATGCACATATTGTCCCAAAATTTCCGCCTTTTTGATTCACTTCCATCCGAAGGAGAAACCCTGATTTTCACCACGTGAAATTCCATACTTACCCCAGGGCAAGACTATAAATACACAGCTCCTCCTTGACCGCCGTCTTCGTCCTATCGCCCTTTATCTTCCGCCATTGTTTCCTTTTCCTAGCAAGCACTCCTCCGACGAACTTTTCCGATGAATCTTTCCAGGCGACTCCCAGGATTCACTTCCTCAAGCTTTTTCAAGTCCCAACTCCGTCGCAGGTCGAAATGGCTTCTAGTTCATCTGCCCCCCAGGTAAAGCATCTTTAACCTCATTTTGCGCATCCTTCATCCAAAGTGTCGATGGATTTCTCAGATTTATTTTTCTTTTCTCTTCCCAAGCAACCCTGAACAACATCGTTGTTCCCACCAAAACTCCTGGAGTTTTTCTTTTAGGGCCAATCGGAGACACCGATCCCACGGATTTCATCAATTTGAAAACCCAACACCTTCCTTTCAAATCTCTACCGGAAAATCCCTCCGATTGGCAAAATCCTTTCAAATCCTGGCCAACTCTTGTTCCGGGCTGGAAAAACTGGTATATAAGAATGAGCAATAGCAAGCGCGCCGATTGGGAAGCTTATGACATCGGTCAATGTATAACCCTATCTCTGGCTGATATGAAATGAAATGACCCAATTCTGATGATTGCTTCTTATTTCTGGTCTGATGCACTGAACGCCTTCTTGTTTGGTCATGGTCCCATGTCTCCATCTTTGGCCGATGTGGTTATACTGACGGGTCTGAATATTACCTCATCAGTTACCCCAAGTAGTCTTCCCAAAGGTACTCACAAATTTGAAACATCCAAAATCGGAGGTTGGAATGATTATATCGTGACTTTGTCCAAATCATCTAGCAATATAGACCCAAGAGAACACACCGCATTTCTCATGATGTGGTTGGAGAAGTATGTTTTCTGTGGAAAAACGGTCCTTCTTCAAAATATGATAGACTCGCAGCATTTTCCTCTAGGCAAGTTACATCTTGGATCAGTATATAACCTTATGCATGAGGTAGCTGCCTGCCTAAGGAACAATGAACCGATTGTTTCTCTTGGAGGTCCCTGGTGGTTCATAAATCTATGGCTGAACCTTTATATGCAGAAAATTTGCGAAGCCGATATCTTTGGCAGTCAATTCCCATCAGACCAGCCAGATGATGAAGAAATCATCCTTCGCCGATGCACTTCTTTTGGCGAAGTAGCTTCATCCTTCAGCAGTGATCGGGCCACACCAGATCGGTTATCATTATATTTCAAGTGCTTCTATCATGGCTTTAATGATGATAATCTGATCTGGTTCCCATACAAAGATCCCGATAATCAATTCAAAAATCCAATTAAATTCCAATTCGATTCGGCTACTTCTGATGCCTCAAAGCCGATTTTCAAAGAAATGATCATTCCCAACATCCTCCCTGTCTCATCTCGCAGCAATTTCTCCTACGAATTCTACTATCCTTCAGTGATAGCAAGATAGTTAGGTTTCGGCCAAGCCCCTCCCAAATTGCATTTTGCTGACCAGATCAGACCTCGCGAATTATTAAACTCTAACTCAGCTTTCCGTCGAGTACTGGATCGGATCCCGAACATAGATACATCCGATTTCGAAACTTGGAAACTCGCCTCAGCAACATCTCAAGCCTTTAAATCATGGTGGAAAGAATGGTCAAAGCACTTATTCTGCAAATCGCCGAATTATTACTGCCGGATTTTTGACTCAGACTTC
Source organism: Urochloa ruziziensis (assembly GCA_015476505.1). Taxonomy (NCBI): domain Eukaryota; kingdom Viridiplantae; phylum Streptophyta; class Magnoliopsida; order Poales; family Poaceae; genus Urochloa; species Urochloa ruziziensis. The sequence continues at coordinate 49,379,371 of CM027126.1, forward strand.
GTCATTGATCCTCAGGTAAAATCATCCCCATGTTCACTTCTTCCATTTGCAATATCTCACCTGCTTACATTATTCATCTCTGTAGGAAGAAGATTACAGGCCCCCATCTTTTAGCAAAAGCGGAAAACCAATCAACTATGCCCCTCCATCGGATGATCCTTACATCGTAGGTGATGCCCCATCGGTGGACGACATCTTGAAAGAGGTACCACCAAAGCGTAAGACTACCACTGCTCCTAGGAGGACTCCGAAAAAATCAAAGGTAGTAGTAGTCAATGCTTCAACAGCAGCCACCATGTTGGCGAATGGAATCCAAGGGACAATACCTTCACCATCACTGATAACAGGTATGAACCTTTTATTACCAATTATTCTTTTTTATTTTCTTTGATTCATCCCAACATTATACAGAGCAAGTTCCCGAAGAAAACGTAAGACCGAATTCCCCTCAAGCACCTCATCAAGATTCCCCAACTTTATCAGCATCGAATCATCCACCACACAATTTGACAAGTGATGCCTTACTCCAATTTATTTCTTGTATTTATAGATAAATCTATTCTCAAATATCAATAACCGATTCTTTTCAGAGAAATCAACCGATCAACTTCATGAAAAATCGGCAACCTCGGATCAAATAGAGCAGGAAATTCCCTGACCAGGAACAACTGATCATCCAACTCAGGTAATTTCACCTCACATTCGTCTAGACGCATATGCATTTGTTTCAAATATGCTAACATCCCTTCTTGTAAGAACAAATCGGCTACTACTTCAAAAACCGCCGAAGAACTTCGATCGGAACAAATCCCAATTTCTATATTAAGGCCACCTACCCGATTTGACGAATCAACTTAAAACAGGTAACTAGCTCAATATTGCTTAATCTTACTTCTTTGAAGGATTCTTTTCCTAATTCAAAACTTATTATTTCTAGGCACAAGATTCCATTGATAACAGCTTCTTCGATTTCCCGATCAAGGGCCTTCTTGATGATGAAGAAGAAGTGCAATTTGCTGATAAAGGATTTCCAACGGAAACCATCATCCAACCATCCGATACTGACGTCTCAACGCTCTCCGATGACGTAAAAAACAAGCTATCCGACTTGAAGGTCTTGTTGGAACAAAATGTCGCCGTGTTGGTTCAAGATACCGACCCAATTCGATCGATTCTTCATCAACTGAGGCCTCATCTATCTCATGAAATCCAATCTACAATTATTCCGGCAGCTTACATCAAAGGCCATCAAATCTGATTTTCGGAAGCCCATAAAAGAATATCCGATCACCTAAATCGGGAATTTTTAATCAAGGAAGCAGAAGCACAAAGGGACTTAGCCAATGCTACCAAGGACAAAATCCGAGCCCTCGAAACAAGCCGACCATCAATCGTATCCAAGGTTGATCAATTGAAAGCTCGCAAGGTAGCACTGGCAAAGGAGCTCCAATCGATAAGTAAAGATCTCGAGGAAGAAAAGAAGAAACTGCAATAGTTTCCGATGATGATCGAGGATCTTAACAAAACCCTCAAGGCTCAAGCTTCCGATGCTCTCAACCTACGCAAGAAAATTCCACCAAGTCAAAGCTCAATTGAAAATCACCAGCGTGTCATAGATGAGGTGGATCAGATTCGCCAGCGAGCATTGAATGCAATCCGATTGCTCTTGTATTATTCTATGATTTCTTCTTTTGTTAACAATTGGAGGCCTGTAATTGATACTTTGGCTTGCTGTAGATTTGACTTTGCACTTCTTTTTTATGGCATGCATGACAACTCTGACCGATTATCTGGCCTCTTTTTCTGAATCGTATTTACTTTCCTGCCTGACACAGTCATCAGATCATCAATGCGTATAAATTTCCATGCCAGCGTTACATATCCCGATGATATTAATGAAATCATAAATTTCCTAGCTGAATTCCTCCTATAAATAACCCCATCGGCTGACCCTTTTCAAATGACAAAGCATACTTCACACAAATATAAACTCCAAATCCCTGAAAGGAAATGGTGTTCTTTGAGCAGGTAAAACTCTCGTTTTCCATTCAACTTCTTTAATACTTTCATCATTGTAAATATCATCTCTTTACAATTCCAGCGATTGCATCTTATTATGACATCCCTCCAACTGGAAATCCTTTGACTGTCCACAATGAATTTTTCCTCCGAGCCTATGCTGAAGAGATCAGAGTAAAGTTTCTGGATGACATAGTGCCCATACTTCGCACCATCAACTCCAATGTCTTGCCGCCAGGAGGAATCTCAGAGGTTCGTCATAGAATTCAACTCCTTCAGTTTTCTCTTCCCTTGCTTGAAGAAGAACTCTCTCGCTTGGAATCAAGAGTAGATCTAAGGGAAGATCTAGAACATCTGATGAATATCACTCGGAATGATAGAGACAACACTGCTAGAGCTCTTCAACAACAGTGAAGACTTGAAGCTTCATATGAACAACATGAGAGCTATCTGAGAGCAATAGAGATTATCGAAGAGTATTTAAACTCTATGTAATTTTGTTATATTTTTTGCACTAAGGGCGATGTATGTCACATCGGTTATGTATCATCCGATTTATGACAAAATCGGTCTATGAATAATCGAAACGGCTAATCCTCCGATTCGCTCATCCTTGTATATTTTCTTTGAATAATTCCCGATCTGTAATCGGTTTATGATCCTCCCCAACCACTGGGGTATTATTTCTCCATTTCGCATATTCATTAGGACAACTCTTCAGGACCGACTGCTTGAATTGGTTGTAGACCAAAATCAGACATTTTAAGGAACTCATAATCAATAGCTTGTCCTGATATACAAGTCACCCCATAACTCCATGGGCATGCTTCGGCTGTTGCAATGCTGAATGGAGCATCGGCTTTTACAACTTCAGCCGAATCTCCAATCCATTGAATCACACATTGATGCATTGTAGAAGGAATGCAACAATTGGCATGAATCCAATCTCGACCCAAGAGCATATTATACAAACTTTTGCCATTGATAATGAAGAAAGTAATAGGTAGAGTTTTACTTCCGATTGACAAATCAACACAAAGTGCCCCCTATTGGCACTCCTTAGCATCACGTTTTAGCAATGCTTCAAGAGCATGAAGATATATCGATGTATGCAAAAGGATTCTGCAAGCGCACAGAATATATCTCGTTGTAGCACTTCACCTAGGGAGTTATCCCAGGGTATCGTATTTATATTTCCGCAGGGAAGCAGAATGGTTAAAGTGTACTGAAGAATGAAATGATATATCTTGCCAGAAATATCAAGCCACAAAACCCAGGGGCACAAACTCTAAAGTTTGGGGATAATGGTCAAATGAATCACCGGATAGATGGTCTAAAAGACCAGCGACACCAGAGGAGGTCGGTCGGCCTAGGTTAGGCCGGCCGGCTTGGCCTTGAGCTAGGTTTGGCCCCTGTTTCACCTGTTTTATCCTGCAATCACAACTCATCCAAAACTTGTGGAATTGGTCAGTAAAAACACTTTTATGTATGGAACATGGTATGATCATTCTCATTTTACCGAAATGTTGACGGTCACTACGAGGTTATAATGGCCGTCAACACGCCCCCAAGCTTAAACTCTTGCTCGTCCTCGAGCTAGGCTAAAACTCTAGGTTCGGTGGGTCAGGAGTTGCTTCAATGTGTATACCCTTTAGGTACCTTGTGCTCAAGCCAAAACTCAACAAATCATTTGAATAAGTTGGCATAAAAGAGAACTCATACTATGGTTCAACGTGGGGCTGCATACGTTCACGTCTTGGGCTGTTGAGAGCCTGAATGGTCATTTTCAAAGTATTTCCTGCAGCTTTTCAGGTTCCCTCTTGGAGATATGAATTTTTCAAAAGATGGTTTGAATCATTCCCCGATGGTACTCTCGAGTCACTCAAGTTGTTTAATCCTCACTTTTGGTCAAGTGTGACCAACTCTTCCTATTCTAAGGCTGAAGTGGAGTTTATAGGAAGGGTCAAAGAGTCATACCTTGGTCACTTGTGTTGTCGAGTCGAAAAGTGGTACGCAAGCGATGGCACTCGTCAAATTCCGTCTTTGGAATTCATGGGTTTTCAAGTGGAGAGGGAGAAGATATTTATGCTCAAAGGTCTTGGGACTCCTTGTTCTCTCTCTCAAAGTTTTGAGATGCTTCTCTCTCTCTCTCTTTTTTCTTTTGTTGGAGCATTTGTCTCCAACTTTCTTTCTCTTTTTTTTCTGTTGCATCTCTTCTCTCATTTTGGTAGCAGAGAGGATTTCAACTTTGTATGGAGTATTTGAGGACCCTTGGGATGAGCTTGGTGATGGGGATGTTGCGAGTGTATGTCAGTGACGGTGGACATCAACCCCGGAGCGGGAAATTGATTAGTCGGACATCTTTGAGGCCATTTAAAGAGGTGGATGGAAAGATCGGTAGACGACAAGTGCCTTCTGCGAGCGGACTTTACCATTCGACAAGACTCAAAGCAACTCAAGATAGCATATGGTAGCTTATAAGATATAACTGTTTAGGCTCTAGATAGGACATTTAAACCGTCGGGAAAGATTTACCATGTAATATTTTTATAAAAACTTCCGAGAGGTTTCTTACTAAGCATACAGTTATACTTTGAAACAAACCATATCAAAATTCACAACAACTTAAACAATGAACATGTGATCTACTCCCACAGTTTAATCATGATGGATCCTTAAATACCAACTAACTCAAATACTCGAAGAGTAAAGGATTAAGCACGAGGCACTTAGAGGGCATAAACAGAGCAACCATTCATCATTCCCAAGGTTATCAACCATACTTCCATACATAAAGACTTTTTGGAGCTATTATTCAACATTTATTTAGGCTATCATTATAAATTTATTAATTAATTTATTTATTTTTTAAGTATTTATTATTATCACAGCAAGGCAAGGCAAGGCAACGGGGGTACTTCCGAACTTATCAGGGACTCCCCCAAGCTTCGACAAAGCTCATTGGTAGTGCTGGTTGGGGTCGTAGTGCATGTAGCTGAAGAAGCCGTCAAGGTCGGTCTGAAGGATGTGGTCATCCCCCAGTTCTGCTGGGTGAGGTCGGTGTTATGAGCGAGGTTGTCGCTTATCTCTTGCTGTTGTAAACTCACCGTGTCCAGCCTGGCATTGAGCTCCGAGATTCCTCGGGCGACCGGGTTCTCGTAGTCATACCTGGCGGACGCAGATAGTCTGACTTGCGGTCCATATCCTGTCTCCTGGTAGTAGTCGAACGTTTCCTGATGCTACACTTGGTGGTACTTAGTCTGCTGCTGCTTGTGGTACTCGGGCTGAGGTGCGGTAGATGTTCCGGCTTCGCTATCATGCCTGGCTCGCCTGCCACGTGTCATTGGTCCTGCGACACTGTGGCGAGCAGGTTCCTTCCTCCTAAGCTGCAAGGTTAGACTTTTCGTCGATTTCAATGAAAGAGTCGGGCACGGGAGCTCGACTTCATTGATGAAACTGGGTGATGCGGGGCCTTGCCCGATTTTCTCAGTAGGATAGAGGGGATAACTTGACCCGTGCAACCTGACGAACCGATGGCACCAACAGCTGCCCGAACAACCACATGTGACAAATGATTTCGCGCAACCACATGCTTTGGTCGATGCCTAATCTGAACCACGCAAGGTAGAGGCAATGCTCTTGCAAATCACAAGGAAACACAAGAACAAATGGTAGAGAAATCTTCCAATCCTCAAAGGGGCAGCTATGGAACAACCCTAAGGATAAGAGCACTTGGCTTCTCTGAATATTTGTTCTTAAATTCGTGGTTAGGATTTCCTACAGTACCATAAGGGTTATTTATACTAGGAACATCCCTCCTATTTGGGCTGGGGCCTTGGACATAGGCCCAATACGAAAATCTAATGTCTGGAACAAAACACGACTTGCCCAGTTCGGCCGAACTGCACACCCAGAATAGTCTTTACTAAATCAGCCATAGCGCTTGCTACAGAACTCCAAATGATGATCCGTCAGTTGCGTTGGAAAGTAGACTTCAAGACGCTTCCATAGGTATAGGATAACCATGGTGAAACTTCTTGGATTGGTACAGAATTCACCGAGAACTTGGAAGTCAAAATCTGGAACAGCAGCACACCGTCTGCAAGCCGCTTCCCTTCGCGTGTTGAGGAGCCTACTCATACATTGCACATTCTTCAAACCTGAGCACAAGTAATGCACCACTATTAGGTAGTAAATAATTCTTAGTAGTTACATGCTCATACTCAGTAAGAAACGAGTTCACCTCTTGTTGTAGTTGTTGCATTCTCGCCCGAGTCATTGGTCACTTGTTGACATTCCTATCTTGTTCAACATATGGATGTGTGGTGCTGTGAGAGTCACTAGGGATGTCCTCATCATCCTCCCCTTCTTCAAAAAGAGTCGACCTCGACTTTGCTTGCCCATATCCATGGAAGTGAGACAAATCAGCAACGTTAAAGGTGTTGCTCGCTGCATATGCATCTTCTGGAAGCTCGATTTTGTAGGCATTGTCATTTATCCTTTCAAGAACCTTGAATGGGCCATCCCCTCAAGGCAGTAACTTAGACTTTCGCTTCTCAGGAAATCGATCCTTCCGGAGATGCACCCAAACCAAATCACCGGGATCAAAGATCACCGTCTTGCGGTCCTTGTTTGCCTTCGCAGCATAGTACTCAGATTTTTTATTGATTTCTTGCTTGGTCTTCATATGAATTTTCGTGATATACTCAGCCCGCTTGGAGGCCTCTAGATTGGTGCTCTCTTGGACTGGAAGTGGTAGTAAATCCAATGGTGTGATTGTCTTGAAACCATACACAACCTCAAAAGGGCACATGTGCGTTGTGGAATGGACTGCTCTATTATATGCAAACTCAATATGTGGCAAGCAATCTTCCCACTCCTTCAAATTCTTCTTGATCATTGTACCCAGCAGCATTGAAAGTGTGCGGTTCACCACCTCCGTTTGTCCATCAGTTTGAGGGTGACAAGTTGTTGAGAACAACAACTTTGTCCGAAGCTTGGCCCACAAAGTCTTCCAAAAATAGCTCATGAACTTCACATCACGGTCTGAAACAATAGTCTTTGGCATGCCATGTAATCTCACAACTTCCCCGAAAAATAAGTCAGCTACATGCGACGCATCGTCGCTCTTGTGACAAGGGATAAAATGTGCCATTTTTGAGAATCTATCTACAACAACAAAAATTGAATCCCTCTCCTTCTTAGTTCTTGGTAATCCCAACACAAAATCCATGCTTATGTCTTCCCAAGGTGCATTTGGAACGGGGAGTGGAGTGTACAAACCGTGGGGATTCAGTTTTGATTTGGCTCTGTGGCAAGTGATACATCGCTGAACGAACCTCTCCACATCACGCCTCATCTTCGGCCAATAGAAGTGGTCACTTAGCATGAAGTAGGTGTTTTCTCTTCCAAAGTGACCCATCAATCCTCCCATGTGTGATTCCTACAATAAAAGCAAGCGAATAGACGAATCTGGAACACACAATTTGTTAGCTCGAAACAAGAAACCATCATGCAAATGGTACTTGTCCCATCCCTTTCCTTCTTGACATTGCAAATATGGTTCTGCAAAAACAAGGTCAGTGGAATATAATTCCTTTATGTTCTCTATCCCTGGAACTTTGATCTCTAATTGATTTAGCAAAACACTCTTTCTTGACAAAGCATCAGCAACAACATTTTCTTTCCATTTCTTGTATTTGACAATATAGGGAAATGACTCAATGAACTCAACCCACTTGGAATGCCTACGGTTCAGTTTTGCTTGGCCTTTCAAATATTTTAATGCTTCATGATCAGAATGAATGATAAATTCCTTAGGCCAAAGATAATGCTGCCATGTTTCAAGTACACGAACTAAAGCATACAACTCCTTATCATAAACAGGATAATTCAATTGAGCACATCCAAGTTTCTCACTAAAATATGCTATGGGTTTTCCTTCTTGCATCGAAACACCTCCTATGCCTATCCCTCTAGCATCACATTCTATCTCAAAAGATTTATTAAAATCAGGCAAAACAAGCAATGGGGTCGATGTTATGCAATTTTTAAGCTCTTGGAAAGCTTTCTCTTGTGACTTACCCCACTCAAATTCAACACCCTTCTTGGTTAACTCGTTCAATGGGCTGCAATGATGCTGAAATTCTTCACAAAGCGTCGATAGAAACCAGCAAGGCCATGAAAGCTTCTCACTTGGCTCACATTGACAGGGGTAGGCCAATTCTTGATAGCCTCAACCTTGGACTCGCCCATCTCTACTCCCTGTGCTGAAACAACAAAGCCCAAAAACACAACCTTGTCGGTGCAAAAGGTGCACTTCTCTAGGTTAGCATATAATTTTTCAGTTCTAAGCACCTCCAACACCATTTTGATATGCTCAACATGCTCTTCTATGGTTCGACTGTATATCAAAATGTCATCAAAATAAACCACAACAAATTTTTCAATGAAAACCCTCAAAACATGATTCATCAAGCGCATAAAATTGCTAGGTGCATTAGTTAAACCAAAAGGCATCACTAACCACTCATACAAACCAAATTTTGTTTTAAAGGCTGTTTTCCATTCATCTCTTTCCTTCATTCTAATCTGATGGTATCCACTACGAGGGTCAATTTTAGAGAAAATAACAGCACCACTAAGTTCATCAAGCATGTCATCAAGCCTAGGGATGGGATGACGATATCGAATAGTTATGTTATTAATAGCTCTACAATCAACACACATTCTCCAAGTACCATCTTTCTTTGGAACAAGAATAACAGGGACAGCGCAAGGACTAAGACTTTCACGCACATACCCTTTGTCGAGTAGTTCTTGCACTTGTCGCTGAATTTCCTTTGTCTCTTCCGGATTGGTGCGGTATGGTGGCCGGTTTGGAAGTGTAGCACCCGGAATGAGGTCGATTTGATGTTCAATCCCACGAAGTGGAGGTAGACCAGCAGGTATCTCCTCCGAAAAAACATCATTGAATGCCTGCAACATATTAGAAACAACACTAGGAAGAGAGGTCACATCATTAGTAGAAAGGATTGCATCTTTGTACAGCAGCACAAAGTGCATCATGTGGGGGTTGTCTCTCATTTCTCTCATTTCTGATCTTATGGCTAGCATGATCCTCCTTTTTCCCTCAAGCTCTCTAGTTTTACCACTCATATTAGGCTTGTGGCGCTCACTCACTGAGTTGTGGGCAGCACAAGAGTTTCTCTCTTTTCCTTCACTCTCACTCACTTTCTTTTGCATGTTTGCTCCTATGATTTGAGTGGGAGTCATGGGCAACAACTTGACACCTTTCCCTTGCCATTTGAAAGCATAGGTGTTGTCATGGCCTTCATGTAAAGCACGCCTATCAAATTGCCATGGCCTTCCCAACAACAAGTGACAAACTGTCATGGGCACAACATCACACTCGACGGTGTCGGTGTAATCATGTATGCTGAAGGTAACCCTCACCATGTATTGCACCTTGACATCTCCACAATCGCTGAACCATTGTACATGATATGGATGAGGATGCTTGATCATGGTCAGCCCCAACTTGTCACACATTTCTTTGCTAGCAAGGTTGTGGCAGCTACCTCCATCAATTATCAATTTGACCAGCTTGTTATTTACCTTGGCTTGGGTCTGAAATAAATTAAACCTTTGTGCTTGTTCTTCATCTTTGAGCTGAACACTTAATGCTTTGGTGACCACAATAGTGTTGCCGGCTTCAAAAGTATAGTTTTGATAGTCATCTTGTTCAGTTTCTTGTGCATCATCATACTTGTCATTTTCAGCAGGCATTTCACACTCATCTTCACTAGCTGAATCATATTCTCCACCTGCTGTAACAATCACAACTCGATTGTTCAGACAATCCTTGATGACATGGCCTCGACCCAAGCACTTGAAACATTGAATTCCACTACTCCTGGAGGTGGAACTGACTGGAGCATTAGCCTTTGTTGATATTGGCCTAGCAGAATTCTCCACATTTGTAGATGCATTTGACTTTTCAGCAGTAGTGGAACGAATATTAGAATTGGAGTTTGAACCGGATGAAAATATCCCTCGTCCCAAATCAAACCTTGCTGTTTTTGAAGTACTTGATGAGGCTCTTGAGCTGAAAGTTGAGTTCTTACTTGGTTTAGCATCATCAAGCAATTGCCTTTTAGCCTTTTGAGCAATGTGTACTAGCTCCACCACGTTGTTGTAGGTCTAAAATTCCACAACACGTTTGATTGGCTTGTTCAAACCGGAAAGAAAACGTGCCATGGACTGCTCTTCATCCTCATGCACTCGAGCTCTAATCATGGTTTGCTCCATTTCCTTATAGTATTCTTCCACAGATTTGCTTCCTGGCTTCAAATTCTGCAGCTTGTCAAAGATGTCACGTTTATAATGTTTTGGAACAAAACGTGCTCACATTTCCCTCTTCATTTCAGCCCATGTTGCCACTGGAAATTCACCATTCTCATCTCTTTGATTCTGAATTTGTTCCCACCAAATGAGAGCATATCCATCAAAGTCAAGGGCAGCCATATGCACCTTCTTTTTCTCTGAATAATTATGCAGATGAAATATTTTCTCAACTTTCAACTCCCATGTGAGATATGCATCAGGATCAGACATGCCTTCAAACTTGGGCATGCTGAATTTTAGCTTCCCAAACTTCTCCTTATTGGGCTGATCATGGCCATTCGATGACGGCGTGGAACGAAATTGTCATTACGGCGCAACATAAATGTATCTTCATTCTCTGGTTCAGGGGCAGCACCGTCTCCATGCCCACGGCCTCTCTCTCGACCAAAGGCATCACCACCTCTTCCTCTTCCACGCCCTCGCCCATGGGCATTCTTTCTTTCTTGCTCTTCCCGTTGCATCCGAGCTGCATACTCCTCATCGGTTTCATATAATTCTTCTTCATGAGAACCTGTAGCACCTTGTGTCTTCAATGCCTTCAAGACTTCAGCAACAACATTCGCTTGAGCTACTTACATGTTCTCATTAAGTTGAGTATTGAAGTCTTTTACTAGCTTCTGTAGTTGTTCTTGTGTGACATAACTTGGTGGGCGTTCTCCATCTTCACCTGCCATGGTTAGTACAAGAAAAGAGACCAATTCAAGTTTTGTGGCTTGGTGGAAACCACTCAATCTCACCTTCTCTTACCACTAAAGTTCTTATGTGTCCTTGCTGATTTGTGAGCTGCACTCACCTTGGTGGTAGTGGACACAACAAAGGTGATAGATCAAGCGAAATCAAAGTCACAGTGCATCATAAACATAGGCTTATTTGTGAAGCTTGGAAGGTTATGTATGTGGTGGTACAATCTGAAACTTCAAGCTATTGTAAAGTTAAGTAAGAATCCAACCAAGAACAATGTCTAGTTGCTGAACTGAAGACAAGGAAAATTGATAAATGTGTTAAGCAACTCGCACACAAGGATAAGACACTTCTTGCAGCAAAAAGGATAGGGCTCAAGTGAGGAATTGAGTCAAGCACTAAGCTCAATGCTGCACAAGTTAGGATGATATGATAGACAATTGCTCCAAGATAACAAAATTGCAAGATTAATACTATCAATTGGACCCAACAGCTAATGTTGTGATCTCAGCACTTGTTCTTTCTTTTTCTTTTTCTTTTTTTTTTTTTTTGCTACTAAGATCAGCACACCAAGTGGTCCACGAAATTTGCTATTACTCAAATTAATTCTCAGATTAAGGAAAGTACATAGCTCATGAGCAACAAGTATCTAGCTTCTCTTTTTTTTTAGCATAGACAAATTCTGAAACAGAACAAGCTGAACTTTCACGGATCTAAAACTGCACAAAGATGACTGATTCACTTAATCTAATCTGAAGATAAAAAGTGCATCTTCTAATAAGCTTTCCAACAAGTACAAGTACACTCAAAATTGATTTCGGATGTAAAAGTTATGATTGTTTTCGTGTACTGTGCTCAAACTTCAGATCTAGACGCGAAAATTGATTTGGGATGAACTCTAACCAGATAAAAACACACAAATGGATGGGAGAAATAGAAATGGATGGGGAAACAAGGGGGAAACACAATTCAGAGGCGGAAACAAAGGGGAAACACAAGGATTCAGCAACCAAACTCGATCTATTGGACTAGAACTTAACCAAACTCACTGAAATTTCAGATCGGGTTATGGGTAGTGGAAGTTTTTGGTATTTTTGATTTAGGACAGTAAACAAAAAGGGGAAAGCTAGAGGTAAATATCCTACCAAGTAAACCGTAGCTCTGAGTACCAAGATGATGCCGGGGCTTGCCCGATCTTCTCAGTAGGATCGAGGGGATAACTTGACCCGTGCAACCTCACGAACCGATGGCACCAACAGCTGCCCGAACAACCACCTGTGACAAATGATTTCGTCCAACCACACGCTTTGGTCGATGCCTAACCTGAACCACGCAAGGTAAAAGCAATGCTCTTGTAAATCACAAGGAAACACAAGAACAAATGGTAGAGAAATCTCACAATCCTCAAGGGGGCAACTATGGCACAACCCTAAGGATAAGAGCACTTGGCTTCTCTGAATATTTGTTCTCAAATTCGTGGTTAGGGTTTCCTACAGTACCACAAGGGTTATATACTAGGAACATCCCTGCTAGTTGGGCTAGGGGCCTTGGACATAGGCCCAATACGAAAATCTAATGTCTGGAACAAAACACGACTTGCCCAGTTTGGCCGAACTGCACACCCAGAACAGTCTTTACTAAGTCAGCCATAGCGCTTGCTATAGAACTCCAAATGATGATCTGTCAGTTGCGTTGGAAAGTAGACTTCAAGACGATTCCAGCGGTATAGGATAACCATGGTGAAACTTCTTGAATTGGTACAGAATTCACCAAGAACTTGGAAGTCAAAATCTGGAACAGCAGCACACCGTCTGCAAGCCGCTTCCCTCCGCGTGTTGAGGAGCCTACTCATACATTGCACATTCTTCAAACCTGAGCACAATTAATGCACCACTATTAGGTAGTAAATAATTCTTAGTAGTTGCATGCTCATACTCAGTAAGAAACGAGCTCACCTCTTGTTGTAGTTGTTGCATTCTCGCCCGAGTCATTGGTCCCTTGTTGACATTCCTATCTTGTTCAACACATGGATGTGTGGTGCTGTGAGAGTCACTATGGATGTCCTCATCACCGGGGTAGCACATAAAAAGAGTATGGCCAAGGCCCTCGTGATTGAAGTGGCCCTAGGTAAAATGGTCTAAACCGATGCAAGATTGATACTCATGTGAAGTAGGTAGGAAGGAAACTTGAGCGCCCTGCAAAGCACCAACATGGGTGGCAATGCGGGTGACCAGCGAGGTTATGTCAATTGTGGCTCGGCCAGTGACTAACCTCTGCCAGTCATCGAGCATGCTCATGACAGGCGAGAAATGAATTTTCTTCACCATGGCATAAAGGCACTCTAAATCAGGCAAAAGGCGAAGACGCAAATCAGCGCGCGGGTGGACCACCATGGCGATCCATTTTGCCAGAAAGCGAAGCGTTGGATTATGGAAAAAAGTGATGCTGTTTTTCCCAGAGAGAGGCTCACTTGTGATGCTATCCCACCATTGGGCACGATTGTATCGGTGGTTAGTCACCAAATGGTCAGCGTCAATGATGTATCTCTTGTGGAAACCAAGAGCCTCACTGAGCTGTTTCGGACTCAAGATAAAATCCTCATTGAAAAACCGAAAACGGATGTTCGTCTGATTGGGAAGAACCTCAACTTTCAAACTCATCAGAAACTCTATAGTCAGAAAATGCGAACCTGTTTCTGAGACGGGGTAGAAGTTTTGCCATCCGGCATTGTCGAATGCCCGTTCCATGTCTTCCCCTAGACCGGTCTTGATTTGCAGTGTGGACTTACCAGTCCACGTGGTCACCGCACTAACATTTTCCTTGAATGGAACCTCCGGTTGCTCGGGTAGGTTCCCCGCGTTGGGGTTAGGACAAGATGCGGCCAGCTGAGCTACTTGAGTTTCAATCATTTTGTTGAAGCTCAGCTGGTTCTTAACAACAGAATTAAAAGCTTCTATTTTGGAGGCCATTGACTCCATAACTTTATCATTAGCGAGAAATTTCTTGCTAATGCTATCGTTAAATTGCTTTTGGCCATACCATATATCTTTTAACGACGGCTGAAAACCATTGTTAGAGCTATTACCTTGTGTTGGCCGAAGGGGAAGTTGGGCTTGGAATTCCAACCTTGTTGAGGACAGAAGCCTGAATTGTTGTTGTTTCCAATAAAGTGGGCTTCCTCTTGCGTCATCGGGAAACTGTCGCCCGAGTGTCCTATTTTTCCACATGTTTCACATGTGATTCTTTCCTACATGATTTGATTCATCTCCTTACCAGGAGATTCCATCCTTTTCAAGAGGAGGTCCATCTTAGCTGCCAGCATGTCGACGGCGTCAATCTGATGTACTCCCTTTGTGCGGGGAGCTTGTCTCTCTCCCACCCAACTTTGGTGAGAGGATATCTTTTCGATCAATGCTTTTGCTGCGTCTACATCAAGCGAGAGGAAAGCTCCTCCTGCAGCTGCATCCAAGAGCTCTTGCGATCGATGACTCAGGCTGTGGAAGAAGTTTTGAGTGATCAACCAATCTTCCACACCATGGCGAGGGCAAGCTGCAATGTACTCTTGCAGTCGTTCCCAAGCTTCTGGGACTGACTCTTCGTTTAGTTGCTGAAAACCAGTGATTTTTCCTCGGAGGGCGTTGGTCTTGCCCACCGGAAAGTACTTGGTCAGAAATGCATCTGGGCAAGTCTGCCAGCATCCTTCAAAAGATGCTTTGTTGGTATAGAACCACTCCTTGGCTTTCCCAAGCATGGAGAATGGGAAGAGATGTAGGCGGATGTTGTTGATCGGTGTGGCATTGGGATTAATAGTGCTGCACACCTCCAGGAAGTTCCGAAGGTGAGCGTTAGCGTCCTCAATCGCCTTTCCGCAGAAAGGGTTGGCCTGGACCACGTTGACCAGACCAGATCTCAGCTCAAATGCACCTTCTTGTGCATTCGACAGTCCCGGGAAGTTACTGCTTGACGGGGCTGAGAACTCACGGAGTGTCTTCTTCGGCTGAGCCATTGTCTCTGGTGACTCTGGAGCAGAAGAGTATGGTGAGCCTGAATCTAGTTCGGACTCAGAGTCGGATGGCGACTCGAATGTGTTGCTTGAGCTGAGTGAAATTTGAGGAGGAATGTATCTCCTTCGCACTACTCTTCCAATGCATTCTGGATTAGGATCAAAGTTTTATGGTAGGTTGAAACCAGTCATGCACTACCCTGCAAACACATCAAAGATAGACGAATATTGCAGCGGTGAGGTCACTAAGGTTAGTGGTTGGTAAATCTGTAAAGATTATCAAATAATTCAACAATAACTTTAGCCAATTGCTTCCCCGGCAACGGCGCCAGAAATGCTTGTTGGCACTCCTTAGCGTCACATTGTAGCAACGCTTTAAGTGCGCGGAGATATATCATTGTATGCAAAAGGATTCTGCAAGCGCACAAAATATTTCTCGTTGTAGCACTTCACCTAGGAAGTTATCCCAGGGTATCGTATTTATATTTCCATAGCAAAGCAGAATGGTTAAAGTGTATTGAAGAATGAAATGATAAATCTTGCCAGAAATATCAAGCCACAAAACCCAGGGGGGCACAAACTCTAAGGTTTGGGGATAATGGCCAAATGAATGACCGGATAGAAGGTCTAAAAGACCAGCGACACAGGAGCACCTAATTCTATAGAGAAGGAATGACATTGGGACAGAACGGACCTAGACACTTCCTAACTCAGAGCGAAAGGCACTCTAACCTTAACTTAGACTCTAGCTCAGATACTGGAATAGAGCTCGCTTCGACGGCTAGAACGGGAGAACCTCAGAACGGAATGAGAGAGGGGGTTCTCCGGGCTCAGCACTACTGTTATGAGTACACCCGAACGTGGTGGACTACAAAGGACGGACAGGGCTGTCACCACCTGCCGCCTACCACTGCAGTTTCGTGGGGTGCAACACACTTCCTAGTTAATCAACAAGCCAGACACCACGTCTGCACTCGATGATTAAGATTTCTCTTGAGGCCTGTCAAGAGAAATCCCCGTCTTCCCTAAGGCATCTTACGGCCCGGTCAAGGCGAGCAAATGTGCGAGATAAAGCCCGGTAGAGCTAAACTAAACTCTACACTAAGACTAAAGGAGGATAAAACTTTACTCTAAAGAGAGCAAGATCTTTACTCTAAAAGAAGAGCAAGATAGAAAGATGAAAGATAAAGTTAAGCTCTGAAATAAGAAAGTAATTGTTTTGATAAACGCTTCAAATGAAGGAAAGGATACAAGAGCTTTACCAGAACTCCGAAGACTGTGAAGATCCGAGCTAAGCTCGACTCGACTCTACTCCCAAGTCTAATCCTAATCTAAGAAATGGAAAAGATACAAGAGCTCCCTTCAAGTATAGACTTGAGAAGTGTGGTGTGTGTCTCCCAAGGAGGATGAGTGCTCCTTTTATAGCCTCCAGGGGGTGGATCCCAGCGTCATTAGCAAGCTAAGGACCTTCTTAGGCTTCACGCGAAGGAGGAAGCGTGGCGTCCACAGAAGGAGGCCAGTTGACCTCATCAAGGGCGGCCGGCCTGGTCCTGGTGCCACTTGGCACCGACCTTTGCAGGAACGGTCCTGATGCTCTTCTGAAGTCGGTATTGGTTGCGTTTAGTTGAGGCTGTCCGAGAATCCTAGGTTGGTGGGCCCTTCAATCCATGTGTTTCCCACTCTAGCTTAGATATCGGGAGCAGAGCTCGTTTCGACTGCTAGAACGGGAGAACCTCAGAACGGGGTGAGAGGGAGGGGGGGTTCCGGGCTCGGCACTACTATTATGAATACACCCGAACGTGGTGAACTACGAAGGATGGACAGCGTTGTCACTACCTGCCGCCTACCACTGCAGTTTCGTGGGGTGCAACACACTTCCTAGTTAATCAACAAGCCAGACACCACGTCTGCACTCAATGATTAAGATTTCTCTTGAGGCCTGTCAAGAGAAATCCCCGTCTTCCCTAAGGTGTCTTACGGCCCGGTCAAGGCGACCAAACCCACGAGATAAAGCCTGGTAGAGCTAAAGTAAACTCTATTCTAAGACTAAAGGGGGATAGAACTTTACTCCAAAGAGAGCAAGATCTTTAAAAGAAGAGGAAGATAGAAAGACAAAAGATAAACTTAAGCTCTAAAGTAAGAAAGTAATTATATTGATAAACTCTTCAAATGAAGGAAAGGATACAAGAGCTTTACCAGAACTCCGAAGACTACGAAGATCCGAGCTAAGCTCGACTCGACTCTACTCCCAACTCTAATCCTAATCTAAGAAATGAAAAAGATACAAGAGCTCCCTTCAAGTATAGTCTTGAGAAGTGTGGTGTGTGTCTTGGGGTGAAGAGGAGGTGGCCTTTTATAGCTTCCCAAGGTCAGTAGTCATCGTAACTGTCATGCCACCGACCTGCTTAATTTCCACACCAAAGATGGTCGCGTGAGGATGCAGCAGGGGGCTGGCCGGTCCGGTGTAGGCCGATAGGCCTACACCTAGCCCCTCTAGCAACCGCCTTCGTCGTGGACGCTCCTGATTGCTTCCTGAGGTCGGTAACAGTTGCGTTTGGTTTAGACTGTCCTAGAATCCTAGGTTGGTGGGCCCTTCAATCCATGTGTCTCCCACTCTAGGTCTTTCGGGTCCTTGGATCAAATCGACATCAAATGTACGTCTCCTGATCATCTTGGATGGTTAGTTGAGCTTGTGGATCAGTGACGTGGTCAGACTTGGCCAGGGGAGGCCGGTCGGCCTGGGTTAGGCCGGCCGGCCTGGCCTTGAGCTAGGTTTGGCCCCTGTTTCACCTGTTTTATCCTGCAATCACAACTCATCCAAAACTTGTGGAATTGGTCAGTAAAAACACTTTTATGTATGGAACATGGTATGATCATCCTCATTTTATCGAAATGTTGACGGTCGCTACAAGGTTATAATGGCCGTCAACACCCCCCGGGCTAGAGAGGTCTTCCCTTCAAAGTCTCTAAGAATCAAATCGGTTTTCATTAAATCAGACTCTCCTTTACCGAGTTTTCTTAACATGACATATGGCATAAGATTAACTGAAGCACCACCATCAACTAGCATCCTAATCATTGGAGTCCCATTGATATAAACTTTCAAAAACAACGACTTTAAATGTTGCCAATCTTCTTCCTCAGGTTTTTCAAAAGTAGCAGGAGCTGGTTCCAAAGCCAATTGAGCAACATTTTCTTCCATGTCCGATTCCGCATCACTACTTGATGCCATGAACTCCTTTGGCAAAATAAATGCCATAAGAATATCAGCTGTTGGGTCATCATCCTGATCATGATTTTTAGCCTTCACGCGCCAAACCTGATTCTGATTTGTTTTACTATTGGCCTGACGTTGTTCTTCTAACTCAATCTGCCTCAATCTTTGAACACGCCTTTTTTGTGATTTTGTCCTCAATCTTTGAGCACACCATTGAAGCTGAGGCTCTTTGAATTGGTGGAATGGCTGATAATCACGAATCGGCTCTCTTACAGGATCCCTCCGCATAATTTCTTCATCAGGCACCCGATCATTTGCCATATCTTCAATTTCTCGGCTCATATAAGGTTTTCTTCCCCATCTATCTAACACATTGACTCTACGACCAAGCCTTTCATGAACCGATACTCACTGTTCCCGATCATCATAACGATCTCACGACTGATTCCAATCATCTTGACGATCACGGATAATTGTTCTATTTCGTTCTTCATTAAAGCACGACCTTTTATTTGGCCGAGTATTCTGTCGTTGCACTCTGGGCAATTTTCTGGAGTTGAGAGTTTAATTCCTTCTTCCCAACAATAAATAAAGAAAGGGCATCACCAATGATCAGCATTGTTTTGCCTCACCTCCTCTTAACGTCTGACCTGCTCATTTTCTCTTCTAAATTTATTAATCAGACCTTGAGAAGTAACCCTCCTTTCTTGGCTTTTAGAACTCCCAGCTTCCTCCGATTTGCCTTATCCTTTCAAATCGGTTATCGATACTTGAACTTTGGGATCAACAGCACCCTTTTCTTTTGCCAATTTTGAGGTTAAAACTTTCTTTGGCACTGCCACTTCTGTGGAAACTTCCACCATGTTGATTGGGGAAAGGATGTTGATCAATCTTCATCGGCTCGACAGGCTTTTTAGGCAAATCAAATTTGAATCTCCCTTGCTCAATAGCCGACTGCAACTGTTGACGGAAAACTTTGCAGTCATTAGTATTATGAGATGTAGCTTTATAAAACTTACAGTAAACCATCTTCCTCAACTCATCCTCCGATGATATTCGATGATAAGCTGATAATTTCAGAAGACCTTCCTTTAACAGCGTATCAAAGATCTTATCGGCTTTAGTAACATCAAAACCAAATTTTTTAGGTTCTTTCTTCGTGAATGGAACTGAAATCAGCTTTTTATTCTTAACCCATTCAGCCAAACCCATTTCTCCCTCGTTATCAGATTCAGAATCAGAAGCATATACAGTGTAGTGATCCTTTTTTCATAATTCCTCCTAGGTTCATACGACCGATTCTCTTGCCCTGACATCCTCTGAACAATCTGACTTAAACTCTCAAATTCTTGATTAGCATATTTTTATTTCAAATAAGGCAAGAGTCCGTCAAAGGCAACTTCAGCCAACTATTTATCAGATAACATTAGGCTAAAGCACTTGTTTCTGATATCTCTGAATCGGGAAATAAACATAGCAACCGATTCATCATTCAGCTGCCTTAAGTTTGTCAAATCAGATAACTTCTTCTCATGAACTCCAGCAAAGAAATACTAATGAAACTACCTTTCTAAATCGAGCCATGTTACTATAGAACCAGGTGGTAAAGTCATGAACCAAGAAAAAGCAGACCCAGATAAGGAACTTGAAAACAATTGGACCCTTGATGCATCAACATTAGCAGCTTCTCCACATTGCATCAAGAATCGGCTAACATGCTCCACAGTTGAAGTATCATCCTGGCCAGTGAACTTTGTAAACTCTGGGATCCGATATCGATGAGGTTACGGTAACATATCATAATGCGCAGGATACGGAGGCCGATACATGAAACTTTGAACTTTTGGCTTTAAACCGAATTGATTCTGAATCACATCGGCTATCTGAGAAGACCAATCAATCGGAGCTTGAGCTGGTTTTATTGCAGGTTGATGATCCGATTGAGGTAAAGCTGATCCACCTGACTGCGGTTGTTCTCTATGAGGACTGTGTGCAACCGTCGGTGCAGGAGCTGTAGTCTGTGTGCTTAGTTCCAGCGCAAGTGCCATGTTGTGTGACCACTCTGGTCCAACACCAGCCATGCGCACCATGCGTGCGCAACTGCGACCCCATGTGCCCGTGAAACCACGAGAGTCGGCTCTAATACTAGTTGTAACGTCCCGCCTCCCCGAGGTCGGGCTCGCTTACATCTGGCAGCTCTCTAGGACCTCTAGAATTCTCTCACAGACCAACACACGTCTTTTCTGTGCACTTTGTCCTCACTCGTGCACACTCGGGATGACTTCCCGATCGGTCACCCATCTCTAGATTGCTCTGGACCAAGCACGCTTAACCTTGGAGTTCTTTTGAGATGAGCTTCTAGAAAAGAAGTTGCAACTTGTTGACATGAGTATTCTATCAATCCTATTAAGCCCTGGGCTGTCACAGAGGGTCCCTGAAAGTTTCAACAAAGCGAACGCTCTCCACCTCTTCTTTATAAAGAGGTGGAGGTAAAGGAACACGAGAAGCGAATAAAAAATTATATGTATATTTTGTTTCGTTGTTGACGCCCACTATATGCCACTTTTGACCGTCAACCTTCCCAACTTAATAAAGGAACTAAGTGATTCTCATATAATATTTTATTTAAACTAATGAGTTCCACAAGTTTTGTGCACCAATATGTTTTGCAAGGAATATAGGTAATATGGTGCATAAATACCAACATCGGTGAAGTCATACAAGTGAAGGTTCATCCCGAGACAAAGGAGACTTGGACATGGTGCAAAAGTGACCCAAATCACATATTTGACAGCACCATGTCGAAGAGCTCTCCGAGATGATCGAAATGGATATTTGGATGACCTGATTCGGAGTCTGGACGAGAAAGTTACGCGTCCGGGAAGATCGCCGGCAGAACCCTGCCAGGCCGGTCGGCCTGACTTAGGCCGATCGGCCTGGACAAGGCCGGCCGGCCTACAATCATCCCCCAAAATGCTCCAAACTTTGCACAAGGACCTTAGAGAGTCACCAATGGACCCCCAAGCAAGAATTTACAAGAATAAATGAAGTTAAGACCGAAAGGCCTAGGACATGGATTGGAAGGTCCACCCACCTAGGATTCTCGGACAACTTCAACTCTACGCAACCAAAACCGCCTCAAGGGACAACATGCAACCGTTAATGAGCGAGTCGGTGCAACGGAGGGCCGAGAGGGGCCAGAGCCATGCCGGCCAGCCTAGCCTAGGCCGACCGGCCTCTAACTGCCGAGCTTAGAAAATAGGGAGAGTGGTGAGGTGAGAGTCCGGAGAGGAGCCGAAGTGTCGGCCCCTCTCCAACTTGTGCCTCCGAGGAATGAAGCTTCAGTTCGAGTAAAGTTCCTCTTCTTTTGTCTTTACTGCTTTCTCTCCTTACATTAGTAGTTCTTGAATGCATTCTCTAGTTGCGGGTACCTGAGTCTGCGCGAGTGACAACGACTCTTGTTTGGGGTTTCCTCTGTAGCCCTTCGCGTTGGGTGGAGGTTAGTAGCTGAAAGCTTAGGCGTGGTGCCTGTGCCGGTTAGCTACCTCAGGTTGTGTTGCACCCCACAGAACTGCAGTGGTAGACGGCAGGTGGTGACAGCTCTGTCCGTCCTTCATAGTCCACCATGTTCGGGTGTACTCATAACAGTAGTGCTGAGCCCAGAGAACCCCCTCTCTCACCCCGTTCTGAGGTTCTCCCGTTCTAGCCGTCGAAGCGACTAGAGGAATCAAGTATTCCTGATAGGAGGTTAGTAAGTTTACATTAGATTACCTCAGCCCAGCTTATCTGTTCTTCTTCACTCCCGTCATCCCTGGATAAACCAGAACCACTTCTAGTACACTTCTCATTCCTCGTGGATTCGATACCCTGGAATACACCTGGGTGAAAGCTACATCGGCATCCGTACGCTTGCGGATTTATCTGTTAGGCTAAGGAACGCCAACAAGCTTTCTGGCGCCGTTGCCGGGGAACGGTAGCTGTACTAGTATCATTCTAGTTTATCCTTGTATCACTCCACCTACCATACCATCCCTTGTTAAAAAAAATTCTATCCCACCTTCCCCATGGAATCCATTACCCTCTGTCAGTTCTCGGCACCAGGGCATAATCATTGGGTGCCTCCACCTTCATCACACCTCATCCATACTTCAGGCTTCGAGATCCGCCCTAGTCTTGCAGCCTTGGTTCGATCACAATCTTTCTCTGGGCACAAGGATGAAAATCCTTACACCCACCTACGAGAATTCGAACAGAACTGCTCTATCATCTCAATACCAGGCATGCACCATGAAACGGTGAAATGGAAGCTCTTTTCATTGTCCCTGATTGGAGTTGCCAAAGAATGGTATTATATGACCGTAGGGACCGTAAAAGGTGATTGGAATACCCTCAAAGATGAGTTTTGTCTCAAATTCTTCCCCGTATCGAAGGTCATTGCCCTTCGTACAGAAGCCCTCTCTTTCAAGCAACGAGAGGGAGAATCTTTGGGTGCAGCTTGGGCTCGTTTCACCAAACTTTTAGCTTCAGGGCCAGATTTGGGTATACCCGAGGCTATGCGCCTACAACACATTGCTGGTGGTCTTAGAAAAGAGAGTGCACTCCTTTTAGATGCAGCTTCTAAAGGTTCTTTCTTCTTCTTAACCGTAAGTGAGGGGAGAGCCATCCTAGATAAGATGATCAAGAATACTGAGCACACCGGAGTATACGAAGATGATATGCCCACGCCGACCATACCATCAAGCAAGATGGAACAATCATCAAGTCAAGCTGCACCAGCTCATGTCTTCAATGGACCAATTACTCGTAGCCGAGCTAAACAGCTACAACAAGAGGTGCACGCGCTACTTTGTGAAATTCCATTTATTAATGAGAATTATATACTTCCTAAATCGTGCATGTTGCTATTACTCAGGTTCACCAAGGTGGATGACAAGGACACGCCGAGACTGAACCAGAGAGAACTACGTCGAACCAGTTTGGCCTGGCAGAACTATCATGAAGAAACAATCATATCTCTTGATTCATAGAAGCTGTGAAGGTCCATGAGTACTTGTTGGAAAGCTGTTGAAGTCAACTTTCTAATGCCACTAAGTGCCGAGTGCTTTAGAGCTCCCAGCTTGGCAGCCAAGTGGTTTTGGTGCAGACTGTTCAGAAGATCAATAGTCAGCCTGACATCCAAGTTTCCGTAAGAAACTGTATCACTCTACAATATTTCGTGCAGCATGCTACACATGGGGTGAAAGGTTATCAAATTAGCTTTCCAACGCATCTGGCCCCGCGTCTTTTGGACGTTCCTACGTGGAGATATGATCAAAACATTGAAGACCACTCAGAAGGCCAGAAGACACGC
Organism: Urochloa ruziziensis; assembly: GCA_015476505.1. Taxonomy (NCBI): domain Eukaryota; kingdom Viridiplantae; phylum Streptophyta; class Magnoliopsida; order Poales; family Poaceae; genus Urochloa; species Urochloa ruziziensis. The sequence continues at coordinate 49,403,047 of CM027126.1, forward strand.
GGGGAATTGACGACCACTGTATGAATAATCAAGCCAGTTGGCCTTCCACCTTCCCACGAGGCTCTTTCAGTTCACATCTATTTTTGGGACTAGTTGTTAGTATAAATACACCTTATTTGTAAGCCAAAGAGAACTTTTGATAAATTAAGATTATCCCAGTGATATTTGCAGCCGAGCTGCTTGAGTGTCTTACTCAACCCTTGTTCTTCCTTGTTCTTCTTGAACTTGTGGAGAGATCTCTCCGAGATCCACTAATTCGTGCTCTGCGGGTTCCAGTACGGCTGCCCCGTCTTGTGTGGATTAGCTCCGGTTGTGGTTCTGCGGTCGTTCGGAGATCGAGTCGAAGTCTTCACGGTTTCGGTGTCTCTCTCCCCGTCGCTTGGTCGCATCCAACCTTGGCCAGGTATAAAGCTAGTTATCCCCGCTGCGTGCAGCAAGTTATCTTGGTTACAAAGCCTACTGCCGTGAAGATCGGGCCATCCTTGGACCTTTCTTAAATCGGTCCCTATCATGTGGTAATCAGAGCTATCGTTGTCACGGTAGGTTTTTTTTATCACCCACCCTCCCACCCTTATTTGTTATTTTGTTTGTTTATGTCCTAAAGTCCACTGAAAAAGCCACAAAAAAATCCCATAGCCCTTTTGTGGTACTGTTATCTTGTGTGTTGCGTTCATCTAGTTGCTTGTCACCATCTTTGGTCTTCCGCCGTACTCTTTTTTTTAGTTGTTATCCGCACCCTCATATGTGTGTTTACTGTTCGTGAAAAAAAAAGAAGAAGTGAAAAAAAAGTGTGAAAGAGTCAAAAAAAAGAAAAAAATCAGAAAAGTTGAAAGGGTTGTCTTGCGGATTGTGTAACTTCAAGTTTCAGTTGTGTAACCTCATCTTGGTGGTGTTTTGGACAGCAACTTGTTGAAACGGTTACATACCTGGTTACAGTACCGTAGCCCTCCTTGATATCCCACCCATAGCCCCACAAAAATCCGTAAACCGTGATCGTTGATTTGTAATCCTTACGACCGCTTTACCACCTCCGTTGTGGCTGCCACACCAGCACCACCACAGTTCTTGAGATCAGGCAAGAACTTGGGTAAGTAAGAGGTGAGATCGAGTGTTTCCACAGTAATTTCCATTCCATATTGTTCTTGCTGCTCCTAACATGGCAGGATCCACCTCAAGTACTCATGGTGGACACCATGGAGATGACGACAATTGTGTTTCTCGGGCTGAGATGGGTCGCATGGCCGATCAGCTCGTGGAAGCCATGGGACGGATGTTGGATGAGCGAATTCCCGCAGTGGGAGGTCGAAGACCACATCATCAGCATGAAGAAGATCACCAGGACGACTCGGACGATGAAAATTCTGGTTTCGGCCATGGATTCGATCGTTTCGGCGCTACACGAAGAGGCTATGGAGGTGGTCGCCGTGCTGATTTTGATAATCAGCCTGGTGGGCGCGCACATGGGCGTCCTGCTGATGGTCGCCGAGTGCATTTTGAAGACGAAGAGTTTGAAGAGCAAGATCATGAAGCCGGATCTCAGGATGAAAATCCTTTCGGTCAAGGTGGCAGGTTTGCTCGGCGTCATCATCGCAGGCCTGCTGACTTTGAAGAACGGGAATACCATCGTGGTCGTCGTCCTCATGACAACCCAGATAACATTGCTCGTGTCAAGTTGAGTATTCCAAAGTTTACTGGAAAAGAGAATGCTGATGAATTTCTTGAATGGGCTGAGCAGTGTGATCAAATATTCCGAGTACATAATCTTTCAGCTCAGCGCCGTGTGAATCTTGCTTCGGTGGAACTCTCTGGATACTCTCTCACTTGGTGGAACCAAGTACAGGAGAATCAACGTGATTTGGGACGAGGATATATCAGTACATGGGAGGAAATGAAGCAAGTAATGAGAAGGCGATTCGTGCCATCTAGCTATCAGCGTGATCTCAGGAACCGGTTGCAAATGTTAAAACAAGGGAGGAGATCAGTTGATGAGTATTTCAAGGAGATGGAGCTACTGTTGGTGCGAGCTGGAATAAGAGAAGATGCAGAGTCAACAATGGCGAGATTTCTAGGAGGTCTTAATGAAGAAATTTCTGGTTTTGTGGAGATGTTTCCATATCGTACCTTGCAGGATCTTGTTGATCAAGCTATGCGAACAGAGAAGAAGATTCAGCAAGAGTCACGTGGAAAATCTTATGGCAGTCCTTCTATTGCTGCCCCATGGCGCAAACAGCAGTCAAGTACTTCCTATGGTGGTGGACGATCTCAAGGAACTGCAGCAAAGTCTTCTCCATCATTTGTTCCATCGAAGATGGCAGCTTCCACAGCATCATCACCAGCAACTCAGCAGCGACCCGCTGCAAGTTCAGCAGCCCAAAGCAATGTCTCGGGAGCTACATCTTCTTCTCGAAGCAGAGAAATTGTATGCCATAAATGCCACGGCCGTGGGCACATTGCTGCCCAATGCCCAAGCAAGAGGACCATGTTGTTGAATGAGAAAGGTGAATGGGAATCCGAGAGTGATTCGGAAGATGCTGAACCGATATTTGATGAAGAAATTGAGCAGGAAGGGAATGAGATCCAGCCTGAAGAAGGCGAACATAATTGTTTTATTTCTCTCCGAGTGCTTAGTGTAACAGCAGAAAAGGAAGACAATGACCAGCGACATAATTTGTGCCATACCCGTGGACTAATCAAAGATAAGGTGTGTCGCATCATCGTTGATAATGGCAGCTGCAACAATATTGCTAGCCAAGAATTGGTGGACAGATTGGGACTGAAACCACGGCGTCATCCTAGTCCATACAAGATGCAGTGGCTTAATGATTGTGGTGCGCTGCGTGTCGGTCATACAGTGACTGTACCATTTTCTGTTGGTAAATACAATGATCATGTGGAGTGCGACGTGGTGCCTATGCAAGCCTGCCAGTTGCTGCTCGGTCGACCATGGCTATATGATCGTGATGTCCAGATTTTTGGAAGGACCAACAAGCTGTCTTTTGTGTACAAAGGAGAGCGAATTTCCTTGCTTCCTTTGACACCGGAAGAAATTTTGAAGGATGATATCAAGAAGAAACAGCGCGAGAGCGAGCACCACTTGCGAGTGAGCCACAAAAATAGTAAGGAAGAGTGTCCTCGGCCAAATCAAACCCCACAGCTGCAAAGAACCCAGAAACCGGAAAAAGAGGGTTTAGTAATGATGGCTACGAGGGGGGATATCAAAGACTTGAGTGAACCCGATGCCATGTTCTTTGTACTTCTGTACAAGGACACTTTTCTTCCTACTAATGCCTTACCATCTACCCTGCCGAGTACTATTTTGAATATCTTGCAGGAATATGAAGATGTCTTTCCAGACGAAGTACCACCAGGGCTGCCACCTAAGAGAGGGATCGAGCATCAAATCGACTTGGTTCCTGGTGCGTCACTTCCGAACAGGGCTGCATACCGCACCAACCCAGAGGAGACAAAAGAAATTCAGCGACAAGTGGAGGAATTGATGAAAAGAGGGTATGTACAGGAAAGTCTTTCCCCTTGTGATGTCCCTGTTCTTTTAGTGCCTAAGAAAGATGGGTCTTGGAGAATGTGTGTGGATTGCCGCGCAATTAACAACATCACAATAAGATATAGGCATCCCATTCCTCGCTTAGATGATATGCTTGATGAACTTAGTGGTGCTATTTTTTTTACTAAAATTGATTTAAGAAGTGGCTATCATCAGATTCGTATGAAAGAAGGAGATGAGTGGAAAACAGCCTTTAAAACAAAATTTGGTTTGTATGAATGGTTAGTAATGCCCTTCGGTTTAACCAATGCACCTAGTACATTTATGCGATTAATGAATCATGTCCTTAGAACTTTCGTCGGTAAATTTGTTGTGGTTTATTTTGATGACATCCTAATCTACAGCAAGACTCTTGAAGAACATGTTGCACATATCCAGAGCGTGCTTGCTGTCCTGCGTGAACAACAATTGTACGCTAACCTTGAGAAGTGCACCTTCTGCACCGACAAGGTAGTTTTCCTTGGTTTTGTTGTTTCAGGACAAGGCGTGGAGGTGGATGATGAGAAAGTCAAGGCTGTACATGAATGGACGCCTCCACAGAACGTGAGCCAAGTGAGAAGCTTCCTTGGACTTGCTGGTTTCTATCGGCGATTCGTGAAAGATTTCAGCACGATCGCTGCTCCAATCAATGAGCTGGCCAAGAAAGACGTCCCTTTCAAATGGGGAGAAGCACAACAAAAGGCTTTTGAAGAATTAAAGACGAAGCTCACAACAGCCCCAGTCCTTGCACTTCCAGATTTTAACAAGACATTTGAAATTGAATGTGATGCAAGTGGAGTTGGGATTGGAGGCGTGCTGATGCAAGAAAAGAGACCAATTGCATTCTTCAGTGAAAAGCTAAGTGGTCCGACTTTGAATTATTCAGTTTATGATAAAGAATTATATGCTCTCGTTCGGAGTTTGGAAACTTGGCAACACTACCTTTATCCTAAAGAATTTGTGATCCATTCAGACCATGAATCATTGAAACATCTTAAGGGACAACTAAAACTGAATAAACGACATGCTAAGTGGAGTGAATTTATTGAGTCCTTTCCTTATATTGTCAAATATAAGAAAGGTCAAGAAAACATTGTAGCTGATGCTTTATCTCGACGTCATGCTTTGCTCACACAACTTGATGCTAAAATTCTTGGTTTGGAAAGTATAAAGGAATTATATGCCACTGATTCATACTTTGCTGAACCATATGCCAAGTGCGGTAATGGAAAAGGATGGGAAAAGTATCATGTGCATGATGGATTTTTATTTCGCGCTAACAAACTTTGTATTCCAGATTGCTCTGTTCGAATTTTACTCGTGCAGGAAGCTCATGCAGGTGGACTTATGGGCCATTTTGGAGCCAAGAAGACGGAGCACGTGCTGGCCGACCATTTCTTTTGGCCAAAAATGAGACGCGATGTAGAGAGACATGTTCTTCGCTGCGAAAACTGCCACAGAGCTAAGTCTCGTCTGAACCCTCATGGTTTATATACTCCTCTTCCTATTCCTAATGCACCTTGGGAGGACATTTCAATGGATTTTGTTCTTGGGTTACCACGGACAAAAAGGGAAGGGATTCAATTTTTGTCGTGGTTGATCGGTTTAGCAAAATGGCACATTTTATTCCTTGCCACAAGAGCGACGATGCTTCCCATATTGCTGAATTATTTTTCAGGGAAATCGTGCGACTACATGGAGTGCCACGTACCATTGTGTCGGATCGTGACACCAAATTCTTAAGCTACTTTTGGAAGACATTGTGGGGCAAGCTTGGGACAAAACTGCTGTTCTCCACAACATGTCATCCGCAAACGGATGGCCAAACCGAAGTCGTGAATCGAACACTATCAATGTTGCTGCGAGCTGTCCTTAAGAAGAACCTGAAACTATGGGAAGAAAGCTTGCCACATGTTGAGTTTGCATACAATAGGGCAGTACACTCGACCACTAAATTTTGTCCATTTGAAATTGTATATGGATTCACACCCACTGCTCCCATAGATCTTTTGTCTTTACCCATGCAGGAACGTGTGAACTTCGACGCAAGCAAGCGAGCTGAATTTGTCAAGAACATTCATGATAGAGCTCGGGCCAATATTGAAAAGATGACCAAGAAGTATGAGCAGCACGCTAACAAGGGTCGCAGGAAGGTGTTATTCGAACCAGGGGACTTGGTTTGGGTGCACCTTCGAAAGGATCGTTTTCCAGAGCTGCGCAAGAGCAAGTTGCAACCCCGGGCTGACGGACCATTCAAGGTTCTACGCAAGATCAACGACAACGCTTATGAAATTGATCTGCCAAGTACTTATGGTGTGAGTACCAGTTTCAATGTGTCCGACCTCTCTCCATTCTTTGGATTGGAAGAGTCGAGGACGACTCTTTTTCAAGGGGGGGAGGATGATATGCCCACGCCGACCATACCATCAAGCAAGATGGAACAATCATCAAGTCAAGCTGCACCAGCTCATGTCTTCAATGGACCAATTACTCGTAGCCGAGCTAAACAGCTACAACAAGAGGTGCACGCGCTACTTTGTGAAATTCTATTTATTAATGAGAATTATATACTTCCTAAATCGTGCATGTTGCTATTACTCAGGTTCACCAAGGTGGATGACAAGGACACGCCGAGACTGAACCAGAGAGAACTACGTCGAACCAGTTTGGCCTGGCAGAACTATCATGAAGAAACAGTCATATCTCTTGATTCATAGAAGTTGTGAAGGTCCATGAGTACTTGTTGGAAAGCTGTTGAAGTCAACTTTCTAATGCCACTAAGTGCCGAGTGCTTTAGAGCTCCCAGCTTGGCAGCCAAGTGGTTTTGGTGCAGACTGTTCAGAAGATCAATAGTCAGCCTGACATCCAAGTTTCCGTAAGAAACTGTATCACTCTACAATATTTCGTGCAGCATGCTACACATGGGGTGAAAGGTTATCAAATTAGCTTTCCAACGCATCTGGCCCCGCGTCTTTTGGACGTTCCTAGGTGGAGATATGATCAAAACATTGAAGACCACTCAGAAGGCCAGAAGACACGCGGAGAATTGACGACCACTGTATGAATAATCAAGCCAGTTGGCCTTCCACCTTCCCATGAGGCTCTTCCAGTTCACATCTATTTTTGGGACTAGTTGTTAGTATAAATACCCCTTATTTGTAAGCCAAAGAGAACTTTTGATAAATTAAGATTATCCCAGTGATATTTGCAGCCGAGCTGCTTGAGTGTCTTACTCAACCCTTGTTCTTCCTTGTTCTTCTTGAACTTGTGGAGAGATCTCTCCGAGATCCACTAATTCGTGCTCTGCGGGTTCCAGTACGGCTGCCCCGTCTTGTGTGGATTAGCTCCGGTTGTGGTTCTGCGGTCGTTTGGAGATCGAGTCGAAGTCTTCACGGTTTCGGTGTCTCTCTCCCCGTCGCTTAGTCGCATCCAACCTTGGCCAGGTATAAAGCTAGTTATCCCCGCTGCGTGCAGCAAGTTATCTTGGTTACAAAGCCTACTGCCGTGAAGATCGGGCCATCCTTGGACCTTTCTTAAATCGGTCCCTATCAGAAGATCTGCCTGAAAAATCTCAAGAGCCTGCTGATAGAATGAATGATTTTGGTCATTCCCCATCACCTTGCCCACAGAACGTTGCCGAACCATAACCCCGTACCTCAGATCCTAAGCCCTCCTATGATCATCATCAACCTTTCTTTTATTCAATGTTCGATGACGATGAATCGATAGCATACGGTGATGTCCCATCATCACTAGGAAAAGAAGATGATGCTTACAGAAAATCTGAAGTAGTGACCTCCGACCCACAAGAAGAATCCTGGACCGATGCCCTAGCAGTATTTTCCATTCTTTAAGATGGCATCCCGATTCTCAAGATTCCCGGGTCTCCATTACTCAAGGCACATGTCTGAATCCCCTAAGGAGGATTCACCATCCCTCGATCCGGAGTCTCAATTCTCGGAAGATGAATTCGAATTTTCCGATGAGGAGTTCAAAGCTCCAATCTCGTCAAACCCCTCAGAATTCCCAACATCATATCAATTTTGCGATTTCAAGGATAATGCTTTCCTTCTTGATCCAGAAAAATCAAAAGACTTCCATATGGAAGAGAAAGATACGCCTCAAGAATACTACAGGCTTGATTCTGAAAATGTTTGCTCTATAGATATTCCTGAGGTAGCAAATTCCATGTCGGGTTCGGAAGAAAATGATGAGCATGGATATTTCAGTCTTTGAGAAACCCAAAGATCCATGTTTCCCTGTGGATACTCCATCTACTCCCACCATTAGCACACACGATGACTCCAACCATCACATGCCCCATCAAAACAATTTCAAAAGGGTGGTTATGAATGATTTTGTTTATCATAAGTATTGCAAATCTCGCGTGGTTTGTTGTGCTAACCTTGCAGCTAGAGAAACGACATTCGAAGATTGGTGATGGAGGGAGCCACAACACCAAGCTAGCTGCTACTTCGAAAAGAGGCTCCCAAGGTCGAGCTTTTGACCATAAACAAGCACTGCCGGGAGGTAACCCGTCTTTTCATTCATTTTTTTCTTTCCTTCTTTCAAATTCCATCATAAAAATGATAATAACAATAAAAAAATCTTTATTTTCAATGAATAAAACCGAACAGAGTTTCATGACATAATTTTAGGACTCGCTTCCTTCGGATAATTTTGTCACTAACCTTTCAGGTTGAGACTCAAATAAACGAAGAGTTGGGCAAAAGGCTACAGCCTCAGACGCTCAGTTTTTGGCACCAAGTGTCACAAAATCTGAGCGTGGGGGAGAACATAATTTGAGCACGAAGCAAAGCATGGTCAATCCTTCAACGCTGGTTTGCACTTTATTCCCCCACTTGAGGTTATTTCATAATGTTCATATCTTTGGATTGAGCCTCTTGTTCATATAAAAAAATGAATGATGATATACATACAACAAGTTATCTTGATCACAACTTAGCATCTCACATGTCGGCGAGCACAAGCTTTATTCCTTAACTCGTACTCTATGCTTGTGGGATCAGAAATTCAGGAGGATCTTGCCTAAGTTGTTGACGAGTGTGAGATAATGAGATAGCAGTGTTTCTTTCTTCTTATTAATTCTTACTTGGAGACTTTTCTTTGAAAAAAAATCATGAAAACCCTTAGGCTCAGAATCCCTCAATGGTTGAAAATTCCTACCAGAGCCAAATATTTCACATGCTCAAACCTATACATATGTCACCTATATAGTTGTGTTGAGTTTTGTCAAACTTTGTGTCCTTATGGGAAAGTGACATTTCAATACCGATCAGTTCTTCCTTTGCGTCTATCCTTTAGTGCTAGCCTTTCCATGTCTGGAGATGCTGATTCCAAAATGGATTCTTGCATCCACTTTCATCAGACATTCCTCCATCAAACCAAACAAAAATCATTTCATCCATATACCCTTGACCAAATCATATCCACAAATATGGCCTTTCAAAATAAATACTCTAGCCATCCCTTCCCCATATTTGAGAGAAGACATGGATCTATCGAGCAAAAAAAAAAACTTGCCTAGTTATGGGCAAAGGAAAAAAAAGAGAGATAGAGAGCTCGATAGTTTCAAGTCTTGAAAGTCCTAATAGGGATCCATGCAAAATAAAGAGTACCGCTCAAGGCCATATTCTTTCAAAAGCATAATTTATGGTTTCTTCATCACAATCCATTGTACTTGTGTTGTGTCCATTTTCTCCCCCATCCTTGATTATCTATTTCTCAATGATCAGAATATGAAGTGTCACAACTTCCACTAGGACCAATTTTTGACTTAACAATATACACAAAATAGGTGGGCCTACATTTCCCCTACCCGAGCTCCACATAAGCCTCCTATAGATTGTAGGGAGAGGCTGGCTACTGGCCTCAGTGAGGAATGAAAATACCACATGAGCGACTCGAGAGTGCCATCTGAGGATCTTATGAGCTAAGGTATTCTTCTCTTAAAAAAACTCCAAGTATGGTTGATGAAGAGGGAAGTTATATCTTCATTCGAGTTGTTCCACTTTTCAACCACTCAAGGCAGGTATCATAGCCACTTCAAATCCCACAGGTATGAGAAATGTTTTGGAATAATGTTTATGCTAGCTATTACCTTGAGAAGTTGTGCATCAAAGCCTACCTTAGTTCTTGCTCGGCCCGATGTTCTAAATCCTACCCTTTGCTCGGGACGAGCAAAGATCTAAGCGTGGGGTTGTGTTGACGGCCACTATATGCCACTTTTGACCGTCAACCTTCCCAACTTAATAAAGGAATTAAGTGATTCTCATATAATATTTTATTTACACTAATGAGTTCCACAAGTTTTGTGCACCAATATGTTTTGCAAGGAATATAGGTAATATGGTGCATAAATACCAACATCGGTGAAGTCATACAAGTGAAGGTTCATCCCGAGACAAAGGAGACTTGGACATGGTGCAAAAGTGACCCAAATCACATATTTGACAGCACCATGTCGAAGAGCTCTCCGAGATGATCGAAATGGATATTTGGATGACCCAATTCGGAGTCTGGACGAGAAAGTTACGCGTCCGGGAAGATCGCCGGCAGAACCCTGCCAGGCCGGTCGGCCTGACTTAGGCCGATCGGCCTGGACAAGGCCGGCCGGCCTACAATCATCCCCAAAATGCTCCAAACTTTGCACAAGGACCTTAGGGAGTCACCAATGGACCCCCAAGCAAGAATTTACAAGAATAAATGAAGTTAAGACCGAAAGGCCTAGGACATGGATTGGAAGGTCCACCCACCTAGGATTCTCGGACAACTTCAACTCTACGCAACCAAAACCGCCTCAAGGGACAACATGCAACCGTTGATGAGCGAGTCGGTACAACAGAGGGCCGAGAGGGGCCAGAGCCAGGCCGGCCGGCCTAGCCTAGGCCGACCGGCCTCTAACTGCCGAGCGTGGATCGAACGCCACTGCAACCGTCATTAGGAGAGCATCAGGACCGTACAGGAGAAAGACGATGCCAAATGGCACCATCTCCAGCAGAACGGCCTGAAGGAGGCCGGCCAGCCTATGACTGTGGTCGTTACTCCTCCCCTTTGGCGTGGAAGCTAAGCAGGTCCTTGGCTTCATTCCTACGCGTGATACCGCCCTTGGAAGGCTATAAAAGGCGACCTCCACCCCCATTCTACACACCATGGTGATAGGGAGAAGTCCAAGTGTAGTGTAGTGCTACCTATCTAGCTTAGAAAATAGGGAGAGTGGTGAGGTGAGAGTTCGGAGAGGAGCCGAAGTGTCGGCCCCTCTCCAACTTGTGCCTCCGAGGAATGAAGCTTCAGTTCGAGTAAAGTTCCTCTTCTTTTGTCTTTACTGCTTTCTCTCCTTACATTAGTAGTTCTTGAATGCTTTCTCTAGTTGCGGGTACCTGAGTCTGCGCGAGTGACAGCGACTCTTGTTTGGGGTTTCCTCTATAGCCCTTCACGTTGGGTGGAGGTCAGTAGTTGAAAGCTTAGGCTTGGTGCCTGTGCTGGCTAGCTACCTCAGGTTGTGTTGCACCCCACGGAACTGCAGTGGTAGGCGGCAGGTGGTGACAGACCTGTCCGTCCTTCGTAGTCCACCACGTTCGGGTGTACTGATAACAGTAGTGTTGAGCCCAGAGAACCCCCTCTCTCACCCCGTTCTGAGGTTCTCCCGTTCTAGCCGTCGAAGCGACTAGAGGAATCAAGTATTCCTGATAGGAGGTTAGTAAGTTGACATTAGATTACCTCAGCCCAGCTTATCTGTTCTTCTTCACTCCCGTCGTCCCTGGATAAACCAGAACCACTTCTAGTACACTTCTCGTTCCTCGTGGATTCGATACCCTGGAATACTCCTGGGTGAAAGCTACATCGGCATCCGTACGCTTGCGGATTTATCTGTTAGGCTAAGGAACACCAACATCCGTCAAGATTAACAGTTACTCTACCCCTTCTGGCATCAAGAACAATATTAACTAACTTTAGAAAAGGTCTACCAAGAATTATATCATTGTGTTCTTTATGATTGGTGTCAATTACAAAGATGTCAGTTGGAATAGGTTTACCAGAGATAGCAACATTTAAATCTCTAAGCACCCCTAAAGGTTTTGTTGTTCTACCATCTCCCATAATTAATTTGATTGAGGTTCGAGCTAAATTTAAGGTCTTGCGGAAAAGTTCATCGTAAATCTTTGAAGACATGATACTTACGTGTGCTCTGGTGTCGCATAAAGCATTGCAAAACAATTCTCCATTGATTGTGCGGCTAATGTATGGCGTGGGCAGCGGACTTTCCTCTGTATGACATGCTTTTATTGCATATATATTGGCCAAGTGTGCGAAGGGTGAGGACTCCAGTCTTGCTCCCATTATCTCATCACTTCCGCAACATAATCGGGATCTACCTCTTCTTCTTCTCTGACAAGTTTTTGAATTATTTCTCCTGTCAATTCCTTATCCAAGATGTAGCCTGTGTGTTATCCGGTGGAAAATCCACTTTCACAGCTCTCGCTGATCCTTTTTTATTCGAGAACGGTCTTCTCTGATCAAATATTTCTCCATTTGCTCAAACTGTTTTAATCGCTTCCCCTTGCTAAGCCTCTAGCTTCCGATGTCTCTGGTTTCTCAAAATTATTGATTCGGATTGGTTCCCTTGCATTGCACATTGGTTCTTCTATTTTTTTCCTTGTTGATTCCTCGATTTGTTCTTCTTTTTTCGCTTTTGAGGCTTGTTTTCTGAAAATTCTAGCAAGCACTCCTCCTTGACTTTCTTGGTCTATGCTGCCTAAAAGTCTTGCTTTCCAATCTCTTTGTGTTGCTGCCCCTTTGCTAATTCTCTGAAGGATTTGAGCAGCTTCTATGAGTGTTTTGTCTATGAGATCTCCTCCTGCACACATACGAACAAATTGCATGCACTCAGGATTAGGGAAAAATAAAAAGTATGCAATAGAATGTCACTAGTGAATCCAAGCTTCAATCCTTGCTCAATTAATCCATTGAAATGATCCCAGGCTTGATCAATTCCCTCGTATATCTAAAATTGATCACATGCTTTCTCACATCTTGAATCTTGCTCACAAGTAAGAACTTCCCACAAAACCTTTTCATCAAGTCGTTAAAATTTCATTTTCCTTCGAAAGATGCAAGTGCGTGCCACCACTTTACTTCACCTACAAGTGAATAGGGGAAAAGATTCCACCTAAATCAGGCCAATGGAACACCTTCTTGTTGTATCGTATTGCATAGCATCGTGAAATACGCAACATGTCCATATGGATTATCGGTCCCCACCCCTCTGAGTGCATTAGCCGCTGCCATCTTGATGATTTTAGTGCTGATTTCGTACTTGGTTGCTTTGATTGTCGAATCTGATTTTTGAATGTCGAAGTCTTCCAATTGCGGGCTTGCATAATCTCTTAGTGATTTTTCCGGTTCTCCTTCGGGTCAAGTGATAAGTGCCATCTGGACAACAAAAATCAAAGACAAAAACAAAAGATTTCTACACAAAAAGTTAGATGTTAGTAATCAACAAAATTAATACAAAGTTAAACGTAGATAACTAGCTTCTTCCCCAACAACTGGCGCTAGAAAAGCTTGTTGGCATGCCGAACGCGCACCAAGATCCCCCGCAAGCATACGGATCTGTTGTAGCTCTTCCCTCAAGAGAGTACTCCCCCAAGGTTATCAATCCACGGAATAAGGAGTCACTACGCTTAACTAAGTACTAATCAAGTTGAGTAAAGACTATATATGTGTAGGTTCTAATCTAATCTTAATGATAAATCAAACTAATCTATATTAGAGAGAACGATAGATAGATGTGTTCAAGATATGAGAACATTTTCCCATAGGTTCTAGGATCACTTATAGATGTAACGTCTAAGCATGACAAAACCAATCTAATCCATCAAGATAGCAAATATGGACCAAGCTCAACACTTTTGTCTCCCGTAGGCTGTCACCAAACAGGGATAATCAGCTGCTGAACTATGAGGAAGATACCCATGGCAATATGATTTAGGTAAGCAGAGCAATTGTGCAAACCATAAAGGTACCTGGCCTAGGCAAAAGTAGATGAAGAACAAAGCCATAAGAACATGATAGATTATCATCAAACACGGATTCAACGATTACATCTCAATATCTCCATACAACCCCATGGACAAACGAAAGATTTACCCTATGTAGATGACCATTGATACGCTAATCATGGTGGTGAAGTCCTCGACATAAAGATGACCTCCTCGCTGTCCTCCAAGGTATGGTACCGTCGGCGTAGCTGCTAGGGTTCCCGACGTCGCTTCCCTCTTGTGGTTGGCTTGTAGATTGATTCTCTAATCGATCTCGTGTATCTTCTTTGCATCTGCGAATCATCCTCCTCCTCTTCTCCATCACCTCTGGTGTACTTCTAGGTGTCTCTAGCAAATGGCGGTGAAAGGATAAGCTAGGGCTAGGGAATGCTTCGTCCCGAAGAAATGGGGGCTCGATTGGACCTAGGAATGGGCCAGGCCGACTGGCCGGAGGGGGTATGGGCTGGCCGGCCAAGCCCCTTTTTGGTCGGGCTCAGCTTCATCTTTCGCTTCTTCATCCTTCTCCTCTGTCGTAGCCAATGTATGCTTTGAGCCTATTAGAAAATCACTCCAACCTTCTCCATTTGTGTCAAGTTTCTTACAAAAACGTAATATGCTCCAAATACAAGACACAAGTGGAAACATGGTTATTTCAATGCCAAGTGGCGAGCTAGTATAAGAATAAGCTCAGAATCATGGCTAGAATGGCACTAGAAACATGTCATTTTAGAGCGCCAGTAGCCGCCCTAGCTCCTCCACCTCCGCCGCCGGGCCATGCTGAGCTCAGATCCGCGAGCGAGGTGGGGGCAAGGAGGGCCAGCGGGGAAGCAGAGGTGGGGGTGGTCGGCGTTGGGTTGGGTCGCGCCTTGCTCCTCCTCCTTTGCCCCGCGAGCCTCTCCCCCGCACACCGTTGCTCCACCAGCCGCCACGCCCCTCAATCCGCCTCGCGAGTTTGCACTTCCGTTGCTGTGTCTAGATCCGCGTGCACTGGAGAGAAGGAGGACGAGCAGGGGACTGAGGAGGGCACGACCGGCCGGAGATGGCAGGGCCGCCAGGGAGGAGCGGCAGGCCGAGGGCCGGCGGAGAGGGAGAGAGAGAAATAGAGAGACAAGAGGAGGAGGCAGGGGCCGTCTGCAAGGCAGAGCATGCGAGGGATGAAGTAGAGAGCAGGGCCGCTGGGGAGGAGAAACGAGCAGTGGCTGTTGAGGAGGAGGCGGGGGATCGAGGAGGAGGGAGAGAGAAACGGGAGGGGCTGATGTCGGTGGGGGTGGGAAGAGGGTAAAAAGAAAGGTTAAAAAACTGACGTGTTGGTCCTGTGTGGTGGTAGTTGCTATAGATGGTGATGATAGAGTATGACTGGTGCCTGAGAAAGAGGTATAGAGTAAAGAATCTTGATGACTACGCAAGAATATATTCTTTTTAAAGAGTGAAGATAGAGTGTGACGAGTGCGGATAGTATAAGCGGAGCCAGGGTTGGGCGAGCTCTGACACACCATGTACTGCGTTTGCGCTCACCTCTTTCTCTTTCACCACGTTGCCTCCTTCCTCCTCGCGGTGACGCATGCCACCTCCTTCCTACTCGCATCGACTGCGCCGCCACCCTTCTCTCTCATGGTGTCATGTCGCCTCCATCCGCTGCTCGAGTCTACAGGCCACCTACCCTGCACCCCTACACGCACTGCCCGCATGACCGGTGGAGTCAACTCGTGGCAGTGCTCACCTACGTGACCGACAGAAACTCCCATGGTGGCTCTCACCGGCGCTCTCCACAATGGCGCTCGGTAGCGCTCCCCCGCGTGGCTTGGAGCCCCCTTATTTGCACTCTATGGCGCGTGAACCAAGTGACTGACGGGGTAGGCCCGCGATGGCGTTCCCTCACGCAGCCGGTGGTGAATCATGGGGCAGCGCTCGCCTGTGAAACTAGGGAGGTGCTCGACGGCGCTCACCCGTGCGACGGGGCTCAATTCGTCCGCCAAAAGCTCGATCTTCCTGCGGCTATGTTCAATTCGCTCATATAAAGCTCGATTCATCCGCACAAAGATTCGATTCGTAGTACCGAGAGTTGAAGAAGGTGAGAGGGTAGAGGCGGTGCTCGGTTTGAGAGGAACGGAACCTCGATTCAACGGTGGCAGACCTTAGAGCATCTCCAAGAGAATAAGAAAACCAATCCCCTTTTCCTATATTCTTGGTTAAAGGGGATTGAGGAGGAAAAACATAGCTCCAGCAGATACCCTTTCACAATCATCTTTCCCTAAATTTTTTCCAAATCCCCTTTATCTCTCTTCCTCTCCCCTTTCTTTTCTCATCCCCTTTCTCCCTTTTCTCTCTGTTTCGTGTGAGCGCCACCGCACACGCGACTCCTCACGCTTGCAGGTCCGGCGACAGCAGCCCTCTACCCATCTGGCTGCCTACCCTAGCCTTCTCTGTGCACCGCCGCACAGCCGCCGTGTCCGCCCGCCTGCCGTGCGCCACACCATCGTGACCAGATCGCTGGCGATGCCCACCGTGCTACCAAGATTTGCACCGCTGCCGCCCATCTTGGCCCTGCCATCTCCTTTGGCACCGACTATCTTGGCCCTAAAAAAACTTGTGCATAAATTTTGTGTTGGGGCAGCTTTAATTTGTACAATGGTGTGTCAATTCCATCGTAGTGGATCGATATGCATGGCTGTCCTGACCTCCCACGACAGGGGATACTTAACTTTTCACCATTATAGCGGTTGGCACCTCCTCATATATCACTTTAGTGGTTGACGATACATATTTACCATGACTGTAGAGAAAACTCAACATATTTACCGCTTTTGCTAGCGTGGCACGCCAGCTGCGCACACCACGTCGGACACCTGCCAGCTACGTGCTCAATATTTACAAGAAACCCCCTGGACTTCTATCTCCTCACCTGCGCTCCTCCCCGCACTCCTCGAGGCTTCGCAGCCGTTCCATGGCTGCTTGCCTCTCCTCCTCCTCCTCCACACTATAGCACTCCTCCTCCTCAATGCAGCCCTCCTCCAGAGCCACCTCCTTGGCACGGAGCCCGGACTCGCTGGCCACCGGAGGAGATCGGCCACCCACCACACCAGCGTGGCGGCCGCCTTCGCCACGCGAGACTGTCGCCAGCGGAGATGGCATCTCATGCGAGGACGAGGAGGCGGACACAGATGCCAGCCCGACGAAGATGGTCTCGAAGTCCGCCGTCGTGGCGCACGCGGTGGCGTCGACAGCCTCAGCGACCGCGGCCTTGCAGCAGTCCGCCATTGCATGGACGAGAGGCATGCGAGTCAGCAGGGCCCGTGCTCGTGGTGTGCGAGGCAGTGGAGCGTGGACATGAGGCGTGCGAGGGAGCGACGCCTTGCGCGCGTCCCGTCGGAGCGTCCCGACGGCGGAGTGCAGCGTGCGCCTCAGCGAGGAGCTGTTTCAGGAGAGGTGGGGGCGATCACGCGCGCCTCGACAAATCTCGAGTGGATCTTGGACGCGGGGGGCAGTCGCGTGGGAGAAGGGGCGGACCAGGAAAGGTGGGCGGGCGTTCTTGGCTTTCTTAACGTTGTAGCACTTCACCCATGAGTATTCCCAGGGGTATCGTATTTCCCAAAGGAAGGTGGGACGGTTAAAGAATACTATTGCGAGCATGGATATAGCAAAGCATGGATAGAATCACACTCAAAGAGTGAGAAACAAGATAGATAGATATGGTGGTAGTGTGACACACACACAAGGGATCAACACAAGGACATCTAGGCTAGGGAGAAGGACTAAGAGTTAGCATCTAGATTCTTATTCTTATGTACTTCCTATATAAAGCACAGGTCAATCTAGAACTATGGATTCATATAACTATACAATCTAAGCCTATGCACCCAGGTAGGGGGAGATAACCTTCCACGTTGCTTATGCACAACCAGGTTGTTACTCATTTCAGAACTCCTACAACGAACCCGAACGTGTGGTATTTAGAGGGTCCAACGGGGCTGTCACCACCCGCGGCCTACCCTGGCGAAACCATGGGGAACACTCATAATCTCTTGATGATTCCAACCCAAGCACCATGCTTGAATTGTTCACAACACATTTACCATCTCGAGCTATTGAGCTAATGATCAATGAGGCTATAAGAATAGCCGAAGAACCCAAACCAAGGCATAGATCATGGAAATCATATAAAGTATGAAACCATACTCTAATTGAACTAGAGCAAAATCTAACATGTATGAGGTCACTCAACTCTATACTATCAATGCTAGGGTATAGGACTTCACAAGCATATAAGCCAAGCATCATAAGAGAGAAAGAACTTGAGCACAGCTCAACCATATCATGACAAAGACAAACGATATAAGAAGGAAATGTATAATCAAAGTAGAATAAAGTCATCCCAGAACTAAGAGATACAAGAGCCATACCCTTGCTCCAAGAGACTTGGAATCTGAATAGATCTACTCTAGCCTAACTCCACTAAGCCTAGAGCCTAAAGAAGAGAGTGATTTCCCAAGAGTTGTGTGTGTTCATTTGGAGCCCCCTCTCTCTTATTTATAGGCTCCAAACAGCAGCATCTCGAGCGAATATTCCCTGGAGCACCTCAGAACCGACCTTGGGAGAGCACCAGGAGCTGACACATGGAAGCAGCAGATGAGAGGGGCCAATGGCGGTTCGGACGACCCTGCCATGGCCACCCTCGGATTGTGCTTCTTTAGGGTGGCTGACAAGTGGGTCCCAAGTGTTGTCTGCACGTGCACACACTGAGTTGAGGCGGTTTGGTCCCAAGTGGGCCCCTCAATCCATGTACTGCGCATGTGGTGACGTCTGATTCGTCGAGATGTTGTCACTTGGATCCATGAGGTGGATACTCCTTTAATTTTTTTATTTTCTGCAGCAAATCACCTACAACTAAATATTCTCCAAGGACATGTGGAACTACATTATTCGAAGGGAAATATGTGTGTTAGCATTGTAAATCCTTCACTTTCGTAGAGAATGTTGGCGGTTATTTTGGTACTTAACAGCCGCCAACAGGCGTGCGCCCTCGTCGGCGTGCACCACAACGCCCGCCCGCAGCGCGCTACCAGCGTGATGTTGGTGCTCGCAGGCGCAGGTGGGCGGGGAGGACCACATGTGAGAAAAAGGTAGAAGTTAGGGGGTTTCACGTAAATGTCGTGGGCGTAGCTGGCAGACGTCCATTGTGGCATGCGCAGCTGGCATGCCACGTCAGCAAAAGTGGTAAATGTGTTAACTTTTCTCTACAATGATGGTAAAAATGTATTGGCAACCGCTAAGATGGTATATCTGAGGAGGTGCCAACCGCTATAATGGTAAAAAGTTAAATGTCTCCCATGACAGAGAAGAGAGGATGCACTACTTACTGGTGGCCCCGATGTGTTAAGAGGATGGAAAGGGGAATAAAGAAAGGGGATACGTTGCAGCATTGATCTCTTTTCTTTCTAAAACGTATTTTCTCAATGCCCTTTAACTCATATAGGGGAATTGGTTTTTCTCAACCCGCTAGAGATGCTCTTATTCCTTCAGCGTCGAAGGATTTCACAGTGACTATGTGCTTATGAGCGACGGTGGGGGTAATGGTAGCCAGCAACAGTGTGCTAATGGTCGGTGCCTCGCCTTAGTTTATTTTTCTTTTATATCCCATTTTACTTTTATCAATTCATACCCGATGTGGTGATGTGTTCATTGCTTATGGTGCACAAGGGGAATAAAAGAGAAGGAAGGGAGATGATGGGTGGTAACTTCACCTTCTACTAACATGTGGTTACCGTATCATTTTGTGTAGCCAACCAAACACGAGCAATCGCAAGCCATGCTAACTTAAGCTACCAACCAAACACGGATCAATCGCATTAGGCTTGAGCTTGCCAGGCTTAAAATCTTAACGAGGCTAGGCATAGCCAAGCAACCAAATACACCCTATAGCTCAAGTTCCCTGTTTTGCCTTGAACTGTTATTGCAATTTAACTGACACGGACATGGCTTACATTTTCCTCAGGTTAGGTCTAGAACAATTCCAATCCAATATTTCCATTCACTTATGTCATGGGGAGAAGGTATGAGGTGTCCTATTAGCTTGCCTTGGGCGGCCGTGTAGAAGAGATCAGAGAGACAAGAGACAATGATGCCATCACGCGAATGCACAACAGCTCCATTGCATACAATAATTGGCTGAGATTATAGAATCAATTATTTTTAATTCGAGTTCAATTGTTTCAGGCACTTTTTTATGTCCGGAATTTTCGTGATTTCTTATGCATATACATTATGATTCGCCTTAATTATCATATTTCTTCAAGATTACTGCTGGGTAGTGTTATTAGAGAGGGCATTGCCAATAAGGATAAGGCTGTGCAAGAGGCTGGTTTAATAGAGTCATATATTTTTTTATTGATTAACAAATGGTTAAAAATATCAACTACAACTATAGCAGAAAAAAGTTCCTGATTAACAGCTGGTTAAAGATTTCATCATATTCTGTTTATTGCTCAAGATGGTGTTTAGGTGTCAGGTGTTTAACATGATTGTAAGGTTTGCTTGCATTGATCCTAATTCCAATTATTATTTTTCTCGAGAGAAATATAACACCATTTTTTGGTTCAGTATGTTAGTGCCAATGCAGGATGTGCTTGGTATGAAGCATTGAGTTACAATTTTTCTGTTCAAAGGTAGCTATTTTTCAAATACATTTTTTTAGTGTGTAATGTCATTTTTTGTCTTACAAGAAAAATTCTTTTACCATTGTCCAAATATAATATTTTTTGTGTTTAATATATTTTCTATGTTACTAAGATCGTAAGTGTAAAGTTTTTCTTTATAACACGTGTATGTGGCACATGCCTCTCTACTAGTTTCTTAAATTTGCTTAAGGAGGTGGCTAACCAAGATTGTAATCCTATAAATGCTTGAATAAATCTGTCGATTGCCCCCAAAAACCAACCAGCCACTATAAGGCCCGTTTGGTTCCCACGGATTAAAGTTTAGTCCCGTCATATCAAATGTTTGATTACTAATTAAGAGTATTAAACAGAAGTTAATTATAAAACAAATTGCAGAAATGGAGGCTAATTTGCGAGCCAAATCTTTTAAACCTAATTAGGTTATGATTTAACAATGTGGTGCTACAGTAAATATTTGTTACAGTGGACATAATTAGGCTTAGTAGATTCGTCTCGTGAATCAGAGCCCACTTGTGTAATTAGTTTTCATATTAGCTCATGTTTAGTCTTCTTCATTAACATTCTAAGATTTGATGTGATGCCTTCGAAACTTTAGTCCCGTAATCCCAAGCCCCCTAAATTGTAGCCAAAACTACAATTTTATGTTTTCTTGGTATGTTAATGTGCAAAACTCATGTTTAAAAACAGTGCAATGTATGGATCAGTGAAACAATTTGCCAGCTAAGTTAAGCTGCCTCAAAATTCCTAGTAATTAAACTATGCATTGAGAGCATGAGCTTATATTTTGAGTTGGATTTATTTGAATTTAATTTTTTGCTCCTTATGTGAAGGTTGAATCCGAATGGCTTTCAAAGTTCTAACTTGGTTTAAATCTAAAATCTAATAAGGGAAGATAAACATATAGCCCCTAACCTGATCCATATAACCCAATCAGGCCGAAGCCTGCTATCCAGAGCAGTCGATCTCGAACCATCTTAGCCTATATCCGCATGCTTTAGAGTTCAAACACAAATTTCAAATTTTAATGAATGAGTTTCAGTATTCACAACTTCACATTTTTTCAGCAATGGTGAGTAGACTACGAATTTGTGAATTATAGCTTATAAATTACTATCATTAGATTTATCACACTATACCAATTTTATGATTATGAACAAATGCCAAATGTAATGTAAGAGACATTAATGGTGAAACTGTAGTATGGAAACTGAGCTAACCCGACTCACAGGCATTTTAAAAATGAAGAAAATAACTAAAACACCAGCAGCAAAAGCAGCAACTCTATTGACCTCTCTAATGATGGAGATGGATGTCTGGACATCCGAATTATTCGTATTCGGTTAAAATGCTAATATGGATATCCATATTCGTTTTTAATATGGATGTCAAGTGGATATATCCAGATTCGATTTTCAATGTTTTTGTCTATCCGGTTTAAGATTCGTATTCGACAAAAATATGAAATATTCGGCATTATCCATATCCGCGAACAATAAGTACCCAATGAAGATATCTAAAACCTATTTATATTACTCAATATACTAATTACAAATGATGTTAATTCTAATATTTCTAATAAAATAATTATTTATACCATTTAAACTATTAAAAGTAGCTATATGCTAAATGATTAATTATGTCAATCTTATATTACTAGTGGTATATAATGATATAGTTTAATTAATTTTAGTATGGCTAATCATAATAATTTTAAATGCATTATATTGGTATTAAATGAATAAATTATATTAAAGTGTATTAATGTACTTATTTTTATGATTAAATGATATTTATATATTTATGAAAAGCTTGTTTTTATATTTATTTGATTTTAATTATTTATTAATAAAAAATATTTACAATAAGATATCTATCATGCACTATATACTAACTATTTGTAACATGATTTTTGGTCGGTTATAAACCATCCATAAAACAAATTGGTATTATTATGATGCTATATGTTAAAAGTCGAGTAAACATCCGAATCCGAATTTAAACTATTCGTTTTGTATTCGTATTCAATATGATTCGTATTCAAGTAAAAATATGATAAATAGTGACATTCGAATTCAATTTCATATGTATTCGATTCGAATCCATCCATACCTCTGTCCGTGTCCGAGTTCGAACGGACCAAATCAACCGGCTCGATGGCACAGTCGGTTCGGTTGAGCACACACCCGAATGCCGATGCTCCTGTTCAGTGTTTGACAGAGATCTCGGTTATAGCGATGGAAGGGAAGAGCCAGAGAGGGGCTCAGTGAGGGACTGAGGGTGAGCGAGTCTGCCGGCGACCTACGGGGCAGGCTGCCGGGCTCCTGCTTCTTCTCGTGAGCCGGGGGAGAGTGACGAAAGCTCATCATCCAGATCCAAGCATCCATCCTCGTCGCACCGTGACTGCACCTCTTTTGCTTCGTCCCCCGCCGACCAACAGGTTCCTCTGCTGGTAAGGATGTCCCTTAGTTTGCTTGGATCATTGGATTGCTCGTTTTATTCCGAGGAATTGTT
Organism: Urochloa ruziziensis; assembly: GCA_015476505.1. Classification (NCBI taxonomy): domain Eukaryota; kingdom Viridiplantae; phylum Streptophyta; class Magnoliopsida; order Poales; family Poaceae; genus Urochloa; species Urochloa ruziziensis. The sequence goes on from CM027126.1 coordinate 49,425,834, forward strand.
TATTTACCTCGAGTCTATGAATCCGAAGATTTAGTTCTGGTATTCGTACGCCCCGATCCGTCCGGTTTGACGGGGATCAATTTTTTGCCCCACGGCGGAGAACTGAAATAGTGGTGAATTGGGAAATACTTGGGATTAGACTGAACCCGGTCTGCCCCTAGTTAGGTCTGCCCCCGCTGCGGATATCGATCCAGAGTTCCAGACATTTCACGGCATTCATCTATTTGTTTTTTTTATGAAAATTGGAAATTAGGGACGTTTATGATTGTAGAATTGCGCACCTCCTTTGATTCATCAATAATTTCTATGTTACTGTATTATGTTTGTGCCCTTCTCGCAGCTTGGATCACTTGTTTTCAGTTTCACACAGAATTTGCCATGTTAACTGCTTACAGTTTTGCTGTCACATAGGCGCAACAGCAAATATTTTCGGTTTTCTTGGATCAATGTGACATAAGTTCTTGTGAGTTGTGATGGTTTGATTAGTCATGCTAACATCTTGAGTCGTGGTTCATCAACTAAATATCAGTAATAAGGCAAGCACTCACATGTTGAGCCTGATATGAATGAGAGCTTCTTTTACTCTATGAATTTAATGGAGCTTAACTCTGTGGATGATCTCATTGCCCTGTGTACTCTGTTACATAGGAGGGTTGTTTGCAACATCCACTATTGAAATATTTGCCATATGCCAACCTAGTGTAGACAGTTCTGGAAAACTTCTGTCACATTTGGTTCGCTGCGCAAGACAAACCTGTTTCTTCCACTGTGCAAGCATTCTGTTCCTAGCCCATGATAATCTCGAATTAGGTATAACTGCTTGACAGGGTATCTGAGTTAACTCGTTTGCTAAGTGAAAATTATTTTATTGCTAGTTGTGGTAAAAAAAAAAAAAAACCTTGACCTGCGGGGGGTAAGACAGCCCCCGGGCATTTTGCTAAGAGAGAAGACCTTCTCACGCAGGTCGAGAAAACCCCTGACCCTCTGCCCACCCTTACACAGGGCCCCGTAGCCCTTGTGAGACAACCACTGGGCTGACGACTTCTGCAACTACCCCCAGGTAGGAGAGCCCAAGCCAACCACAAATACGACCTGGGCCGGGCCTTGACCTGTGCTTTGGTTATGGCGACAGACGAGGGGATTTTTTTAACCTCAGCCTGAAATTCGCTCCCACGGTGAGTCGAACCCAGGACCTGAGGAGTGCTACTGAGGCCATCTAACCAAGTCAACTAGAGGCCCTTTCGCATTGCCAGTTGTGGTGAATGCACTGTTAAGTTATGCATGGCTTGATCCTGTATCTAGTGGGTATAGTACCCTTCTCTAGATTGATTTTTACTATTAAATTTCTGAGATCATTATTCAAATTGAAAATGAGCTCCCTTTTTTTTAATGCTTTAGTGATATGATGGGTTAAACTCCGCCTATGTTGACTGGAAGACTTTCTTGAGTTGTCTCAACATAGCCGGTCCCAAGCCCGGATAAAGGAGGAGGGGGTGCGTTAGGTTTGGCGAACCAGCACCTATAACAGCCGCTCTGATGGATATGAGTGATATGATGGGTTAAACCTCTGTATCTGTAATGGTTGCATTTTCATAGCTGCCTTTCAAAGTAACTACATATTAGATCGATGTGATTTACTATCTGAATTACTTACTTTAGCAATGTAAAAATAGTCCGTTAACAAGCTTTCATTTCATTGTTTAATCTGTCCCATTCTTTTAATTAAAAATGTGCAAGCAGTAAGTTTATTCTATTTAGTTTTTGCTTATGTTCTACCTCTTGGTAGTGATGTCACATGCAATGTTTCAAAAGAATTACAATATATCTCAAAGGTGCTAAACCAAGGTTTAAAATATTTGTCATTTCTTTCACATTACCATTTCCCTCATCTATATTACTGATTGAGAATTCACATAGCCATGTTTCCTTAACATGATAGACAGAAAAACTGGATTATATTGACGAACCTCTCATTTCTCATGATCTAAGTAATACCTTGTCTCATCCACATGTTTTTCCTTTTATTACAGGCCAGAAAGTTGATGATGCATAGCCTGAAAGGTAAGTGGGAAGAACTGTATCAGTTATAACATTTTCTAGTGTATAAACTAAGCATATAGTGATTGACAAATAATGTGTTTCAATTTGGTATGTAATATATTGTTTAGGGAAGCAGGTCTCAATGATTGGACATGGTCCTCCAACTCAGCAAGGGGTAATACCTGACGGTGTATGTACAGTTTTATGTACAGTTTAGTTTTGTATTGGTGTAACATGTTAATACTCCATGCAGGCACATGTCATGAATTCTTCTTTTGACCATGGTATTTTGCTACGTCTCTGTCATAACTTAATTAGTTTATAAGTTGATCTAGCTGGTACTTCTCACCATTTACTTGGTCCAGGCACAGATACTGAAAGACAAAATAGCCTTGTGGACCACGACAATATGATACAGTTAAATGTAAGACACCCTGATTTCATATTAGCGGTGTCCTGTATAACAAGCAATTTCTAAACTTCTCATGTTTATTTTTAGGTACGGAAATGCATGCCGGATAATTCCTCTCACGGTATGTGTTCTGATTCTTTTGAACCTACTATTTGCTGAGAGTATGTGCCCTTTTCCTAATATTAATCTTTGTTGTAGTCCAAACTTTTCTGCATAAATATTTAAAGTCCTTTTTATATTTAGATACTTCCATTCCTTAATTTGCAACCTTTTTGAGTTCTCAAAGTAGTTGTTCATGATGGAGGTAGCGATGAGTTTGTTATGTGGATGTTTTATCATTGTAGGGGCAGATGTATTTCTTGGTATGTAGGTCAACATGATAACATCTTGAGGTTTGCAATTTAACTTTCCTTTTAATGATTTAATATCGACTAAATTTGCAGTGAAACTGGTTGTTTGACAAAGTAAATAGTTTCCTAAATGACCGGACTGTCACCCAGTAGCAAATTGTGATGTTCCGCTTCAAAAGCTAATGTGTTTTGATAGTTGATATATATATATTTAATGTTATATACCATTCATAGGCTCTGGATTTGTTTTTTTTTCTTATTGAACAGTTGGGCAACGATGCCAGAGACTTGGGTGCAGTGAGTTTGTTGAATGCCAGGCAGTGTTCTGCAAAAGCCACATTGTAGGACCACGATGCCAAATGCTTGGCTGTCCTCACATTGTTCCTTACGGCTCAGCGTTATGCATGTCCCATGGTGGAGGTCGCCCATATGATGAACTTGGTTCCAGCACAGTAGCATCTGGTAAATCAGAAGCATCAATCAAGTATGAAGGTGATAATGGATTCATAGTAACAGGAAATGCTAGCAATACTTTGGGTCTCACAGGGGTGTATAGTGTCGATGGTGAAATTGCGATGTGCAAACATGAGGGTTGCGGCAAGCGAGCCCAGGGGAACACAGTGTATTGCAAGGCCCATAGTGGTGTCTCTAAGCGCTGCATGGTTCAAGGATGCACAAAGGGTGCGCATGGAGGCACACCGATATGCATCGCCCATGGAGGAGGGAAGCGCTGTGTAGTCGCTGGCTGCCCCAATGCTGCATGTGGCAGCAGTCAAGGTCTCATTGACCGCTGCGTGAGACATGGTGGTGGCAGGAGGTGTAACTATGATGGTTGTGGGAAAGGTGCTCAGGGGAACACTGAGTTTTGCATTGCACATGGTGGGGGCAGGCGATGCAAGTATGAAAGATGCGAGAAAAGCGCACAAGGCCGGACAGATTACTGTATAAAACATGGTGGCGGCAGAAGGTGCAAGTTCCAGGGATGTAGCAAGAGTGCAAAGTGGGGGATGGATTTCTGCTCTGTGCACAGGAAGAATTTGTTGCACGCCAGTTCTGCTGATGAAATGTTTCCAGTGCCCCTGCCAAAGCGCCGTTCCAGGAAGGCCAACCCAGTTGAGTCACCTGGTCCCTCCAGGAAGGTTGTTATCATGCCAGCTATGCGTGGAAGACGTATGCCGGATATGGCCATTATTCGTTTTGCCACTGCTGGTCCGGATCCAGACCATGAAAAATCACCGGAAACTTTGGTGATGAAGCATATTTCCATGGCACATCAACCACTACTTCAGTCCTCAACTGAAGCATTGCCGTTGGGATTGACTACTTCAACTGAGGGTGAGGCAGCACCAAAGAGCCGTCCATTATTTGGTTTGTAGGTCATGAATGTTGATGCATAAAGGTGGTTAAAAGGACTCCTTGAAGGTAGCTATTAACTGTGTTACCGTGTTAAGATGCTTTGATGCGGTGCCTATATTAAGATGCTCTGATGTAAGTATGTAAGTCTTTAACTCAGCAATGTGCCATTTCATAATAACACGGCTTTTATAATTCGTCAATCTCATACCCCAATATCTTGCGGATGCTCATAAGAAAATATTTATTATTTATGAAATTGAAGTTAATCAAACAAAACAACCAAGAGCAAAAGAACCTGAAAACACGTTTTTTTTTCTTCTCAAGTTCCAACAAGAAAGGTATAGATTGGAAATAATGTACAATTAATTTTACATGATACAGCATAGTTACAAAACCCGAGCTTCCATAGAAGCCAACATAGCAAGTCAGATTGCATGACACTCAGAAACATAAACAAAGTGTATCGAACGATGAACAGCAGTGATGGTAAAGAGACTTTCATTTAAGGAAATTCGTTTGTACTGCCTCATGGTGTCCGTGATAGCTTGCTCCACTGGCAATCTTTCCATGCTTGATGCACCATAGAATCCATGAACCCTGTTACTATTCTTTAGGATGAATTCTGCCTCTTGGGGTCCAGATATGGGGCCTGTAAAATCGTGCATGTGAGTTAGGTTGTTTGCACACCGAAAAGCATAAAAAAGAGCATCAAGAAACAAGAGGCCTCCAGAAAATAAGTATACCTCCATGGCAGAGAACAATTATATCAGGATTAATCCTAAGTGCTGCATCGGCAATGGCCTGAACACGTACAACACTGTCATCTAAAGTGACAGCTGTCTTTGCCCCAATAGAACCTGCAGTTGTCAGACCCATATGTGCCACTATGATATGAGCTCCTGCTTTGGCCATGGCAGCAGCTTCTTCTGGTTTAAAAGCATACGGAGTAGTAAGGAAACCCATGTTATGAGCCTTTGCGATCATCTCCACTTCCAAGCTAACAAGGGATAAGATATAGTTAATATAATCAATAACAATAATTCCCTTATGGGAGAACTCAAAGCAGTGCTAATACAATGACTCACGATAATAATGGTAAGGCACGGAGAGTTCCCAAATTTAGAATGTGATGAAATTATACCTGTAGCCCATTCCAGTTTCCTCCAAATTCTGTCTAAAATTCCCATCAAACAGACCAACTGTTGGGAAGTTTTGTACACCACAAAATCCGATGGTCTCTAGTTGCTTGAGAAAGTATTCCATTCTACGGAACGGATCAGTAGCACAAACCCCAGCAAGAACTGGAACACCTTTAACCACCTAAATTGGATCATATATTCAGTAGTTGTGCAGAATAAAGTAGCAACTAGCAAAGATAGGAGTGATTTTGGGTTCTGAACTACTTACAGGCAACACTTCATTGGCCATCTCAAGTACAATGGCATTTGCATCAGCAAATGGCAAGAGCCCTGCCAGTGAGCCTCTTCCAGCCATTCGAAACCGCCCAGAGTTGTACACAACTATAAGATCAACCCCACCAGCTTCTTCGAACTTTGCAGATATGCCTGTTCCAGCACCAGCTCCAATAACTGGAATACCCTCATTGATGTGTTGCTTTAGTTTATTTAGTATTGACCTAGTCTTCTGCAATGTTTCTGTCAGCACAGAAAAGGCATCCAAGTTTTATGAATACATGACAAGGCAACAAAGAGCTCTAGTGCAACCTTGAACATATGCCAGATTTCTTGAGAAAGAAACTAGAAACAAAATAAGTATAATTGTGCCATAAGTGCAGCGATTGATTATCTATTCCGCCATGGTTGGCTATTGATATTATAAGGAACCTGTGGAAGTATGAAGATGCCTACTATAGTATCATGTAATAGGGTTACTCCATGGTTGCTGTGTTATGCTAGTGATTTCGTGGGTTCAAACTAATTAATGTGTGCAAAATTTTCCATTCACTTGACATCATCCTATTGTACCGTGAAACAAGTTTTAATCGACAGCCATATTCCTTGACAGTGACAAGGCATATGAGATGCAAATAGAATCGGAGTTTTCTGTGGTTTAAATCATAACTAACCAGGTTTCGCATCCGGAAAATCAACAGGAGGTCTCCATATAATGGAACTATCTGAACTTTCCTGTCCTGAACTGGATTTTTTAATCTTATCATCTTGCTGAGGTTGGACCGAGGCCTTTACATCCATACTCAAGAATGCATCTACCAATGCATTTGCAAATTCAGGATCATTTATGTGATAAGGAAGCAGCTTTACCTGTCCAAAAGCCAACAATATCGGTTCATTTATAGACACGTTAAAGATGCATTCACATTGATAATGATGAAACATGGGAGTGACCTCTCGGGTGTCGGTTCTCTGTATAAGGGTGTTTAATTCGCCCAACAGTGTCGACTGTAGCTTCTGGATCATAGAATGGCATTCCTGGAGCATCTAATGCAGATATCCCCTTCTGAGGAAGGCAAACAGTAACTTTGGATGAAGATTTGTTTATCTTATCAGCAATGAACCTAGCAAATTTTTTGTTCTCTTCCACAGTTGTTCGCATCAATGATACCTTCAATAGTTACACGCTTGTTAGTGATGGTACGAGAAATATCAAACGTAAGAAGTTCTTGAGAATTACTGATGATAAAAATGAACAGCCGTTGTTCTACAAGGTAATGCTTGTATAAGTTTTAGATTAATTCCTTAAGAAATTGCACCTAGCTAGGAGAGCCATTAAGACAACCGTCATCTATTTGTAACTAGAACACCCTTATGCTCAGTGGCGGAGCTGGCAAATTTCAACGCCTAGGGCCACTTTGACAAGCGCTTAAACTACCTAAAATCTCAGGCTATCCCGTATAGCGATATCCACAATAGCGATAGTTCAAATAAGTGTTTTTTTTTAAATTAACATATAAGTGCTTAAAATGCATGGTCTAGAGTAGGTACATCACAATTCAAAGTCTAATTGTACAATAAAATTGATAAAAGAAATACTTAATCAGTCTACAGAAAGGGTATAAGAAACTTTTTGGGTCACGCCTAGGGCCATGGCCCTAGCTGCCCTAGTGGCAAATCCGCCACTGCTTATGCTCTGTTTAACATCATTCTGCATATTCAAATCCTTAAAGATACTCCTGTGGTGGCAAGGCACTATCCTGACATACAACCCATAATGGAAATTTTGGAGAAAAAGGGTTTAAAGATGCTCCTTCTGATCCCCAAGTGTAAGTTCATTAGGACATTTTTCTCGAACACGTAGGAGAGCTGCATATCTTTGTATTAAGAGAATGAAAGATTGGTCCAATTACAAAATACAGCACCACACCTTGGACCAGAGTGCGGTAGGGGTCTCATAAAAAAACTATTACAGGACAAGTTCATTAGGACATTGACACGGTCCACAATAAGATACTTTGACTAATCATAGTTTTGAAAAACTTTATTCAAATAGAAAATAAGTAAATTATGAAAATGTTCTCATAATAAATCCAGCCACATCAACATTTATGTAGTCAACCTAAAATCTAAATGATTGTGTAGCTATAGATAGGCAAAGATTAAAATGTCCGACTTAGCCTAAATGGACTCATATTTGGGATCAGAGTAAATAAAAAGTATGACTGATAGCAATTAGGAGCTATTAATATACTAACCTGCTCATTATGAACATGGATTTTTCTGTCTGCAAAAGCAGGAGGAATTGTATCTCGCGCTCCAAAGTTAACCATATCCAAGGCTCCAACACTAAGAACAAGAGGGATCTTATTATCTATAATTGCATCAAACCTGGACTCATCACAAGCCATGATACCGCCTACAATATGATCTGCAACTTCTGTTGTCGTTACATCCAGTGCACCCTATATGCATTCAAATTAGAAGTAAGATGAGAAAGTCTACAAACATGAAAAAGATAAATAACTAGCTGTATCTGGGCCACTATGTTTACAAAGAAAGTTCAGACATTACAAAACACATATTGGAGATGAACTAAAATAAATAGAAATCTTATCTTTACAAGATTGATCTGAGTACTGGGCAGAAAAACATAAAAACAACAACCATTACATGGAGACAAAATATAAAGAGTCAAGAAAGCATCACCTGTATGAAACCGCACCTAACTAGTTCTTCCATTGCTTTGCCGCCTACACCGGTGGCATGGAATACAAGTGTCTCATACCCTTCTTTGTTCAGTCTATCCTTGACAGCATTTACGCATGGTGTTGTGACACCAAACATAGTAATACCAATAGTCGGTTTTGTTGCAGTTTCATCTGACTCATTGGATGCCAATAAGATTCCATGTACCATTCCAGCAAAAGCTGCAGCAGCGTTAGACAATATAACACGGCTGACACTGTTTATTCCACATATATCAACAACTGAAGGAAACAATACCAAGTCAGATGTTCCAACATAAGGTGTGGTCTGACCACTAGCAACAGTAGATACAATAAGCTTAGGCACTCCAAGTGGCAATGATCTCAGAGCAGGAGCTATTAGTGCCGTTCCTCCACTGCCTCCCAAACCAACAGCACCCACCAGAGTAACGCTGTCATATCTTTTTTTCACAAAGCTCTGAAGAGCCTTTGACATGAGTGAAATTGCTTCGCCTCTGTCATCTGGAAGGTTATGTTGGTCAACACCCAAATGGCATGAAAGAACTGTATTTCTGGGGATAAATGTGATGTCTTTAAAATCCTGTGCTGTTGTCTTTTCAGTTGTGGAGACATCCACAATGCTCACTTGAACCTGCAATACCATCCCAAATACATGTAACCCCAGTGTAACGAAACCAAACAACCAATCAACAATGTATAGCTCTATCGAGCATGGAAACTTTCAGTAGAGAATAACTTCACTGGAATAAGATGCCACATATGCCAACAATATTGTATCACTTTAGGGAAGGTACCTCAATTAGCGCTCTTTTGATGGGAGTTATTTCGCCATTTTACACTATCACACCAAAACTCAACATAGTACAAAATGAAGAAGAGGCGTATTCAAGACATTGCAAGTTGCAACCATAGTATTCGACCAATTCCATCCCTAAATCCCAGTTAATGCCCCATCATGCAGAGGGCCTACTGAAAACAATGGCTACCATCCCGTTTAATTTCCTACGGCAGCCTACGAGAATTGTAAAACTACAGTGTTTCAGCCTTTGAGTATGAAAATGGCTACCAGTTAGTTTCAGAAAAGTACGTTTCCGAACCGATTTTCGCATCAAGCAAATGATTAGGAGTAACACTGGCTGCAGACAATTTTAACCCTCCCACAGTCCTAAATCCTAAATGCTACCGGGGGAACAGAGGAGGAAAAGACAAGGCAATAGACTGTGCATGGGTATACCTTGGAGTCAGAGCCAGTGGCGGCAAGGGCGGAGCGGAGTCTGGTGGCGAGGAAGAGCAGCTCCTCCAGCTTGGTGTCCGCCGTCCCGATGCAGAGCACCTCCATTTCGTTCCAGACGGAACCAAGCGGAGCGGGCGAGATCCCTCGGGGGCGGAGTAAGAGGACAGTGCGTGCGTTAGTTAGGAGCTGAGATGGTTATGTGTTGGGGTTGACGATTGGGATTGGGTGCAGATTTGACGAGATCGACTCGCACCTGCCGGCTGCCGCGATGATTTCCCGCTGCGCGCCACGCTGCGGCGCGCGTCACCGGGGGACACTGCGACGGAGTGCGATCTGTCCGAATCGAAAAAATCATTTCTATAAAGTTTCCTGATTTTTTTCAAAAAAAATAAAGTTTCCTGACTCCCGAGGATTCTATAAGTAACTCTATATAAGTAACTCTATATACGAGGTTTGGCGTCCTCCCAGCGATCGAGCACTGTAGCAATTTTTTTCTTTTTTATTTTTGTTTTTCTTTTATTTTTTTCATTTTTTGTTTTTTTTATTTTTTTCCTTTTTATATATGAGTACTACTTTAATTTTGTCTCTAGCAAAAAATAAGTACATCTATGTCAAAAAAAGTATCATCATCTATAGTTGGTACATCCTTGCCTGCCACGTGGTTTCAAACTTTCAACGTTGCGCTTTACGTGTTGCTTCTTGGCATTGTCTTCAGAAGAAATAGGTACATCCATGTCGCCGAAAAAAAACGAGTCCACTGAGAGTCGGTGCGTTCTCGCTTGCCACGTTGTTCCAGGCTTCTAGCATTGCGTTATTACGCAATTGCTCAATCGCCACGTATGAATATTTTGTATTTTTTTGTTTTTTATTATTTTTTCCTTTTTTTGTTTTTCTTTTATTTTTTTTCTTTTCATATGTGCGTACTACTTTAATTTTGTCTCTAGCAAAAAAATACACCTATGTCATAAAAAAGCGTCGCCATCTATAGTTGGTACATCCTCGCCTGCCACGTGGTTTCAAACTTTCAACGTTGCGCTTTACGTGTTGCTTCTTGGCATTGTCTTCAGAAGAAATATGTACATTCATGTCGCCGAAAGAAAGCGAGCCCACTGAGAGTCAGTGCGTTCTCGCTTGCCACGTTGTTCCAGGCTTCTAGCATTGCGTTATTACGCAATTGCTTAGTCGCCACGTATTAATATTTTGTATTCTTGGCAAATGAAATCGTGGTGCCCCTTGCACATTAGAGAGCCGTCATTGCCTCCCCCACGAAGTTGAAAAGGTGACACAAACATTGTGCTCCTCAGCTACTCACTCAATTTCTCCATCATGTGTCACAAATATTGAGCTCCTCGACCGCTCGCCCAATCTCTCGCATCACGTGTCAACTCGCCTACTCTATCCCTTCTCTCGAGTCTCAGTTTGGATCAGAGGTGGTGCCGCTTCCTCGGAGGGAGATACCGTCCACCCCGAGCTCACTGGCCTCACATGTGAAACCCGCGACCACCGTTTCTTCTCAGACGAGTTCGTCAAACCGTTCCTAACTCCAAATTTTCCTCTCTCCTCTCTTTATAATTTGTCGGCTAGCTGGCCAACGACATCACTTCGCGCCGCTCCAGTCCTCAGCTCCCACTGCCTCTGGCGCCGTAGTGGCAGAAGGCCCTCTCAGGTGCACACTCTATGTTACACACGTCCATGCTCTTCATGGTCGAGAACATCTGCCTTACTGCCATCGAGTTTGCTTACGAGTCATGCCAGCATAATACTATTACTATCCATGATCTTTTACATACAAGAACTCATCTGGCGCGGCGTTAGCGCGCCCCCCTACCTAGTTGTCTCCATTCCACGGTGAAATATGTCATCGCCGGGGCTTATCCAGGCTAGTCTGAATGAAGAAATTTTGATTTTTGACATTTAATTTTCGGTTTTCCTTTTTATATTTAATCCATGAGTTTTTAAAAATTTGACATGGTGAATGCTAATTTATTCAATCCAAGGGACTCTCCCGCTCACGCGAGCGGATGGATTTACCCTTGACCTTATCCTAATATGCCGGCAACTAGTGAAGCGGCGATGTGACCAGCTTCCCTTATGGCGGAGATGGCAGCGCACATCTATGCCTCGGGCATGACACCGTCGACAGCCGCCATCTTGCGAACAAGGCACCGGAGCGAGTGGAACCTCTCTGCCGCCACGAGCGCCTCGACGAGCATGTTGTACTGCTATGAGGTCCGCGCTGCACACAGCGACGACAGGGTGCGAAAGACCTCAAGCGTGTGGTCCACGAACCCTGCGGATGCGAGGTGAGAAACCACAACATTGTAGGTGCGGGCATTCAGGAGTTCCCTCGTGAACCATGTCACGAACACCTCGATGTCGGCGCCATGGTCGCCACCCCGCGTGTGGAGCTCGATTACGACGTTATGCGCCTTCGCGGGGCAGCACGGGAAAGTGGCTGGGAGGGAATCGAAGGCCTCACGGTCCCCCGCGGTGGTGAGAAGGCGGAGGTGCACGAGTAGCGGCATAAGGAGAGGAAAGGAGGCCAAGTGGGCGCAGAGGTCCTGGAGCTTAGCGAGGGAGGCTAGGCGGGCCGCGAGGGCGTGAAAGTGCATCTATGATCCTTTGTGGGTTTTGGTAAATTGTATGACAAAACGATTAAATGACTAACTTGTTTACTTGAGAGTACGAGCAGGAATTAAGTTGAGTATTTACAATGCACCAATGTTTATTGAGTTTAATCCTATATGCATGGCTCATTTAGAGGAGAACAAACAAGAGATTATTCCCATATGTGCAAATATCATGTCATGAGATAAGCAAGACTAAATAAAATAAAGAGATACGGCAACATGCTTGATATATTGATATCTAAAGGTGACAAAGGATTGTTGACATATGTATATGGGATATCATAGATCATGATTGGATAAAATTGTTGCATCACTAGATCATGGCTAGATAAAAGTGAGAGATGCAAGCTAAAGATTTTGGATTGGAAAAATGATGGTATGGGACATCATGGATCCATATACGATACATAGCTTACATATGAAGATATGAGCATCTTGGTTTATATCATATGGTCAAGATAATGAATGGATTTCCTTGATGATACAAGCTCATTTAGAAGTTCTATATGACACAAGCATGAAGAGTTGGAATTCAGGACAGTGTTTCAAGGTACCAAGCAATGTGTAATCAAGTTGCGGCTTGAGTCATGTATTCTTTGCTAAGGGTGAAGAAACTTTCTGGGGTTCAACTTGATGAAGCTCGGTCATATATGGAGGGATAAATTAGCAACTGTCAATTATTATAAAAGGTTTTGGATATTCTAAGGATTGGAGTACAAGTTCTATGATTGAATGGAAAATCCTAAGCTATCGGCCCAAGTATGAATCGCTTAGCAAGAGAAAGATGTTGACGGTCCTCAATATGAAGAAGTGACTAAGTATGGCATGATAAAAAAAATCAAGATCAAGTTGATGATTTAGATTTTAATTTATTCTTGAGTATAGATATGACGTACTATTAAGAGGATAAAACATTGGCTCATGACAAACACCATAAAGTGCTCATAGATTGACCCATCTAAGATAGTCTTGAGAGAATAATCGTGTAAAGAGGAATGAGCTTGCCTGCTCAAGGGCAGTCCAACCTTTGTGCACCTCTGACAAGGGCAACGGCTAGTTGATTCAAAATATCGGTCTGATCGGTATATCTGGGGCCGGTCTGATCGGGTTTGTCTAACACAGCAACGACTAGTTTTTGTTGGCAGGGTCTATACCCCTTAGCCTTCCTCATTGAAGGTTGCTAGTTCTAGGTGAATTTGAGCCCTCCCACACACTTTCCTCAGCTGAGAAACACTCCCAAACCCTTTTTTCTGAGACTTGTGTGATTTGAGCTAGATTTGTGAGTTGGGTTTGAGAGAAGCCTTGATGGGAGAAATTCAGAGCTTGGATAGTATTTGTGAGCAATCTATAGCTCTAGATTGACGTTAAAAAGTTATTTGTGGTATTTGTTACTCTTGGAGCTTTGACTCCTAGATGGCTAGGCGTCGCCGGCTAGCTCCCAACGTTGTGCTGATCAGCGGAAAGTTTGTAAAGGTCGGTTTCTACTTTAGGCCTCGTTCGTTTCATCCCTTCCCCAAAGGTATTGGGAGGTATTGGGTCGTATTGAATCCGTAACAAGTCAAAATACACCTCGATACACTTCAATATCTCCCAATACCTCTGGGGAAGGGATGAAACGAACAAGGCCTTAAGGGAACCATTTCTTCTTAGTGAAGAGTTAAGGTGTGGCGTGTGTACACCTTGGCGAGGTGGCCTTGCGGGGTGCCTCAAACGGTGACTAGGAACCGCTGAGCTTGCCGGTTGTGTGCATGCGGTGTTTCTCAACTTCGTGATAAATTCGTGTGCCTCTTTGCCTCATTAGTTTACTTCTAGCTTTACATTTTCATCCGCTTCAATCTATTTGGGTATACGTCTTATGTGTGCAAGGACTTGGTGAACCTGCTGAGAAACTGCTAGACAAGCTGTGCCTCAAGTCAATTTGGTGCTAGAAGATCAAGAAGGGGTCGACCAACACTTGTTGTGCCTCACTTCCTAGGGGCGGTCTAACCGCCTTGGAAGGCCGGTTAGACCGGGTTTGCCCAGACAGTAGGCAGAACTTGGTGTTGGAAGTTTTAATCGGTCGACTCGTCTATTCACCAGTGGTAGAGCGGGAGCAGTTGCGGTGGCGATGACGTGGAGGGCAGCGCGCACAAGAGGGAAGCATGGAGGACGACATGGCGGGCAGCCGCCAGCGCGGACATCACGGCGGCGAAGAGACCAACCAATGACGATAGAGAGATAGGCGAAAGGAGATGGGCCTGCCAGGGGAAAATCTGCCAGCTCACGTGACTTGAGTGGGAGAGTCCCTCGAATTGAAGAAATTCGTGTCTACGGTGTCAAATTTTGAAAAGCTCATGAATTAGGTGTCAAAGACCATCGAACTGGGTGTCAAATATTGAAATTTCTCATCCGAATGCTGTTTCATATTAGCTTGGTCACAACAACTTTACTATTTTGCTAACTTACGAGGGGTTAGAGTGGACCTCCCTAATATGAAAGGACCATTAGACTGAATAAAAAAAGTGTCATAATAATTGTTCAGAGACTAGTGAGAATGAGTTTATGGTTTTGTTTCTACCCAGTGTGAGGATGGTGTTGGGTCTAACTGTTTTATCATTAATGTGGTAATATTATTGTTGCGAATGATTATTTATTATGGAAAAAGCTTCCGCGCGCTGGCCTCGGAGCGTGTGACCCTCGCAGCCCACGACCCGCGACGTTTATAGCCCAACGATGAATATGCGCGGATGATGCTACTGGCCTTGGCGGCTTGACCCGTGCGTGAGTATAGGCTCCTATGGCGGCCCGCGATCCGCGAAACATATGTACAGATGTTCACCAAGCTAGCTTTGTGTCCTTTACCTACTAGTCTGTTTTCATTCTTTTAATTGATGATATCACTATACACTTTCAATTTAGTCTACACCAATGTGTTATTTGTGAGGAAATCTCAAAATAAGATCATATTGCATATTGCATATAGCCATACGTTGTGATGACATTTAATTTTATTCAGTAAAACTTGTACGAAGGGGTACTAACTATTTATATGCAAATATAGTAATATAAATTAAATATAAGTTACGAGCAACATATATAACATCAAGTTGTAACTTATATATACATAAGTTGCAGAAATACAAAATGTATTCTTTTAGAACTTGATATAATATATTCAGATAAGTTGTTGCACGATCTTTATATAAGTTGCCACAAGCTGACATAGGGTATGAAACAACTACACACATGAAATGCAAAATGGGTGAGTAGGCACACACATTACTCTATTGTACATCCCGATAAATCTACTACATATCCATACAACAATTGTACTAGAAACATACAATGGTGAAAACGGATTTGGAAATGGGAGTATGATGAGTGAATAATGTTGGTTTAAAGGAGTGGAACTATTTTTTCCTCAACGATATCAACGATGATGTCATACGAAAGTGACGTCTCTAGACCAAGTTACGTGCATCGCACTTTGACACATGATTAGAGACACGTGGTTGCATGTAATTGGATAGGAATAGCAAAAGGTACAAGTGGATAGGGTCGCGCGATCACCTCTGCACGCGACGGGTCGCGCGTTATCGCAGTCCATTATTATTTCTACACAGTATGACGACGGTCAACGGTGTTAGTTATTTAGAGTTACGGTTAAAAAGTATCTTCTCCATTGATGAATTTATTATAAATGTGTTTTGAGATACAGAGTTTATAAAAGATTCAGATCATTAAGATGACATATAATATCCTACATTGTGTTGTATTGCTGTGCTCAAAAGTCCGAGCAACCATGGCGTCATATGTGTTAGAGTCTGGAAGGTCGATCCCTAGCCAATTTATTTATAGTACGTCGATTTAGGATTACAAGTCGGTACAATCTATCCGCCTATACTACAAGGAAAAAGTCATATTCAACTACAACTGATATCTTCTTAATATTTAGCTAGAATCTATACCATCTAGTGCGTCTCTTTTTATCCACGTCAGATGGGGCCGTGTCGGCTAAACCTCCTCCATGGGGATAGCAAGGGGTCCACTATGTCAGAAGCAAAATTTATGTATACATTTCAAAAGTATTTATAGTGAGTAGCCCATATGCCGGATCTTCCGACAAAGTTAGAACACAAATACAAAACTGAAGAACAGATCCGTTGTCTCATATCTTCCGCCCCCTTGACTGGATCTTCCGGCCTCAGATATTTCTTGACACGATTGAAGTTCACAATATCTAAAACGCGAAATCTATCCCGAGAGCGGTCTCCATCTAGTCTTATCGCGAGACCCCTCCTCATCTCCGTCTGTTTGAGATCCCATGGCCCCTGAGCGTGCCGCTCTTCCCACCTGCACACAACCCCACCCGACGGCCCAGTCCACTCCTCTCCTCCGCTCTCTAAATCTCTTTTCTTCCAGATCACACTCGCTCCCTCCGCGCCGCCGCCTCCATCCTCTGCGCGCCCTCACCACGCCGCCGCCTCCATCCTCCGCGCGCCCTCACCACGCCGCCGCCCCTCTCCCTCCACGCCGTCGTCCCTCACACTCTAAGTCGCCGCTGTTCCATGGTCAGCGCCCCCTCCCCCTCTCACTCTTCTCTCTACCTCTGCCTCTTCTCCACCATTCCGCGCGAGGCATGCGATTTGGCGGCGATGAGGAGGCAATTTTACGGCAAGGTTCGGTGATCGCTGAGGGGAGGAGGCCGAGTTGGAGCCGATCCGTGACGTCGACCAGGAGTAGGAGGAGGGGGGTCGCGGCGAAGAGGAGGACCAAGAGCAGATCTGTGGCGTCGACGAGGAGAAGGAGAGCCCCGAGCTTTCCACCACCGCAGCCCCGATGGTGAACATGAACTAGGGCTCAGCCTCGCGCCGCCGGCTGCGGAGACCTCCGCCGAGGTGTTGCTCTCCTTCCGCTATGCCTGGACAAGGCACCACGCACGCGCTCCTCCCACTCATGTGCCCGCCTCCTTACTGCTCCTATGGACGTGAGGAGTTGCACATGGCTAGGGGCTCGATCCAGGTGCACTCCCCCCTCCTCTCTCCCTCCACCTCTTCATCCTCATGTTGCTGTAACTTTTGGATCTAACTAGGTGTGTTTGATTTTTGTTTCTGTTTGTTTGCCATCAGGTACCGTACACTCTGTCTCCCTTAGTGATTAGAGTTGAATTGTGTTTGCTAAGTAACCTAGATCTATTTTTTCAACAGTGCCTAGTGACTGTTTTTTTTTGTTACCTCTGCATTGAATCCTTCAAAATAGGCCACAAGTTCAATTGATTTTGATTTGCAGACTAGTCTAGCATTTTATCTCAACGGCAGTGTCACAACAGAAACTTTCTTGTTGTTCTAATGGGGGAACTTCATTGTAGTTTTCTATTTTACATATGTAGAATCAAAACAATGTTGGTACTAAGGGGCAACATAACTGTCAGTAGTGGTTCATAAAATATTTTAGCTTTCTGTCTTGTCATTTTTTTTATGTGCAAGCATACAATAGCAGCAGCCCTTATATTTTGTTGGTAACGTATCTTCACCCCTATTACTATACTGGGTAGGCATGACTTATGCTTTTGTTGTTCTTTTTTCCTATGTAAACCCCTGGCACACAATTTTTTTCATGCAACTAGTATGTCAATTTATAATAACTTGCATCTATTGCTTATGATTTAGCAGCAATAGGAAAATTTCTTGATTTCAACACATAGGAAGTAAATAAATTCTGATTTACATTTTATTTGAAGTAATTAGCTACTCATTTCCAATATGTTGGAAGTAACTAAATTTATGTAAGCTATTGTTCATCCAAACGTTGGTGAAATTTATGTAAGCTATTAGGAATACAATTCTGAAACTGCAAAAGGAATCACAGGAGATGAGATTCCAAAAGTAAGCTATTGTTCATCCAAACGCTGGTGAAAGTAAAAGACATGCCTTTATGAAAATATTATTAGATTGTAAGTAGCGGTCCACTTCTAAGCGACGCCGGACCCCGTGAGTTGAAGCAGTACTAAAACCTGAAAGGCTTTGGAGAATAGAAATGAACATGCTGCAACACCAGAGATATGGGTTGCTAGTGTAAACCCCTGGCACCTGAAAGGCTTTTTGTTAATATTATTTTTGAATTCAGGTTATTGCTCTGGACATTAACTTACCTGTGAAGCAATCTTTCCATATCCTGCACGAGCAGGTATTAAATGTTGCTTGATAACTTCCAGTTCTGTATCTTTGGTTGTGGCATGCCATACTTATTCTTTCCATATGTTCATAAACTTACAATGCTTAACTGCATTTTATACTCTGTTTTTACTTCTTAGATTGCTTTTGGCTAGACAAATGCATGAAATTCATGCTTTGGTCAACAATTATTCAGGATTACCACAAAATTGTTACTCTTGGATTTGTAGTAGCAATTAGTGTTGTATAGTTGTAATACTTGGTTTAATAGGCAGCATTAATTCATCTAATCTGATTTGCCACTGCAATTGAATGAAATCTCAATTTGCACTTGTAAATTTGTAGATGTACAACTATCCTGTGCAGCAGTACAAGTCAATACCATCAACATGATTGCAGACTAAGTGATCTCAACTACTTCTTTTATTGCATCCTGCATTGTGTTTTCCTATGTTCTCACCATGATCACTCTACCACCTTTTGCATTCCAGAATTTTCTCGTAGGTGTCTTACCAAAGGTCACGGTAAACTTGCAATGGCTTTTTAGCTTTAATCTAGATGCAAAAAATATTACAGTTTATGGCTTGTTAGTGGTGATGTCGTTGTTGATCTTGTTATATATGACATTCACCATCAATAGTTGTCTTGTTGGGAAGATGCTCATTTCATGGTGAAATTTGCAGGGAATTCCTGTAGCTCCTCTGTGGGACTCGTTCAGAGGTCAGTTTGTTGGCCTTCTGAGCCCATTGGATTTCATACTGATATTGAAAGAGGTACATGATTTTGGTTCTGTTTCTTTGCGAATTTTCTTCAAATTCTTTATATGTTGACCAGTGATTTTCTTCTATCATACTTGCACTCGGCTAGATGTCGAAATATAGAGCGGAGAAGATTTCATAGCTCCACTCAAAGGACTTCGTTAGTAGTCTCAGTTAAACATAGCGTGGGCAATGAACAAAAAATGTGGCCCCACTTTATAGGAACTCAAATGAATTATATAAGTATCGGTGTCTTCTTTTTAGATGCTGGGAACTTGAATATGTGTTTTCCAGTCATGAGATGATGGAATACTCAATTTATATTCTGTGCTACGAGCTTCTAGACTTAGTAAATTCAACTAGACTTTCATCACACTGATACATAGTCAAAAGATTTACATCCAAAATGCTTATAGCAGTACTAAAACCTGAAAGGCTTTTTAGAAATGAACTTTCATCACACTGACTTATGCTTTTGTTGTCCTTTTTTCCTATGTAAACCCCTGGCACACAATTTTTTTCATGCAACTAGTATGTCAATTTATAATAACTTGCATCTGTTGCTTATGATTTCGCAGCAATAGGAAAATTTCTTGATTTCAACAATAGGAAGTAAATAAATTCTGATTTACATTTTATTTGAAGTAATTAGCTACTCATTTCCAATATGTTGGAAGTAACTAAATTTATGTTCACATTATAATAGTTAACAGACATAATACATAGGAAGCAACTAGACCTTGGTTTAAGACACACATGATGCAAATAGCCATTTATTTGCATGATCTAGGAAGTAATTAGCCATTTATCACATTACATTATAGTAGGTATTGAGTGCTGTTTTCACCGAAGTTTGTTTCCAGCCTTTTTTTAGCTGATTTAGAAACTTATGTCAAAATGAAAATGCATGAAAACTTATGTTGACATTATGTTAGCCTTTTGCTGTTGTGGGCACAATGGGAATTGTCAGTCAGGCGTGATTGGAATTGGAATGTATGCTCATTTAGATGCTGCTGTAGTAGAATGAAACTGCAGGCGTGACTTGGTCCGTGTCTGAATTTTTTACTTATGCCTTTTTTTGGTCGTCAGTTCATTAGTAAAAAGTAATTCTCATATAATATTTAGATAATATTTCTGAGTTTGCTTCTTATGGATCTTATATAAAGTAGTGTGGCTGATGTTTTTCTTATTAGATTTGGGTGATAGTGGTTGTGCGTGGTGCAGCCGATAGGGGAGAACGCTGCAATGCGGGCACTGATAGTGGTGGACCTGCAGAGGAAGCCAAGGATCGGCAGCAAGTCCATCGTGCTCTAGACCGATAAGAAATCGCAATAGGTTTCCGTAAGTGACTACTGGCTGTGCTTCTTGCATTTCTTGGCGAATATTGGGATCCTATGGCCTACACTTAATCTTGAACATGATATTTCCTGTTTCATTCTGTCATGCTGCAGGTGCCATCTGGCATTCACTGGAGGACAGACTCAGCTGGGGGGGTGTTGAATCGGGGAAGGGTCACGGTCGTGCTAATGATATTTACTTCAAGCTGCAGACGAGTACAGGTCTGCTTGCACTGCAAGTAGAATAATCATTTTAACATCCCTTTAACTCTTTCCCCCTCCCATTAACGTTAGACAGAATATGGTGTCGAGTATATGGTTGCATTTTGATGATAGCAGTGTTGTACTTATAGTATTGAACAATGATGATGCAGTCAGTTTAGTACCCATAACGTGTTACTTTCACAAAAGAATGTAGCTCCCTTGTCTCCTTTTTTTCTAATGTGTTGTAGTATATGTTGAACTTGACACATAGGGAAGAGTTTAGAATTTCAAATAAAAGCAGAAGTGACCTGATAGTATTTTGTGTGGAGGAATTAAGTTATCACTGATTTGGATAGAAAACAAAGTAACTTGTTGCTGATTTGTGTATTATAACAAGTAACTTGTTGCTGATAGTATTTTTTTGCACTATGGAGTAACTTTTCATATTTTTTATTCAACAATAAGTAACTTTTTCAAAATTTTAGTACAACAGTAAGTAGCTTTTTCAACTATTTACTTAACTGTAAGTAACATTTTGGAATATTTTCACTCTATGAGGAACTAACTATACTAACCTTATTTTTATAGGTTCAAATAAGGTGATGCAGTTGCTCAGAGTCACAAACAATATGTTATTGAAGAGGAAATTGGTGGTGTTGCTGAATCCCTGAAGCCAAGAGGGTTGTTTGCCCCAATTAAACAATAGTCTATATGTTTCACATTTTCAGACAGGAGCAAAAAGAGGAAAGGAAAACTTGTGCTATATTCAACTGTAAGATCTCTCTCTCTCTCAGTTACAAATCATTTCAGATAGATAGTTGTATGTGTGTCAACATTGAAAATAAACCTTTTTTCGGTCATCATTGTTTGTTAGCGAACTTGCATGCTGCTAGTGCTGAGGCAGTGTTGTTAGTGTTGAGGATGCTCCTACTGTGGCTGTGTGTGAACCTGATAAATAAAATATGAACTACTTAAGACACGATGTTTGTTGACGGTTTGAAATCTTTGAGATTCCTTTTATATGCAGCTATTATGTTGGTTCAGCGTATTTTCTCACAATATGAAATTAAAGGAACTGTACCTACTAGTATGATAGCGACCTTTTGCAACTCTAGCTCACGCTCCCGTATTTGTGTGAAACAAAGTCTTCCTTTATCTCATATTTATACAAAGTAACAAATCATTTTTAGGATAAATGCAACACAAATAATATGATAGCAGAAACCTTTTTCATGTTTAGGCTACTAGTCAATCGCTAGTAAGTCTTTCAGTATGGTTTTGTTATAGTTCTACTTGCTCTAATTAGTTGAAGCCACCTCTTAACTAAATATATCTTCTCTCTTTCATTTTTTACAGTTATGTCCAAGACACGAGCAGTGCATACTATTTACTCTGCTTTTTTGCTGGCTATGATGGTACTTTCCCCCCTCTGTATGATCAGTGCACAACATTCAGGTTAGCTGGGCCTCTTACACCTCCTGTGTCTAGTTTTCAGTGTTTTTACTTGGTTAGGTACTTTTTGGGTTGATCGAGTTAATCTGCCAGTTAATTACACGGCCTTGTTGTTTAGGATATAGATTTAGTCAGAGTCCTGCATTTTTTAAGCATGTAGTGTTCTGTCTCTCAAGGCGATGGCCATTAGTTTAGGCCAATCAGGCCATGATCAGACGAACAGAAAGATACATTTGCAGCTCAAAACAGTTGTGTGGTCCTTTTTTTTAGCCTGCTGAGTTTTCAAATATTGTTTTGTAGTCAGAAGGTCAATGTAGTGTTTGTTTAGTTTTGAAGTTTTTCCATATACTCCCTCCATCCTTCATGGTCAATGTAAAAAGCCGTTTGTGTTTAGCGGACAAGGATCCATAGCTAGACCTTCATGCTCCTCAGTGATGATGATCCGACCTCCATGTTCTAATTTTTTTGGTACATTATTTTCTTATATTTTTTCGTCTCTGGATCTTGTCATCTAGGCT
Source organism: Urochloa ruziziensis (assembly GCA_015476505.1). Lineage (NCBI taxonomy): Eukaryota > Viridiplantae > Streptophyta > Magnoliopsida > Poales > Poaceae > Urochloa > Urochloa ruziziensis. The sequence goes on from CM027126.1 coordinate 49,448,418, forward strand.
TTATCAGTGCCGCCTCGCAATGGTGCCTGACTGTAGTTGCCGCTGTGTATCGAGAGTTCACATATTCTTTTTGAAACTTAGTTCACATGTGTTGTGTATTACATTTCATTAGTTCAGATTAGCATATGAGCATTGGAGAAACTCTACAACTAGTCAACCATATTTGGAGGTGGGGGATGTTAGTTTATGCTGAGTATAATATTGATAAGGTTTCATCAGAGTAGTCTGCAGCCATGGGTTAAAACCATAAGTCAGAAACTTTATAAGTGAGGGTCATTTGTATTGCTGCTGGCTAGAAACTTTGTTTTGCACAGCAACTTTTTAATAAGCAAAGCTAAACTCAAACACCTGGTAGACGTCACCTGTTGTTACCCCCTTTCTAAATAAGCATTTTTATGCACTAAACATATATATATTTGAATGATGAATTAACTAATTATTTATTCACATATGGTTAGAGCTAACAGATTAAATTTCTCTATTAAAACAAAAGTAACAATTGCTTAATTTTTATAGCATACAACGTAACTAATCATTTATTTAGATGGATAAGAAGTAATCTACCAATCATGATCATTGTTGGTCAGTTTGTGAGCAATGCAACCCCTGTTTTAGCTCTTAGTTATTTATTTGGCAGTAGTTTGTAAACACTTCATGCAGATGTTGGTGATCAGGCTGTGTTTGGGGTGACATACTATAAAGGTGTTTTTTTCTTTTCCTTTGTTGATGACTCTAACTAGTGCCTGATCTGAAACATACCTATGTAACTAGTGACTCACTGGAACATATAGGATGTAACTAGTGCCTGATCTGAACATGTATCTATTGCATCATGAAGCATTTTTATACACTTTTCCTGCTTCATACTGTCAACGTTTTGTTATTTTTTTCTTTCTTTTAGAATTCATGTTCAGATCATTGGTAATGGGATATTAACTATGAATTTATTTGTTTTGCTTTTAGTGAAAGAGGTCTGAAAGATCAGGGAGCTGCACGTCCATGGATGTAGCACTTTTCTATTTTTTTTGTTACACAATGTTCATGTCGTTGTAAAAATATGCTATGTGCATTGATACTGTGCTATTAGACGATATGTATTTAGGACATGAATCAGTCATTAACTTATGTAACTAGTTCTTCAAGTCCATTTCAGGGGAAATCTCTCGGTAGTTATGTTCTGAGATGAAAAAGTATGGGCACCTGGACAAGCATTTTTTTCATCTGATTTGATCTTTTTTTTGCCCTTATTCATACCAATAGATCCTGAAAGGACACTGTGTCTGCAGAATCTGCAAGTAAATTTGATTTTTCCGTTACTTTTTTTGGGCCATAGATCTGATCTGTTCTTATTTTGTTTTGTTACTTTTCATGGACCAACAGGTTTTTTTTGTTACTTTTCATGGGCAAGCCCTTTTTTGACGCTAATATAGCTAATTCCGTTTCGTGCTCGCTCGTTGTCATCTATCACTTTCCAAAAATGGAAAGGTTACCTGATGTGGAAATATTCCTAAATTGGGAAACTTTTCTAATTTGGAAGGGTCGCCCTCTAAGACTAAAGGGAGGAGGGCCTCCCTTTAGAGCATCTCCAAGAGTCTCTCTAAAAATCATTCTCTAAATCATCATTTAAAGAGTAATTTGCATAAAAATCGTTTTCTATATCTTCATGTTTTCCAACAGCTTCTCTATATCTTGCATGCACTCTAGAGAGCTATTCTCTTTTCTATATTTTGCTAGCGAGAAATCCGGAATAGAGAGTGATTACGTTTGAATAACCAAATAGAGAGGCTGTTGGAAGGTAACTTTTAATCAAAATCTCTAAAATTAACAATGAATAAGGATTTAGAGAGTCTCTTGGAGTTGCTCTTAGTCATGTCCTATCTAAAAACCATATTTTTGTTCCAATTACAGCAAATACTTTCCTATTGTTCAATGTATTTGAATAGTGGACTCAATATATATATATATATATATATAGGACGACCCTAAAATGCACCTTGTTGCATTTTATACACCAAATGCACAGACCCGTCAGCGTGTACGCCCGCCCGCCCTCACGCGCGCCGGCCTCCCGCTTGGGCCCGCCATTCCCCGCCGCCTACTCGCTCCATCGATGTGCCGCCCACCCTCTGGCGGTCCACGTGCCAGCCCAGGAGACCAGGCCGCCACGCACGACGGCGTGTGGCCACTGGTGGTCTGGTCCACCGCATGTTGCTGTTTGCACATGCCCTACCCTCGTCAGTTACCAAAAATTTTTCCACCGTGAGTAAAAATTAAAGCCCAAACTACCTGTCGGCAGACTGATCTGGTCATTTTTTTGGTCATTTTTTTTTGTGATCAGAGCGATCTGGGAGCACCTGCTAGAGTACCAATCGCAACTCCAATACCAGTTGCAGCTACGACGTCTGGTCAATTGCAACTTGGTAGGAATATAATTGTGACTCTATGTATTAACAAATTGCAACGATAGAAATGTTGTCGTTGCAAGTAATCAAGTCAGTTGACTTCGACATAAAAAACGATTGAAAACAGAATTAAATCACATAGGCTCTGGTTGAAACTGGAAAAGAAAATCGAATAGTTGAACAACGTCCATAGTGCTGCTAGAAGGGGCACGAGCATCCACGAATGTGCCTGCACCAGAAGGTCCAGCAGCAGATGCGGGAGACGAAGGGGCGCCGCCAATTGCTGAGTGCAGGGGCAGGTCCTGGGCAGCTACAGGGGCGGGGGCAGCAGCAGGTGGGTGCGCGTAGCTGGTGCTTGAAGGACTCATCAACTAAAGACAAAAAACACACACACAGAAACAGTGAGCAAGGTGAAAAAAGCAAATTGCAACTTATGTGATAAGCCATGTTACAATATACAACCCAAAGCCATGTTACAATATACAACCCAAACCAGTTCAAACATTCACCAAATCAAGAAACTTAAGAATTAATGGAAATTATACAAAACTGTTGTGGGTTACCTGACTAAACAAGGCTCATAGTAGCCTTTGACGTAGTTTTGTTTCTTTTTGGATGGCCAGGTCGATTTTACATACTCGCTTCCAGCATGAGTATTTTTTATATCACAATATGGAGTCTCTCTCTATCATGATTTTACATACCTCTCAACAGGAATGCCTCGAAGAACCTCAAGATTTTCATTAGTTTTCAGAGAGCAGCCATTAACATCTGCAGCAATGTTTCAAAACTTTTTATTATCTATCTGACCCTACAGGGAAATAATGAAAGAATAATTAAATAAACACCTAACCTGCCGGATAAAAAGATGGCACTACCTACACACATGAAGGTCAATATTGAAATATGGCTACAATGCAACAATAATTAAATAAACACCTAACCTGCCGGATAAAACCAGTTACGACAATGGATGCACTAAAAAATACTAGTCTAGCGGTGAGCCTATTTCTAACATAAAATGTTTAATCAGTATTGAAAATGACATATACATAAGGCCGAATTGAAAACCGTGTGATGAGCCCAATAGCAAAGCATAAGGAAAGTGCAATTGGCAGCTATATGAAAAATAGAACCAGAATTATACCCATGACAATTAGCACGACATGGGGCAGATTGCAAACATGGGCAGGCAAAATTGCAACAAAATGCGACTATCAGTAATGCAGGGGAATAAACACAAAATGCTAAGTAATTGCAACCATGAGCCAATTGCATCCATGGGGCGCTCCCAACAGCAAGGCCTGCAGTACCACAATTCATACATATAGATGACCAATTTGAAGGGGAGGGTGTGATGCACTGGCTAATTCCACTAAATCTCACAGTGTGGAAATACTACACAAGCAGATGACCAATTTGAAGGGATATATAGGGGCATGGGATACCTATATTAAAAAAGAACCAATTGAAATAGAGATAGCTGCATGGTTGCATCTCTGTCTTCAATGCAGCTCAAACTAGTCACATCCTCCAGTTACAACTAGAATAATAATCTAATTACTATAACACAAGCATGCAACCACGACACTTATTGCAAGTAGTGCTAATTGCAACCATGCCAATTGCAACCATAGCACTGTCCAGTTGCAACTAGTGCTAATTGCAACCAGAGCACTGTCCAGTTGCAACTAGTGCTAATTGCAACCAGAGCACTGTCCAGTTGCAACCATAGAACAAGAAACCGGACCGGAGATCGAACCGGTCAGGCTACTGGTTCAATGGTTTGCCGGTCCAACCAGTGGTTCACTGGTCCAACCAGTGGTTCATTATTTATTAGTAAAATATTTATATCTTATGATTTGTATGAGAAATATATATGTTTTCTTACCTAAACATCAAACTAATCACTGGTTCACTGGTTTGATAAAAAAAACCACCGGTTCAACCGGTCACTGGTTCACTGGTTCAACACAAAACCAGCCGGTTCGACATAAAACCGGCCGGTTCAACCGGTTCAATTGCATGACCGGTCTTTTGACTGAACCGAACCATTCCGGTTACCGGTTCACGGTTTTTCCGGTCGGACCACTGGTCCAATCCGGGTTTTTTTTCTAGGGTTGCAACTAGTGCTAATTCCCACAACTAACCTGCAACTGAAACCAATTGCAACAATGCAATGTACTGCAATTGCTAGTCTAGTAGTCAGCCAATATCTAGCATTCTAATGTTGCACCGGTAATGAAAATGGCAAAAAGCCTGGAATGCTAACCATGACCCCTAACGTCCACATGGGCAGATTGCAACTTAGGGAGTAGAAAATTGGAACCAAACATACAGTGGAATTGACAGTCGGGCAAAGGAAACCAGTTGCAAGCACAAGGAGCAAAAAATTGCAATCATGGGGCGCAACCAACTGCAAGTTCTGCAGTGCATCAATTGCAACAAACAGAAGAACACTAAGTACATGGAAAAATGTAGGGGCAAGTGAATGCTCAATTATTCAAATTGCACACCAGCACTACACTTGACATATAAAAATTATAAGAACAATAAATCCATGGCCGATTTATACAAAGCATGCTCTGCAATATATTTTAGCAGTGGCCAATTTCTGTGATCAGTGACCCCCTAAAGAATTTAACTTAAATTTAGTAATAGGACTCCTTGGCCAGTGACATCCCAAAGAAAGGAGAACCACATATTGTATGATGTTGAGCATATGGTGGAGACTTTGGCTTTAATCATGAGCCATATCCAAGGTAATTTCAAAATGCATTTGTAATTACAGGCGGGTTCTGAACCAACCACGGAGTGCACAGAGACACATAAAAAATTGGGATAGCTCCACCAGAAATCCAACTCCTCAATCATGTGGTGACGAATTTCATCTTTTTTCTAATATATATAGGAGCACGGGGGTATTTTAAAAAATAGAACACAAACTGCAAGTGAGATGACTGCATGGTTGCAACTTTATCTACAATGTGATAGTGTTGTTGGTAAAATAAAAAGAACACAAGTCGCAACTGGGTTAGCTGCATGGTTACAAACTAAACATGTTAATCGTGCTCCATACCATTTGCACTAATTTAGATCCAACTGGACCAATTGCTATAGGTTAGGTCTCCAATTGCAACTGGCACGGTAACTGAGTTACGAGGAAAAACACGAATGAAGATATGTATATGACTCCTTTTTCGAAAAAAGATATGTATATGACAACACAATTGCAATGCAACACTACTCTAGTTACATCTAAACCAATTGCATCCAGCCGGGGCCTCCAATTGCAACTAGGACAATAACCGAGTTACAAAAGACTATAGGACCATGCAAATAACAAAAATAATTGCAAGTCGAGCATTAATATTTGGTGATTTGTCTGAAAAGACAATTACAATTATTGAATGGTTCCCAGTAATTACTGAGTGAAAGGCTATGAATCAACTAGTCAAATATAGAAGAATAACCAAACATGTTTACTACTGAAGGTAATGAATCATCACCAAATATCAATCACATTACTAAAAGGAAAATACGTAGTGCTAGTGAACTGGTGATTTTCTAGTGGGGGCTGAACCCCTCCCACAACACTGCTCTACTGATATTAGCATGATACTCCAAGTTCCCATCACGAAACAATTGAAAATGGGATTTCCCTCACCCTAGGAAATTAATTTGCACCCCAATTTGCTAAGAAGTCATGGATTTTCCTCAAGAGCGCCCGTGACCACACTCTGAATCTTAGTGAGCTAAGGCAAATAGGTGACTACTTACTTGGATCGCCGACGCTTCACAGCCTTGGTCCCCAATCACCGTCACTGCCAGATGCAGATGCTAGCACCTCGAGAATCCCCACATCTTCTCGCGCACGCCGGTAGAAGTCGCAGCGCTCTGCCGCCTGGAAATCACAGCCGTCCCGCTGCGCGCACATTGTACAGGCTTGAGACGCTGGAGAGGGCTCGCAGACTCTCGTGGCCGCTCAGGTCCAGCCGACGCTGGAGGTATAACTTATTTGCCAAAAAAAAAATCATGCGTTACATGGAACTGCTCTCAGAATAAAAAGAAAGAAAAGAAGCCGGTGGGATGGAATACTGTCCAAAAAGTATTTAACCAAAAAGAATGATACTGAATATAGGATTACTGAACCCAAATAGAACTCACAACTGGACCCTGATAGGATGCAATTCTAAATCCAAAAGAAATTACTGAACTCAATCATCTATTGAATCCTATGGGATGCTTGATTAAACCAAAAGGATCAATTACTAAAGCTGCTGATATGTGTTACTTAACCCAAATAATTGACTACTGAAGCCGATGGGATGCATCACTAAGCACAGATTGACTACTGAACTTAAAAAAAAGGATTGATTACTAAACACAATGGATCAATTGTACTGAACGCAATGGATCAAGGATCAACATATATGGAAAACGCTGAATTCGACCCCCAATTTGCTAAAAAAAATGCTCAAATAGATTACTGAACTAAGATGTCAGTAAAACACATCTATGTCTGGTAATTTCTGGGTCATCAGTAGCAAGCGGGAGGGGGCAGGGCGCGCACGGGGTAGGGGAATGTGAGAGTTTAACCTCGACTTCTCAGCGCCATCGCTCCTTCACAACCAGTACGAGTGCCATTCAGATCGCTAGAACATCTGCATCAATAAAAAATTGCGCAACCGTGAACACCAAATCGGGATGGATGTTGAGAATAGGGCGATGCATGATACTCACCGGATTGCCACGCCGAACTGCAGTGCCTAGGCTCATGGGAGCACCTCTTCCTCCACGGTCTGCCCCACGCACCGACGCCACGTAGGAGCCGCTGCTGCCGATGCAGCCTCGCACATGACTGGCGCACGCCGCACCCGGACGACGCCACAAGTCGGGGCCGACATGCTCCGCCAACGCCTCCGAGTTCCAGACGTCGCAACGAGAGAGAGAGAGGTGGACCGGCGACTGCGAGCGCCGTAGGGTTCTCGCCGCCGACAAGGAAGTCATCGGAGAATTTGGATCTGGCGACGGGCGTCCGGGAGGGGACGAGGACGGGCGTCGACGGGGCTGGGGCAGCGGAGGCGCGAAGGGCATCGGCGGGGCGAGGGGGAGCAGCGGCAGCGACGGCGCCCGTCGCAGCGGCGGCACGTAGAGGAAACCGACGAATGGCGGCGGCGCAGAGAGGAGGGAATGGGGAGAGAAATGAAGACGGTAGCGGCGGCGGCCCGTTCGGTGGTGGTATCGTGCGGGTGCGCGTGGGGTTGGGGGTTGGCTCGGGCGCGAGCAGGCCCGGCTGCACCAGTGGCTCGATAGTTGGGCTGGGTGCATTCTGTAGGGACGATGCACCCAGGTGTAATATAAAATTTCTGTATATATATATATAGATATATATATATTCCTATTATAATTCATAGGCGCCAAGGAAACGAGAGCCCCTCATGCCACCAAGTTACTGTGCACGAGTGGAACAATTAACTTTCCGTTTTAAACATACTGCTCCTTGACGCGTGTACGCTTACGTGCCTGACTTCTTTACCGTCTACACTTCCTGTTTCAAAGGTCACTTTGTCATTTTTCATATTTTCTTGGGCCATTGCAATATGTCATGGGCTCCTATTGGGCTCTGCTTTCCGTGTGCATCCTCAGTGCCTCCGCAACAATTCGCCTTTCCTCTCCATTTACTGAATGCTTCCGCAACTTCCTGTAAAAAAAAAAAAAAAAACTTTCTCCTTACATTTTCTGTTGCAGAAATGGGCCGATATCTAATACTAGAAATTAATCAACGCCCGTTCCCTGTGACGTGAGATGAAGAAGGTTCTGAATATCCAAATGTCCAAAGAAAACAACCATATAAAGCAGAAAGGTTAGTCCCCTAATCATTTTAGCATCCTATTTTTTACAACCATTGCCTTCCGATGTCCCGATTGCAATATGGACTGTTTTTTTTATAATTACACAGTACAACGCAGACGCTCACAGCACGCACGCACACTCACCCCTATGAACACACGTACGCAAACCCTACCCCTATGAGCACCTTCGAAGGACTGAGCACCCGGCAGATCTGGAGATTCCCGAAGTCACTATTGGCGCCTCGTTGTCGACGGGAACGCCGCTTACCACTTAACGCATAACGCCGGTAAATCCTGAGAAAATCCCAGGAAAAGGTGCGAGCACCAGGATTTGAACCCTGGTGGGTAGCGTCCCACTGGACCGTCCTACCATTGGACTACAAGCCAATTCGCAATATGGACTGTTGAGTATGATGATAACCTGCCGTTATTATTTTCAGGTTATTTTTCCGGCTAATTGAACAGGCCGTGCATGTCCTTACACGTGAAGTACATCTAACATCGCGGACAAGGTTCAATTCAGTTTGTTTATTGTCCCTATAATACCTTGACATTATTTCTCTTTCAATGAAGTGCCTAATTTTTGTTAGTCCTGTGAATTGGGATCTGGGATTTGTCCAACAAAATTTGTTGACTGCATTTGCATCTTTTTATGTGTCAAGATTAGTGCTCAATTAAAATTTCATGGGGATGACAATACTAAACTATAAACACCTGACCTGCATACCTGCGTGGTATCCTTTATTCCTTAACGAGACTCCCTTTTAATTTAGATATTGTTCTTCGATTCCATTTCAAATTGTCATAGGACTGCCTGTATGTCGTGTACCAAATTATTATATTATTTGTTTTCCAAGACAATTTGCCAAATTCCCTTTACTAACATGCCGTATATACCAAATTATTATATTATTTGTTATCGTATATGAAGGACCGATTAGGCGACCAGAGAGTGGGGAGTGAATGGGAGCCGATAAAAATTTCTTCTCAACGAATCCGACTTTTCTCCCAACTCAACTCCAAAACCTCGCAACACGATTTAGCCAATATCACGTAGCTACTCGTAAGCTACTGACCCTAGAAACATGATCACAGCAGCGGAAAACAAATCTAGCAAATCGAATCGAAATCGAACCGAAACGAGACAAAATCACCTCTTCTCAGCCAGGGGCGGTGTTGACGGCCATTACAACCTAGTTTTGACCGTCAACAATTCGGTGAAATGAGTATGATCATACCATGTTCCATGCATAAATGTGTTTATACTAACAAATTCCATAAGTTTTGGATGAGTTATGGTTGCAGGATGAAACAGGTGAAACAAGGGCCAAACCTGGCACAGAGCCAGGCCGACCGGCCTCCCCTGGCCAGGTCTGGCCAAGTCACTGATCCAGGAGCTCAAGCAAACACCCAAGATGATCGAGCACCGTGCAATCAACGTCGGTTTGATCCAAGGACCCGAAAGGCTTAGATGGGAAACACATGGATTGAAGGGCCCACTTACCTCGGATTCTTGGACAACCTCAACTGAACGCAGCCGTTACCGACCCCAGGAAGCAATCTGGAGCGTCCACGACGAAGGCGGTGGCCAGGGGCGCCAGGTGTAGGCCGATCGGCCTACACCAGGCCGGCCGGCCTTCTGCTGCCTTCTCACGCGACCAACTTCAGCGTGGAGGTTAAGCAGGCCGGTGGCGTGACAGTTAAGCTGGCTACCGACCTTGGGAGGCTATAAAAGGCCACCTCCTCTTCACCCCAAGACACACACCACACTTCTCAAGTCTTTACTTGAAGGGAGCTCTTGTATCTTTTCCATTTCTTAGATTAGGATTAGAGTTGGGAGTAGAGTCGAGTCGAGCTTTGCTCGGATCTTCGGAGTCTTCGGAGTTCTGGTAAAGCTCTTGTATCCTTTTCTTCTTTTGAAGAGTTTATCATACCAATACTATCTTATTCAGAGCTTAAGTTATCTTTCATATTTATTTCTTGCTCTTTTTTAGAGTAAAGTTCTTAGCTCTTTTCAGAGTTAAGTTTTGTCTCCCTTTAGTTTTAGTGTAGAGTTTAGTTTTAGCTCTACCGGGTTTTATCTCGCGGGTTTGCTCGCCTTGACCGGGCCGTAAGACGCCTTAGAGAAGACGGGGATTTCTCTCGACAGGCCTCAAGAGAAATCTTAATCTTCGAGTGCAGACGTGGTGTCTGGCTTGTTGATTAACTCCGAGTTCGAACCAGACACAGGTTCATCCTATTCTTCGGCCCCAGAATCACCAGAGATGGCTCAGCCGAAGAAGACACTCCGTGAGTTCTCAGCCCCGTCAAGCAGCAACTTTCTGGGACTGTCGAACGCACAGGAAGGGGGATTTGAGCTGAGGTCTGGCCTAATCAACATGGTCCATGCTAGTCCTTTCTGCAGAAAGTCAATTGAGGATGCGAACACCCACCATCGGAATTTTCTGGAGGTGTGTAGCACTATCAACCCCAATGGCACGCCGATCAACAACATCCGCCTACAGCTCTTCCCATTTTCTTTACTTGGGAAAGCCAAGGAGTGGTTCTATGCCAACAAAGCATCCTTTGAAGGACACTGGCAGACATGCGCCAACGTATTTCTGACCAAGTATTTTCCGGTGGGCAAGACCAACGCCCTCCAAGGAAAAATCACTAGCTTTCAGCAGCTAGACGGAGAGTCAGTCCCAGAAGCTTGGGAGCGACTGAAGAGTACATTGCAGCCTGCCCCCACCATGGTGTGGAAGAGTGTTTGATCACTCAAAACTTCTTCCACAGCCTGAGCCGCCGATCGCAAGAGCACTTGGATGCAGCTGCGGGAGAAGCTTTCCTCTCGCTGGATGTAGACGCTGCGAAGGCACTAATTGAGAAAATATCCTCTCACCAAAGTTGGGTGGGAGAGAGACAAGCTCCCCGCACCAAGGGAGTACACCAGATTGACTCCGTCGACATGCTGACTGCTAAGATGGACCTTCTCTTGAAGAAGATTGAATCTCCCGGAAAGGAGATGAGTCAGATTGTGGAACACCGAATCACATGTGAAACATGTGGAGAAACAGGACACTCGGGCACCAGCTGCCCGATGACACAAGAGGAAGCCTGCTTCATTGGAAACAACAACAATTCAGGCTTCCGTCCTCAACAAGGTTGGAATTCCAAGCCTAATTTCCCCTTCGGCCAACAGCAAGGTAATGGCTCTAACAACGGTTTTCAACCGTCGTTAAAGGACATCTGGTATGGCCAAAAACAGATTAACGATAGCATTAGCAAGAAATTTCTTGCTAATGATAAAGTTATGGAGTCGATGGCCTCCCAGATCGAAGCTTTTAATTCTGTTGTTAAGAACCAGCTGAGCTAAACTCAAGTAGCTCAGCTGGCCGCATCTTGTCCTAACCCAAATGCGGGGAAGTTACCCGGGCAACCGGAGGTCCCTTTTAAGGAAAATTTTAGTGCGGTAACCACGCGGGCTGGTAAGTCCACGTGGGATCCACACAACCCCCAAGATGCAGGTACCCAACAAAAGGAATCTAGCAACACCGAGCCAGCCGCCGAAGAGAAAGACGACGAGGAATCCATCCCTGTCTCGAAGGAGGGGAACGAGGCACCGAAGGCCTCTAGCGAAAACTGTGATCCCACTTTCCTCCCGTTCCCCGAATGGAGGAGAAGACCAGTGGCCGATGAACAATTTGACAAGTTCGTCGAGGTAATCAAGAAGGTATACATCAATATGCCACTTCTTGATGCTTTGCAGGTCCCGACGTATGCCAAGTATATCAAAGACATACTTAGCAACAAGAGGATTCGACCCACAAGGGAGACGGTATAGCTGACTGAGGAATGCAGCTCTGCCATACTCAGTCCCCGCCTCAAGAAGAAGAAAGATCCTGGTTGCCCCCACAATCTCATGCTCAATTGGAGGCCATGATTTCGACAATGCCCTATGTGACTTGGGGGCGAGCGTCAGCGTAATGCCAAAGGTAGTTTTTGACCACCTTAAGCATATTTCGCTTGTCTCTACACCCATGTGTTTGCAGCTAGCAGATCAATCGATCCGCTACCCACACGGAGTCACGGAAAATGTCCCCGTCAAGGTCAGGGATTTCTTCGTCCCTGGGGATTTCAAATCGTCCTTGACATGGAAGCTGAAGCCAAGAACTCTCTCATTCTTGGAAGACCATTCTTAAGTACCGCGAATGCAAACATCGATGTGGGAAAAGGGACTATTCAACTCAGGATCAATGGAGAAACCGAGAATTTCTCTTTCCGTCCTAAGGAGACCCCTAAACAAGTCAATATGGTCAGAGAAATCACACCCAGAAATCCCAGGTTGCCAACCATAGAAACACTCATGAAGATGGTGGAAGCCCTCGCCGCCAAAGAAAAGAAAACGCATGACCGCTATCATGCGCGACGAAGGATATCAAGAGCCAATGCACTGGAAGAACAAGCAAAGCGCGACAAGAAAGTTGAAACCAAGCCCCGTCCAACCTGAAAGGAATGGTGGGTGAAAGTAGTCCCGAACAAAGATTCGGAGAGTTCTGCTCAGGACGAAAAACTTGAGCCCTCGCCATAAGGTATATGGTACGTATCTTTGCATTGCATATAGAATAGGTTTTTTCCTTCATTTCAATTCTTTTCACTCAGCACAGCATGTTTAAATTTTCGAAACTTGCATTCATATTTTACTTATGCATTGTTTAGCATAAAAAAAATCGGCCAAATTTCAGGCCGGCCGGCCCCACTTGTCATTTTCTATGGCCAGATCAAAGCAGCAAGGAACAAGCACATGTGAATGGGCACGACACAAAAGGATGGAGGAAAATGGGCAGCACACCAGGCTGAGCGGCCCCATGCAGGCCGGACGGCCTCCCTCGACCGTCGATGTCCCATCCTCACCTACCGGAGCACGATGCACAGGAAGGTGACCACCGACGCACGGGATGGGCACGACCGGCGCCATGTGCAGGTGTTGGCACTCCTTAGCGTCACGTTTTTAGCAACGCTCAAGAGCGCGAAGATATATGTCGTTGTATGCAAAACGGATTCTGCAAGTGCACAGAATATGTCTCGTTGTAGCACTTCACCTCGGGAGTTATCCCAGGGTATCATATTTATATTTCCGCAGGGAAGCAGATGGTTAAAGTGTATTGAAGAATGATATGATAAATCTTGCCAGAAATATCAAGCCAAAAACCCAAGGGTACAAACTCTAGGTTTGAGGGATAATGGTCAAGTGAATGATCGGATAGAAGGCCTGAAAGACCAGCGACACACAGAAGCTCCTAAGTCTATATAAAAGGAAATATGTTGGGAGAGACCGGACTTAGATACTTGCTAATTCAGAGCAAAAGACACTCTAGCCTTCGCTTAGACTCTAGCTTAGATACCGGGGACAGAGCTCGCTTCGACAGCTTGAACGGGAGAACCTCAGAATGGGGTGAGAGAGGGGGTTCTCCGGGCTCAGCACTACTGTTATGAATACACCCGAACGTGGTGGACTACGAAGGACGGACAGGGCTGTCACCACCTGCCGCCTACCACTGCAGTTCCGTGGGGTGCAACACACTTCCTAGTTAATCAACAAGCCAGACACCACGTCTGCACTCGAAGATTAAGATTTCTCTTGAGGCCTGTCAAGAGAAATCCCCGTCTTCCCTAAGGCGTCTTACGGCCCGGTCAAGGCGAGCAAACCCACGATATAAAGCTCGGTAGAGTTAAAACTAAACCCTAAACTAAAACTAAAGGAAGACAAAACTTAACTCTGAAAAGAGCTAAGAACTTTACTCTAAGAAAGAGCAAGAGATAAATGTGAAAAATAACTTAAGCTATGAATAAGATAGTATTGTTATGATAAACTCTTCAAAAGAAGAAAAGGATACAAGAACTTTACCAGAACTTCGAAGAACTCCGAAGATCCGAGCGAAGCTCGACTCGACTCTACTCCCAACTCTAATCCTAATCTAAGAAATGGAAAAGATACACGAGCTACCTTCAAGTAAAGACTTGAGAAGTGTGATGTGTGTCTTGGATGGATGAGAGGGCAGCCTTTTATAGCCTCTCAGGGTCGGTAGCACTCGTAACTGTCACGCCACCAGCCTGCTTAACCTTTACGCGAAAGATGGTCGCGTGAAGAGGCAGCAGCAGGCCGGCCGGCCTGGTGTAGGCCGATCGGCCTACACCTGGTGCCCCTGGCCACCGCCTTCGTCGTGGAAGCTCCAGATTGCTCCCTGAGGTCGGTAGCGGTTGCGTTCAGTTGAGGTTGTCCAAGAATGCGATGTTGTGAGCCCTCTAATCCATGTGTCTTGCACTCTAGGCCTTTCGGGTCCTTGGATCAAACCGACGTTGATTGCACGGTGCTTGATCATCCTGGGTATTTGCTTGAGCTTGTGGATCAGTGACGTGGCCAGACATGGCCAGGGGAGGCTGGTCGGCCTGGGCTAGGCCGGCCGGCCTGGCTCTGTGCCAGGTTTGGCCCCTGTTTTATCTGTTTCATCCTGCAACCATAACTCATCCAAAACTTATGGAATTTGTTAGTATAAACACTTTTATGCATGGAACATGGTATGATCATCCTCATTTCACTGAATTGTTGACGGTCAAAACTGGGTTGTAATGGCCGTCAACAGCAGGCCGAACGGCCTGCCTCAGGCCGGCCGGCCTCCCCCTGCCGCGCCTCTATAAAAGCCGATGCCCAGCTCAGGAGCAACTCGCCCCAAGCACAGGTTTGCATGCATCCTGAGCACTTCCCTTCTCCCTCGCTCCGAATTTCGAAAATCTTTAAGTAAGGTTAGAGTTTAAACCACAAGAAAATTCTGCTAAAATCCATTCTTGAATTCTTGTGAGAACAAACCCCTGCCGATTGAACGAGAACGTTTGTGGTGGTTCTTACCCCACAAGAACGACTAACCGAGTTGTGGTGATTAATCTCCCACAAGAACGCCTAACTTCTGACTGTCTAACCCCTGATTTCCTTCGGGTATTGTGAGACTAACCTTTTGCAGGAATCATGTGGACAAAGGCACGTCAGACGGCACGTGGAGTCGTGACCAAGCTCTGCTCTTCGAACTCCCGCCGCTCTCAGGGATCATCTGCTTCCCGGGACACTATGTCTGTCGACTCAACTTGACAAGACACAGAGTCCCAGGAGGAGGAAGTGCCTCGGAACAGGCTCTGCATCCGAATCATGACTCGGATCGAGCACATCGTTGCTCGGTCCGAAGAATAGAGAATGGTGCTAGCCAAGCTCCAGGACCGCTACTACACGCATGCCAAGTACTTCGATCCCATGCTGCTGATCAAGACCGGTCTCGGAGGAGACATGGAATGGGCTTTCAACAACGCCGGATGGCAAAACTTCTACCCCGTCCTAGAAACAGGTTCACACTTCCTCACTATGGAGTTTTTGATGAGTTTGAAAATCGAAGTTCTTCCCAACGAGACAAATATTTGCTTTTGGTTTTTCAACGAGGATTTTACCTTGACCCCGAAGCAACTCAGTGAGGCTCTTGGTTTCAACAAGAGATGCATCATTGATGCCAACCTGTTGGTGACTAACCACCGGTATAACCGTGCCGCATGGTGGGATAGCATCACAGGCGAGCCATCCTCGGGGAAAAATAGCATCACTGCCATCCAAAACCCCACTCTTCGTTTTTTGGGGAAGTGGATTGCTATGGTGGTTCACCCACGAGCTGAATTGTGTCTATGCATTTTGCCTGATTCAGAGTGCCTTTATGCCATGGTCAAGAAAATTCGTTTCTCGCCTGTCATGAGCATGCTTGACGACTGGCAAAGGTTAGTCACTGGCCGAGCCACAATTGACATAACCTCACTAGTCATCCGCATTGCCACCCACGTTGGTGCTTTGCAGGGCGCTCAAGTCACTTTCCTTCCCACTACACAAGAGTATCAGTCTTGCATTGGTTTAGACCATTTTATCCAGGGTCACTTGATGCGCGAGGGCCCTGGCCATACTCTTTTCATGTGCTATCCTGGTTTCATCGACGAAGTCGAGCTTCCATGCCCGGCTTTGTCGCTGAGATCAACGAAAGTCTAACCATGCAGCTTAGAAGGAAGGAACCCGCTCGCCACAGTGTTGCAGGCCCTGTGACACGTGGCAGGCGCACCAGGCACGACAGTGAAGCCGGAACTTCTACCGCACCACAGCCCGAGTACCACCATCAGCAGCAACCCGAGTACCACTACCAGCAGCAGCCCGAGTACGACTACCGGCAGCCGACGGAGAACCCCACTGCCCACATGAGCTTCGAGGAAGCGTTCGACTACCATCAAGGAACGGTAGGATACGGCCCGCAGGTCGGACCATCCGCCTCCGCCAGATATGACTACGAAAACCCGGTCTCCCGGGGGATCGTTGATCTTAGTACCAGGTTGGAGACGATGACTCTGCAACAGCAGCAGCTCAGAGATGAAGTCGCACACAACACTGACCTCACCCAGCAGAACTGGGGGATGACCACGTCCATCCAGACCGACATGCACGGCTTCTTCGACTACATGCACTACGACCCCAACCAGTACTACTAGTGAGCTTCAGCGAAGCTTGGGGGAGTCTCAGGTATGTTCGAAAGCGCCTTGCCTTGCCTTGCCTTGCTATGATATGATAATAGTAATAATAATAAATATATTTAAAAAACAAACAAACAAAAACAATGTTGAATAAAAAGCTCCTTATGTATGGAATATGGTTGATAACCTTGGAATGATGAATAATTGCTCTGTTTGTGCCCTTTAAGTGCCTCATGCTTAATCCCTTACTTTGCAAGTATTTGAGTTTGTTGGTATTTAAGGATCCACCATGTTTATCTGTGGAAGGAGAGAACTTGTTCATTTTTTAAGTTATTGTGAGTTTTGATATGGTTTGTTTCGAGGTATAACTGCATGCCTAGTAAGGAACTTCTCGGAAGTTTTTATAAAATATTACTTGGTGAATCTTCCCCGATGGTTTAAATGTCCTATCCAGAGCCTAAACAGTTATACATCTCATGAACTACCATATGCTATCTTGAGTTCCTTTGAGTCTTGTCGAATGGTGAAGTCCGCTTGCAGAAGGCACTTGTCATTTACCGGTCTTCCCATCCACCTCAGCCTCAAAATGTCCGACTAGTCAAAGTCCCGTCCCGGGGTTGACGTCCACCGTCGATGACATATAATCACCTCACCACAAAGCTCATCCCAAAGGTCCTCAGTCACTCCATACAAAGTTGAATTCCTCTCTGTTACCAAAGTAAGAGAAGAGATGTATTCGAAAAAAGAGCGAGTTGGAAACAATGCTCCATTCGAAAAAAAAGAGAGAAGAAAGAAGAAGAGAGAAACATCTCAAAAATATGAGAGAGAGAAAATATGGAGTCCCAAGACCTTTGAGCATCACACCTTATCCCTCTTCACTTGAACCCATGAATTCCAAAGACCGGAATTTGACGAGTGTCATCGTTCGCGAACCACTCTTCGACTCGACAACAGAAGTAACCAAGGTATGCCACGCTTACCCTACCTACAACTCCACTTCAGCTTTAGTAGGGAAAAGTTGGTCAATCCGACCATAAGTGAGGTTTAAACACCTTGAGTGACTTGAGAGTACCATCAGGAAATGATTTAACCATCTTTTTGAAAAAAAATCATATCTCGGAGATGGAACCTGAAAAGTTGCAGGAAATACTTCAGAGATGACCGTTCAAGCTCTCAACAGCCCAAGACGTGAACTGTGCAGCCCCACGTTGAATCATGGTATGAGATCTCTTTTATGCCAACTTATTCAAATGATTTGTTGAGTTTTGGCTTAACTACAAGATACTTAGAGAGTATACACATTGAAGCAACTCCTGACCCATCGAACCTAGAGTTTAGCCTTGCTCGAGGACGAGCAAGAGTCTAAGCTTGGGGGCATGTTGACGGCCATTACAACCTAGTTTTGACCGTCAACAATTCGGTGAAATGAGGATGATCATACCATATTCCATGCATAAATGTGTTTATACTAACAAATTCCTTAAGTTTTGGATGAGTTATGGTTGCAGGATGAAACAGGTGAAACAAGAGTCAAACCTGGCACAAAGCCAGGCCGGCCGGCCTAGCCCAGGCCGACCGGCCTCCCCTAGCCAGGTCTGGCCACGTCACTGATCCAGGAGCTCAAGCAAACACCCAGGATGATCAAGCACCGTGCAATCAACGTCGGTTTAATCCAAGGACCTGAAAGGCTTAGATGGGAAACACATGGATTGAAGGGCCCACTTACCTCGGATTCTTGGACAACCTAAACTGAACACAACCGTTACCGACCTCAGGAAGCAATCATATTCAGAGCTTAAGTTATCTTTCATATTTATTTCTTGCTCTTTCTTAGAGTAAAGTTCTTAGCTCTTTTCAGAGTTAAGTTTTGTCTCCCTTTAGTTTTAGTGTAGAGTTTAGTTTTAGCTCTACCGAGTTTTACCTCGCTAGTTTGTTTGCCTTGACCGGGCCGTAAGACGCCTTAGGGAAGACGGGGATTTCTCTCGACAGGCCTCAAGAGAAATCTTAATCTTTGAGTGCAGACGTGGTGTCTGGCTTGTTGATTAACTAGGAAGTGTGTTGCACCCCACGGAACTGCAGTGGTAGGCGGCAGGTGGTGACAGCCCTGTCCGTCCTTCGTAGTCCACCACGTTCGGGTGTATTCATAACAGTAGTGCTGAGCCCGGAGAACCCCCTCTCTCACCCCATTCTGAGGTTCTCCCGTTCTAGCCGTCGAAACGAGCTCTGTTCCCGGTATCTAAGCTAGAGTCTAGGCTAAGGCTAGAGTGTCTTTTGCTCTGAGTTAGGAAGTATCTAAGTCCGGTCTCTCCCAACATCTTTCCTTTTCTATAGACTTAGGAGCTTCTGTGTGTCGCTGGTCTTTCAGACCTTCTATCCGATCATTCATTTGACCATTATCCCTCAAACCTAGAGTTTGTACCCTTGGGTTTTTTGCTTGATATTTCTGGCAAGATTTATCATATCATTCTTCAATACACTTTAACCATCTTCTTCCCTGCGGAAATATAAATACGATACCCTGGGATAACTCCCGAGGTGAAGTGCTATAACGAGATATATTCTTTGCGCTTGCAGAATCCATTTTGCATACAGCGACATATATCTTCGCGCTCTTGAGCGTTGCTAAAAACGTGACGCTAAGGAGTGCCAACAGGCGGTTTAACCGCCTAGGGGGTTAACCTCCTGGGGGGCGGTTTAACCTCCCTGGCCTAGGAGCTCTCGGGAAAAAGTCAACTCGTGAGTCGATCTCCCAAACGGCTTGAGCTCTTGAGACGAAACTTTGGGGAGATGATGTACGCCTCTATTAGAGTATATTCCCCAAAAATCTCGGCCTCTAACTCACTGCAACTCCCGGAATCTCAGATCTCGTGAAGAACACGTCCACCCCGAGTTCATCCAAAAATCCCCAAATCCGAAGCGATCCTTTGGGTTTTGAGGGGGCAAATCACCAGGAAAAGAGTGTCCACGACCTCATATGTGAATCCCCAAGCAATCCCACAAAGAAACGGCGTTAAACACAAGGAATCGAAAATCTTGCAAAGGGACCAAAAATAGCCACGGGATGAACAAAGAAATCACACAAAGAGGGATGAAACAAAGCCAAATCTTCCATACATCACGAGGTCAACTTCTTTACAAAGAGGCTAGCTATCCTCCCTTCATCCTACCCTCTTGAAGATTTCTCCGGTGAAGCACTTGGCTAGCCTATGGAAAAACTAGAGAGGAAAACCTAGAAAATAGTTCAAGTGCCAAGGAAAAAAACTAGAGAGATAGATGGCAGCCACCAAACCCTAGGGGTCCTATTTATAATCCAAGTGGTGGTGCTCTAATGACTCAACTACCCCTAAGTGATACATACCCCTCAGGGGCAAATTTGACATTTGGAACTCAGATATTTCCGGCCGGGACACCTTCCACTGCAAGTTTGCTTCCCTCCGACGCAACCCTTGCAATCACGTCGCAGTGTCCTCCGGATCGAAGCTCCTCGACGCCTCTCGGTGCTGCCCAAGGGGGGTCGGTTAAACCGGCCCTGGGGGGCGGTTAAACCGCCCCAGGCTGGGCTGGCAGCCCACGGCCCGGAACGCCACGCCGAGTCCTCGGCCTTGGTTTTGAGGCCCAAACCAAGGGAAACCGTCCACCTGATGGTCTTCTGGCCAAACCACCAAACCCCGCGTGCAAACTTTGGTTGTTAGCCGCCACCTTGCACCAGGCTTCTCGTCCGCGTACGAGCTTCAGCTGTGAGCCGCTACCTCGCACCGGATCTGTTGGGCCTAGGGTTCCGTGGGCCCCCTAGGAGTCCAGACAAAACGGAGAGCAGTGAACAAGGCAAGAGGCCAAACGATCCTTGTATTTGACCAAAACGCCAACCCTTTTACACGCGGTGGAGGGCGCCTTTTATACCCCCTCCGCTCCGCCCTGGAAGGACGGTTATGCCCCTAGTCTACGTTACAACTTCATAGTCACGCAGGCCTATCCCCGTACATTCGCCGGCGGGTTCAACCACCCCGGCAAATCCAACTTGTATACCTACAGCGCTGCCGTGTCTGGTCAGCCTACCTAAGGCGCCTTCTCGAAAACCCGTCTCCGATGCCGTCCGCCTCACGTCTCTGGGGGCGGCTCTGGCGGGGCGCCTAGCCTTCGTTCCGATCGACCGTCGCAACCCCGATCTGGGGTCCCTGGCCGGTCACCCCCCGGAGCCTTCTTCTGGAGACCCGCAGCCTCGGCCGTTTGCCGGGCTTCGCTGGGGCCCTGGTCGGAGCCCCGCTCCTGGGCTGCGGCCATCCCGGGGCTTCGATACCTGAAATAGAAACAGGGTTAGTGGCCCCCGGCCCTGGTCGCCTGCTGGGCTTCGCTAGGGGTTCGGCCGGAGCCGTGCCTCCAGGCTGCGGTCGTCCTGGGGCTTGGGTGCCTGAAAAGAAAGCGCGCAATTCATCCTCCCGCCGGTTCCCGCTCATTTAGTCTGTGATAACAAATCTATACTGATCATTGCGCGATACACGCTCACGGTGCCGCAAGGCCAGCATCCCGTCATCATCTCCTCAATCTGCCTTCGTGCAATGACCTTAGGCAAAGGCGCTTCAAATATCAGGTGTCACTTGCCTTTGGGCCAGCATAAATCCGAGGAGGTGACCCATCTGGAATTCATTCCAACTTCACGCCGCGTCAGTTAGAAATTGGACATGAACTAAAAATATGAGCCCGTTTGCTTATGTTCATCCAATTCTTTTTAAAAATTGGACATGAACTAAACCCAGATTTATGATTATATATGCAATATAACTTGTTCACGTGTTGTGGAGTTCACATGCAACAGACCATTGAAGAAGCATACGTTTATGCCTCTTAACTGATGCCAAAACCAACTTCCAAGAAAAATCACAGTTCTCCATGTTCAAGCAGTTTGTGCGAGCGAGTGTCTCCGCACGCGGTGAAGCGCTTGTTTCATCCTAGTAGGATCTAGGAGCTCCAAGAAACTTGTTCAGGTATTCATCGACAGTAGTGTACTTGACATCAGGGTAAAGCTCAGTGGCCTCAACTCCAAATGAAGGATCGATCTTAAAGTTGGTATGGTCCCCCTTCACCCACACAGAATGGCTGATTGACATCTTTATGTTCAGTGGAACTGGAGAGTCTGCAACAAAGTAGAGCGAGAACAATCAGGACAAAATTGTTTGTTATAAGAAAACATGTAGGGGTAGAGACAGATAAATGCAGACTGCAACAAGTTGAGCTTGCTTTTGCTTTGACCTTGAATCTTCTTCAGGACCTCATCTTCTGGAATGCAGACCCTCTCAAATGTCTTTCCAGTTTTCTTTTCCCAGAGTGAGACAAGCTCATTATGAGACAAGATGTTGCTTGGTGGCCTCAGATACAGGATCTTATTCAAGGTTCTTGGATCATCTATAGCTTTGATTGTGTAGGTGCCAACATCCTCCTCTGCTGCAAATATTGCTATTGTTGACACCAACAATATATAAATTAAAGTGTATCCATATCTTCATTAATTACTTTCATTGCACACAAACCTAAAAGTATAAAATGCTTTGGTTGTACGACCCATGTAAGGATATATAGTCAACAAATTATGACTAATCTTACCTTCTACATTTCCGTCACCTAAGATGAGAACCTTATCTTTTGGAAGGCCAGTAACCCCGACCTGTCCAAGACTTGACAAGAAACGACCAGCAAAAAAGTTGGAGGATACATATGTGTATGGGATCCCCTCAGCCTCAACGGCACGCCTTATACGAGCTTTGGCAGCATAGATTGATTTTGCAGGCTCAACCGCATGCACATGATCCACATCATTCCCATACTCCGATGGCAAGAATCTCTGAAAAAGTGAAGAGCAATATATCATCGTAAGAGTAAGAGCACAACAGATAACTGGCAGATCCAGTCAGCATATGGAAAAGTAAACCTTCAGGCTTCAACATTTACACTATATTTGGTATTCAAGTTAGCTGAGCTTGTGAAGCCAAAAGCCAAGAACTGCCTGATATTTAGAAGAAACAAACAGCAACGCTCAACATAATCTCAGAGAAACAAATAAAACGATCAATTTTCATGCATTGCAGAGCTTTTGTTTTCCTACATGGAGTTGGAAGAGGAAGAGTAGCATACTTATCTGCCATTGTCTAAGATTAGCATTTACGACCAGTTTAGCATCACTACGTATACTCAAATGTTTTTTCCTAAACAATACTTCCTCCTCGTCCATCTAAGTTTGTCCACAGCCAAACTTTTTTGTAACCTTAACCACTACATAAAATTTTATATAGATTGACAACCCAAGATTTAAATATTGTGAAGGTGTTTTCCATAATGAATATAATAATATCAATCTTATGTTGCTAATCTATATACAATTTTAGATATTGATGGTCAAAGTTGAAGAAGTTTGACATAGGACAAACCTAAATAGAATTATATTTGTGATTGGAGGAAATATAAAACTTAAATGCTGCAACTAGAAATTGTTCTATATACCCTTTTTTATTGGAAAAAAGGAAGCCAGTGAATCTTGTTTTTCTGTCTTCCTTTCCCTTTTTTTTCAAAGGAGACAGAGGATCAATTTGAGGCCCAGCATGTAAGGGCCATGTTTGATAGATCATAAATACTTAAACTTCGACAGTGAAGTGTTCAAAATAAGCCGAGGAGATATGCATATATGAAGTTTCCATTGACCGAAAGATAAGTTACCTTTACATTCCCAGCTTCTTTTAGTGCTGAGATAATATGGGTTTGATCTGGCAGCTGAGCATAACCCACTGCTGAGATCACAACATCTGCAGATTTGATTGCCGCCACTAAGCTCCCATGGTTGTACAGATCCCCCTAGTGATCCAGCATATTAACTATTACGTCATTGTGGAATCAAATCATATCATTAATGAAATGATATGAGATATGAAGATTATGGTACTTGTTAGCATCATATTGATAAATTTTTCAAGTCAGCAAAGAGATCTGCATCCCTTTAAAATACAAAGCAGCTCCAGTTTAAAGCTTTAAATCAGCACAGATATATATCTCAATTAAAAGCAAAGGTCTTAGTGTGCATTCGTCTGGCCCTTTACCAGAGCACGGGCCGTACAAGTTACCAAATCTTAAGTTTCGGTCCAACTAAAAGTTTTATACTACAATTGCGACTGACAATTGTTCGATAGCATTAGTGCTCTGAATCTGAGCTATGCTAAGCAGTACGATAAGCATAGCGACTACAATTATTATATACCAGAAACAAACACAGTCAAGATACTAGTACTATGCATCGAGACACGCGCCGGGGTCGAGAGAATAGGGAAAGTAATGGAATCAGGGGCAGCAAACCTTGACGAGGGTGATGCCGGTGTTCCGCAATGCCTGGAGGACGGCAGCCTTCGCGGGGTCGGCCGGCGCGGGGTCGCGGACGAGGACGGAGGTGGGGTGGCCCTCGCGGGCGCTGGCGGCGACAATGAACCGGCCGATGTAGCCCGTGCCGCCGATGACAAGCACCCGGCTCCGCTCCTGCTGCCCCGCCGCCGACGCCATGTCCGGGGTAGGAGTGTAGGACCGAGTCGGCAGGATACTGAAGCAAGCACAGGCTGTAGATTCAGGCCCCTTTGGCACAGCTCCGCGCGCAGCTCCACACGCAGCTCCGCCACGACGTCTGCCAAACGCCTCCAGCAAAACAGCTTCACGATAGGAGCTCTCGAAATCCCGCTCTCTAGAGCCATTCTTGTCAGAGGGAGTCAAAAAAACGAGCTTTTCGCAGCTCCGTCTGACGCTTTCCAACCCTTGCCCTCGGCGATGGGAGGCCAAGGTGATGAGGACATGAAATACATGAAGAGTGTTAAGCACACATGGAAGGCATGGAGGACCAAAGAGGTCGATTGGGGACCAAGTCAAAGTATTCCCACGTTTTACACCAGGCTATCACGTCGCTTTTGGTCTAAGGAAATAAAGAGATTGAATCCAACACGTTTTGGAAACGCTGGATTCGGACTGCAGGAAAGTCCTGACTTTCAACGGCCGCCACGACTTCATCCGGACTCCGTTTGGGGCGTTCAAGTACTTGATGGAAAGCTTATGAAGTCTACTTTCATATGGATCCGGACTCATGTCCATATCTCTCCCAAGGCGGCCGCAATCGTCAAATCATTGACCGAAGGTTTTTCTGTCCAGGTGCTGCGACACCTTATTTTGGCCCACGGGCCGTGTATCAAGTTGGGTCCGTTAGGGACGCGTCCTAGGGTTGGAGCACGACCCCAGCACCCCTGTGGACGTCCTCCCCCTATCATATACCCCCTAGCCGCCGCCAAAATACTTGAGTTTTGTTTTACATCTAGCTTTAGCTACACCGAACACGCACAAATACGTGCTGTCCTCGTGTGATTCAGAACTCCACCTTCGAGTGATATTAAGATTGCTCGCCTTCTTTTTCTTGTTCGTTCTTTGATTGCGTACAGGAAGTTCTGATCTTGATTGCAACAGGGTCGGTAACCACAGGGAGTTGGTTCAGCGATTGCATTGGCGCTTCGGGTTCGCTCGTCGTAGTCGGATCGTGAGGGTCGACTTCCACCAAATCAAAATTATCCTCCACTCACCGAAAGATCGGGCACTCCAGCTCTATCAAGTGGTATCAAAAGTCCAGGTTGATCGGTGAGTTTTATCGAGTGTTGTTCCATTACCTACAGTCCACAAAAACCAAAAAAAATTCAGGTTAGATCATTGTCCCAACACCATTCTTCGCCTTGCACTTTCTTTCAATAATTTGCGTTGTTGAATTTGTGTGCTTCACGTTCAATTGTTGCTGGTTACTTTGTGTTTCCGCCGCCGCCGCCACCACCACCCGCCGCCGCTGCCACCACCACACGCCACCGCCGCCGCTCTACATCTTCACCACAAACCCTACAACCCCACGCCGCTCATCCGAGTCCTACTCGGTTCGGCCGCCGCATGTTCGCAGTTTGGAAAGAGATAGAAAAGAAAAAGGAAAGAAAAAACAGGAAAGAAAAAAAAGGAAATAAAAAAAAGAAAGTTTTGAAAAGAAAGAAAAAGGAAAGAATAAAAAAAAGGAATCAGCAGTTCGGTTTTCGTTTGGAAGTTTCTTTTTGGCAGTTTCGAATACCTTCACGAAAACGGCCATAACTTTTCGCTCGGATCTCCGATTTCAGCGTTCTTTTTTTCTGAAAACCTTACGAAATTTCAGTGCTGGGTGCGGTCAGTTTTGAGGCCAAAAACCGCTGTTTAGACAGCGTAACGTGGCCCAGAAGATTTTCCGTTTCTGCATACCCACTTCCTTGTTCCCTTTGCTTGCTCCATAGCGCGCTGCCCTTGTTTCCAGCAGCATAGTTACGTGTTTAGCACTATAATTCAGCTTTGCATTATTCTTTGATTGTGCTAATCCTTGACTTGAGTGCAGCCTACCCAGAACTACACATATTCCTACGACGAGCTGACTTTGTTTCTCCAGGCAATCGCTGCACCAATCTTTCACAGGTGCTACTTGTTTGTTTTTCGGTCGCCCCTGTTGCTTGGTAAGAACGGATAAGAATTTGATCGCAGCATCTTTGTGAGCATCTCATACACACACATACACACCTTTGCTGTCCTAGGATTTGTTTTTGTGTTTGCGCTAATCATGTCAGGAGACGTCAACGGCATCGTGGCACGATTCGATGCGTGGTCCACGTCGGTCACGGCGTTGCACAAGGACTATGACAGTGACATGGAGCTAGACGATGGAGATCGCCACGATTGTGCCCGCCGTGTGGTATGTCCTCCACATATTGACTCATTTGCTACGGTTAAATTTCAAATTCCATCTTATAATGGCAAATATGATCCTACTGCATATCTTGATTGGGAATTAGAGGTTGAACAGAATTTTTCATGCCATGATATTCCTGCTAGCGCACAAGTTAAAGCTGCTATTAGTGCATTTACACTTTTTGCTTTAATGTGGTGGCGTGATTATAAACAACGACATCCCACTGCTATTCCAACCACTTGGGCTCAATTAAAAACTGCTATGCGACATCGCTTTGTACCTTCATATTATGCCCGAGATTTGCTTAAACAAATGCAGCAATTTCAGCAAGGTCAACAATCTGTTGAGGAATATTACCAGGAATTACAAAAGGGTATGATCCGTTGTGGTTTATTTGAGACGGATGCCGCTGCTATGGCACGTTTTCGCAGTGGTTTGAACCGCGACATTAAAGACATACTTGATTCTAATGCTTATGCTGATATGACCACATTGTTTGAATATGCTTGCAAAGCTGAACGTGAAGTGCAGGGACGCCGCTCGACGACATATACTAACTCTTTTGCAGGACGAAGCCCGGCATCCAGCGCAGATCTTGCTCTCCCTACGCCATCCACGTCTAGCACTACACCACGCGAGAGGACGGCCACAACAGCGCCGTCGACGACAGTTGCCCCACTCACGGAAGGTGAGACCACTTCTACTGTGCTGAATTTTTCCACACCTCATGCTATCATAGAGCAATTATTAGTGGAACCATCTCTTGATGAACCTTTGTCACATGATGATGTGCTTATTATTCCTTGTGATAAAGATGATTTGTGTGACAATGCTTCTGTTGTACATGTTTTAAAATCACACCTTTGTGCTGAAATTAAACATGATAACATAGAGCAACTATCGGTAGAACCCTTACTAATTTTGCCTTTGTCAAAAGATCATTTGCTTGATGTTCCTTGTGATAGAGAAGAGTTGTGTGATAGTGATTGTTCTATTCCTCTGCCACAATTACTTCATAATGATGATACACATGCTTTGGAGCCATATAATTCTGCTGAAAATAAAATGTTTGTTCCAATTACTTGTGCAAATGATGAACAAAAATTGCTATCTTCTTTAAATACTTTAGGTTATATTGAATTTGATGTTCTATGTAATCTAAATTGTTTGGAGAGATTTCTTGCATATCCCGAATTGCCATCCTTATCTAGCAATACATATCACTTCATTGGCAAATATAATCACAATGGAAAATATATGGTGCATCGAGTTTATATTTGTTCAAATCTGGTTGGACAACAATGTGATATGTTAGAGAGCTGCACTAAGAATAATCATGTCACATCCAATTTCTCTAGCTTTGTTTTAAAAAACATGTTCAATCCAAAGAAGGGGAGTTTTGCTGGTTGCTACCTATGCCTGCTTTGTCTTTTGTTGGTACTAATCTTGTGCAGGATCATGTTGACAACCATATTGTGTCGTCCGATCCAGAAGTCTACATTCCTGCTGAAATGTCTATGCGAGATGACACATTTGACAATTCGAAGCATGGTGACCCTCCTCCTCCCAATACATTTGGTTTCTTTTGTTTTCGCAACCCCGTTCTCCTTTGCGTTGTGCAGGATCGGTTTCAAGTACAATTGACGCCGAGGACGGCTTTTTGTCAAGAAGGGGAGGATGATGAGGACATGAAATACATGAAGAGTGTTAAGCACACATGGAAGGCATGGAGGACCAAAGAGGTCGATTGGGGACCAAGTCAAAGTATTCCCACGTTTTACACCAGGCTATCACGTCGCTTTTGGTCTAAGGAAATAAAGAGATTGAATCCAACACGTTTTGGAAACGCTGGATTCGGACTGCAGGAAAGTCCTGACTTTCAACGGCCGCCACGACTTCATCCGGACTCCGTTTGGGGCGTTCAAGTACTTGATGGAAAGCTTATGAAGTCTACTTTCATATGGATCCAGACTCATGTCCATATCTGTCCCGAGGCGGCCGCAATCGTCAAATCATTGACCGAAGGTTTTTCTGTCCAGGTGCTGCGACACCTTATTTTGGCCCACGGGCCGTGTATCAAGTTGGGTCCGTTAGGGACGCGTCCTAGGGTTGGAGCACGACCCCAGCACCCCTGTGGACGTCCTCCCCCTATCATATACCCCCTAGCCGCCGCCAAAAATACTTGAGTTTTGTTTTACATCTAGCTTTAGCTACACCGAACACGCACAAATACGTGCTGTCCTCGTGTGATTCAGAACTCCACCTTCGAGTGATATTAAGATTGCTCGCCTTCTTTTTCTTGTTCGTTCTTTGATTGCGTACAGGAAGTTCTGATCTTGATTGCAACAGGGTCGGTAACCACAGGGAGTTGGTTCAGCGATTGCATTGGCGCTTCGGGTTCGCTCGTCGTAGTCGGATCGTGAGGGTCGACTTCCACCAAATCAAAATTATCCTCCACTCACCGAAAGATCGGGCACTCCAGCTCTATCACAAGGTGGGGCCAGACGACGGCGGAGGAGAGGAGGACGGGGACGGGCTGCCGGCGGCGCGCAGCTGGACTGCAGCTCGGCGGCGCGCGGTGGCCCAGCCGGATCTCGGCGGCGACGGGACGACGGCGGAGGAGAGGACAGGGACGGGCTGCCGGCGGCGGAGGCGACGAGGACGGGCTGCCGGCGGCGGAGGCGACAAGGACGGGCTGCCGGCGGCGAAGAGAGGGACGGGGACGGGCCGCCGTCGGCGGAGGAGAGGGGGCAGCGACGGGCCGCCGGCGGAGGAGGAGAGGGGGGCAGCGACGGGCGCCGGCGTTGAGGTGGTTGGCGACGGGAGCAGGGAAGAGATGGGATGCCGGCAATGGAAGGAGAGGGGATAATGGGAAATAGAAGGGAAAATAAATGAAAAATAAAATAAAAAAGAAAAAAATTTAAAAAGATAAGGGTATTGTGGACATTTCACTTATTCTATCCATCGGAGAAGCTGTTTTGCCAAACGTTTTTCCAATCATACCAGCCAGAGCTAAAAAAGCTGCTCCACTGATACAGCTGGAGCCAGAGTCGTTTCCGCCGGAGCTGAAGCCGTGCGCCAAAGGGGGCCTCATTTTGAGAGGCTTCTTAATCCTGCCTGGCTGAAGAATTGGGAAAGCACATGCTGTAAATTCATTTCGGTCGTGTTAGCGCGACACCTTGTCATATCACCCTCTCGTAAGTCGTATCAGCTGACGTTTCAGTCGCCTTTTAAACATTTAAAATATGCGAGCTATAAGATAAAATTCATATCTCAAGAGTCATATAAAATTCATATCCCAAGGGTCATATCTTATTTGGCAATGTATCCTATGAGAACCCAATTTCTATGAGAACTCAAATCTGGATTACATGTTTTTATCTAAGGGGGGCGTGTAGGGAGATGTGGGAGAAGGAATTTGCAAAAAAAAAAAATCCTATTTTGATTATTAATTGTTAATTGTAATTCTAGCGATTAAGTTTTACAATTCTAGTGTGCCCTCAAAAAAAAAGTTTTACAATTTTAGTGATCCTTAAGTTTTACAATGCTTGAATTGTAATCCTATTTTGATATGAATTACACCTATTTTGGTACCGATTGATATCTTTTTCTAGTTATCTCTTATTTCTAACCCGTTGATTTGAACCTGATAAACAATCCTTATTTGTTTCAAATATTATAAAATTCCTATTACAATAAATTTCCGGTTCCAATTTCAAATCACGGCAAGATTCGAATCATCTAAACCATATCTAAGGCATCAAAATGACGGAAAACAAATCACAAAATTGAGCATCACCGAACTATTTGATGGTTCAACGGACGAATGCACACTACCATAACAGATTCAACTCAAGCACCTAATGATCCGACTGGTGATGGTTTTCAAGCGGTCAAACAAATGAACTTGGCCTAGAATTCAAGCAGAGAAAAAGAAAGTACACCCTGATCAATGGATGGATGAATATCTAGGGAGTATATTAGCTGGATTGGAGTTGAAGAAGGGGCCACCGGAAGATGCGACGGGGCAAGCGTCAAAGTTCTCAACAGCGGGTTTTCTCAATGGTTATGATACTGCATTTTACTACTACTGTTTTAGATTAATGGACTTATATTCACACTAATAATAACTTATTTGGACTTGCTGGAGTGCTGAAATTCATTATATTTTGACTGAAGTGTAAGTGGCGGACCCAGGACCCAGGCTAGGGGTGCTGCAGCCGAGGCTTGGTCTATAGAGCTTCTAGTATTTTCTAGCGAAAATCAGCTTAGAAAGCTTCAAACTAGCACTAGTATTTGTGTCTAAGATAGTTTTATATTGGACAGCCCTGGCCCATTTGTGATTCTGGGTCCGCCCCTGGAAATAAATAGGAGAAACTTCAACTTTTTTTCATATTTATTTTATTCCAGATCGGTTTAATTTGCTTCCAAAAGAAGTTAAATTTGATTCTCTTAAATGCTACTCAGATTTTCGAATCATTAGGCTAGAGACTCATTTTCATTATAGTGTGCAATATAAAAAACACGTACTTCAAACCATCAAAATACTAAAGTGATCATCCAAAGTTGTTACTTGTGATCAGCTCTAGAGCTGAAATATTGTAAAAACATGGCTGTGTGCGAACGCAGAGGCCGATTTTTGTCTTTTTCTAAAAAGAAAATTGTTACTGAATAGTTCCCTAGCACACGGCAAGACCCGAGTCCAAGACCTCCACTACTCTGTTGGCTATCAATTTCATGCGCTTCGCATGAGAAGGGCGTAGCTACTGGCTATGGCAGGTGGGGGCTAAGCCCACCAAGACCCAATTGATTACAGACCATTCAATATTTTACTAAAAAATATTGAATAAAAATGTTGGTCAACTTTTTTAAAAAAATATTGAACCTATAACTTTTCCAAAAATATTGAATCCCAATATTTTTCTAAAAAATATTAAACAACATTTTTCAAAAATTTGAACCTCAACATTCTTTTCACGAACATTTTTTCAAAAATGTTCAAGCAACATTTTCGAAAAAGTTAAAGCAAAAGTTGAAAACATTTTTTATATAATATTTTTTCTAGAAAAAACTTACCGGCCGGCCGCCTTCTCCGGCTCCTGCGTCCAAGGCCGGCGGCGTGGCCCGGTGCGCGCAGGGGTCAAGGTCCAGCGACGCACCCAACGCGAGGCTAGGGCTAGCGGCGCGGTGGCTGCGGAGGAATTCGGGGGAAGCATCTATCGAGCCCGCGGGAGGGGAGGGGCGGGCAGGACGGCGACGCGCGATGAGCTCAGACCGGCGCGCGGCGAGAGCTGCCGAGCGTAGGGGTGGCAATGGTCAAATCAGGCCGACGCTGGGAGCTTGGGCGGCGATGCAGAAGAGGGGAAGATGGAGGCGACGACATAGGAGGTGCGGATGGGCCTGCTATGGTTGAGAAATGTGTGAATGAAGACCTAATGGTTGTGGAGACATGCACGAATCTTAAACAGTGCAAGATGGTTAAGAAAAAAATCTATCGTAAAATGTGTAGGATTTCCGATGTAAATAAATATGACATTATGACAATTTGGAATTTGATATCTACCGGTTTATATAATAACTCTTAATTGGTGGGAGATGACATGTGGATAGATTACATGAAGAATCGATGGGAGATGATATGGATAGCTTGCATGTAGAGCACTACTAGTTTATATAATATAATGACCCTTGGTTGGTAGAAAATAATGTGGATATGTTACATGAAGAAAGAGTTGGTGAATAATAGAAAGAAATAGAATTTATAACTCTCGGTGAGATGCATTGGAGGCAATAAATAAACAATACAGCCAATCGGCAAACCCTATTGAGAGCAGGGCTTGTAGCTACGCTGCTTGCCGGCGAAACAAGCTCCAGCTCAGCTTTGGTGTTGCGTTTTTTTATTCAGCAACAGTAGCCTCATTTATTGTACGAAAGCGACGACAGACAATTAATAGCGGAGGCAGCAGCGCTGGTAGGCTCAAATAGTGCTTGCGCCCGCTGGACGCCGACTGTCTCGCCGCTCGCCCACGGCCTTCTCTCTCCTGCTTCTCTCTTCCACGACGTCGGCTCTTCGTCTATCACAATACTTGCTCGATCTGATGCTGCCGTTGTCGCTTATCGGGTTGGGTTTATTGGTTTTAGTGGGCAGGTTTCTACTGTGGGCTTCCTTTGATTGGTTTATACTAGATTGGCCCATTAAACGGTGTGGATTGATTTGGACTTTAAGAGAAAACAGTTTGGAGGGTGTTCGTAGTGGGCTGTGTTTTTTAGGCCCAAAAACCTTTCAACCCGTGGGTTACAACTCGTTTGCAGGCCATGGGTACCTGCAAGCAACCCTAGCGCTAGCTAGCGGTGCCCTGTGCCCGGCCACGTCTTCCGCCTTCCTCTCACTGCCGCCGTCACCGCCGGCGCTGCGACGACTCCCGGAGCCGGCGCCGCCGCGCGCCAAGACCCGACGCGAGTTAGTCACCACGGGAGACTGGCGCGGGTCCTCGCAGCAACTCCTCGCCGCCGCCGACCGCATCGCCGCCGGATTCGCGTTGCTGTCTCCGTCCTTGACGACCGCCGGATCAGCACCGCCGTCCCCGCCGTCTCCGACCGCTTCAACCGTCGCATGAGCGCCGTTGTTCCCGCCGTCTCTGGCCGCCTCAACTGACGGATCCACGCCGCCGTCCTCGACCAGACGAATGCACGCCGCTGCCCCCGACCAGGTAGCAAGTTCCTGCATTCTTTGATGGCTCAATTGATTCAACTGAGCAGCGGCTTTCTTTCCTTCTTCTACAATAATCGACCACATGTAGCAGCGGCTTTCTTTCTTTCTTCTATTGTGTAGAAAGCGCAGGCTGGACAAGAAGTAACATAGTAGTCATCTTCAACTGTTTATAAGTGTGTAAGCTTCTTTATTCCTTTTTGGACTTAATATGTTTCGATTATTTATATTATAATATATGCAGCTGACTTGATACATTATTTTCTGCAACGTCTCGTTCACTTGGCTTATCAGTAGATTATTTTCTTAACAGAATACTATTGAGTCAGCCTAGAATCAGCCAAAATCAATAGATTTTTCAGTCAAGTCCTGCCAAGCGAATATTATCGTACCATTTATATATTGGTTGAAGAAAAAAATTATTAGGCATAATACCCTTTAGAAAAATTCTAGCTATGCCACTACACGAGATAGCTTAGCACTAGTGTATGATCTTCAGCTACGCACACCATTGGTATTTTTCATTAAATTGCGTGACGCCGCAATCCACAATGGTCCGTGGTCTAGGCACACAAGCTTACCTTGATTTAAATGTACCTTCAGAAATAGAGATGAAGGCCCTGTTTGGAACAAATGATTTTCATAGTTTCATAGGAATTTTGAAAAAAAAATGTGAAAGTGCATCTAGAAACTTAATCTAGTTTTGGTGATTAATGACAATAAAAATTTGGATATGATGCGTTGACTAAGATGTGCAGGAATAAAATGAAAAGAAAAGAAAAGAAAAGAAAGATGAAAGGAAGGTCCCCAATTCATATTTGTATGGTGATGGATTCAATCGAAAGATTTAAATTAATATATGGTTTGAATTTGAGTATAAGATCACCATACTATCAAGGGGGACGTGCTTGATGAATTTAGATTGTTAAAGTGCTTTAACTTGAGATGACATACACCCAAGAGAGACACAAACCCACACAATCAATCACTCAGAGTTTTCTGCCTGGTCGGATCTTAGGCCGGATGATCCGGTCCACAAGTTCCGGTGCGCTCTGTCTTGAATATTTTTTCCATCGGATGATCCGAACCTTGCGTCGGATCTTCTATGACTTAGCCAGTTTTCAGAGCTCATGAGTATTCAAGCACATCGCCGGATCTTCCATCTTCCATCGGAACCCACAAGTTTCGAACGACTCTGTCTTGAATTAATTTCCATTGGAAGATCCTGTCCATGTGTCAGATCTTTCATGACTTAGATAGATTCAGAGTTTTTGTGTTTCCCGCACAGGGGTCAGATCTTTGGCCGGAAGATCCGGTCCACAAGTTCCGAGCGGCTCTGTCTTGAATATTTTCCATCGAAAGATCCTAACCTAGCATCGGATCTTGCGTTGGAACTTCCATCAGATAATTCGGCCCTACGGTCGGAACTTTCCAGACTTATGAAATTCAAATGTCGGAAGATCCAACACACAGTCGGAAGATCCGATACCCTTCGCAGAGCACATAACGGCTAGTTTTTGGTGGGTTGGTATTTATACTCCACACCCTCCCTCATTTATTGCTGCTGCTCCCACGACCTAATACACTCCAAGAACATCCATTCCCACTCTCTACTCTCTCCCAAAGCTTGATTCTTGCATTGATTCACTTAGGGCTTGAGTGAGAGAGAAGATTTGGTGTGTGACCTTTGAGCACTATGTGAGTTTCCACTTGTTGATCTCAAGAAGCACTTGAAAAGAGCTTGATTTGTCGATCCACGTTTGTTACTCTTAGAGCATTGCTTTTAGATGGTTAGGCATTGCCGGTAGCTCCCATTCCTTTGTGGTTTGAGCACCGGAAAGTTTGTATTTCCCATCTCTTTGTGAGATCAATAGTAAGTGACTCAACCCTTCTTTGTGGTTGATTGAGGGAGGAAAGGGGTTAGTGACAACCCGGTTCTTTGTGAACCCTCAACGGGGACGTAGCTCCTTTGTGGAGTGAACCTCGGTAACAAATCTCGTGTCACCTTTGTTATTGCTATTGTGCTTATTGTTCATCACCTTGTTTTAGCCCGATCTATGTGCTAGGTGTTGTTCGACCTTAGAGATCATATTTAGTGCTTGTTTACTTAATTTAGCAACTCTGTATTCCAAGGGAATCTTGAATAGCTTGTTAGATTTTGAATCTCGAAGTTAGTTATATCTCTCTGTCGGAAGATCCTACACAATGTCAGATCTTTCGGTCCTTAGAAGATCCGAGACTGCGTTGGATTATCCGACATCTGACAGTTTCGTGAGAAATTTACCGGATTTTTTAACAGGTTCTATTCACCCCCCTCTAGGCCTAGTGTTGGTCCTTTTCATGTGTTCTAGAGGAAAGGAATTATGCGGATGCATTTGGAACGAAGGAAAGATCAGACCTGTTCCAGAGGAAAGGAAGATGTCAATGTGCAAAACACGGGCTTCCACTCCAACCTAAAGGAAAGAGGGTGCCTTTGGCACCGCTCCACCAGCCGCTCCACCAACTGCTCCACCGCTCCGTCCGTCAAACACCAAAACTAAAACTGCTCCACGAAAGAAGCTCTATGGAACGCGCTCTCTAGAGCGGTTTTTGTGTTAGACGGAGCCCGAAAAACCAGTTCCCCGCAGCTCCTCCTCCCCGTTCCCAGACTTGCCCTTGGTCGACCCGCGAGCAGAGGCAGAGCTGCCACTGCGAGCAGCCATGGCCGGTCACTGGCGGGGCGGATCAGACTCCAGGCCGGCGGACCTTGGGGCGGAGGTGAGGGACCTCGTGGCCGGTGGCGGGATCGGAGCTCCGGGCCGGCAAATCTTGGGGAGCAGGTGAGGGACCTCGCGGCCGGCGGCAGAAGGATCTTGAGGCGGGATACGACCTCCGGCCGGCGGATCTTGGGACGGAGGTGGGTGACCTCGGAGCGGAGGTGGAGCGTGCAGCGACCGCCGGAGGAGACGCGACGGTCGGAGGGCGGCGCGCACGCGGGAGACCGGAGGACGGCGGCAGGAGGGAGGGCCGGAGGGGGGACGGTGGGAGGAGATGTGCCAGCGTCGGAGATGGAGCTGAGGCGATGCGGGGGAGAGAGAGGGGATGGGTGACGGGATAGGGATAAGATGGAGAGAGAGGATAGATTTAAATGGGAGAGAAAAAAGAAAATGAAAATAAAAGGAGAGAAAAAAAGAAAATGAAAATAAAAGGAGAGAAAAATAAAAAAGATAGGGGTATTATGGACATTTAACAATCTCTATTCATCGGAGAAGCTGTTTTGCCAAACGTTTTTCCAACCATACGAGTCGGAGTTGAAAAAAGCTACTCCGCTGACAGAGTCGAAGCCACAGTCGTTTCAGCCGGAGTGGAGCCGTGCCAAAGGCACCCAAAATCTTCGCGCTCTCTTGCACGCACTGACGTACATGTCAATCTGTCATTCCCTCCCGCCATGGCTTAAGCCAAAAAGAAAAACGGATCAGTTGTCATGGACTCACCCCTTGGGCATAGATCTACCTCCACACCATAGCTCTCGATTCCAACAACTAGGGGCTATCTAGTGGATGGATATGATAGGAATAGTGAAGTGAAGTCGATTTCAGCCGTCGGCCATAGAAAATATGGTTGGATTTGGAGGATTTGGCTGGACGGTTTCTTTGCCATACAAGAGAGAGAAAGACCAAAGACGAATGGCTCGGTATAAAAAAAAGACGAATGGTTGAATGGCTCTACGGGGCGGGAGGTGGAAGAAGGACGCCACGTGCAGGTGTTGTGCGCCTGTGCGGCAGGGAGTAATTCTTCCTTTCTTATTGCAATGTGGTGGGTCCCATTCTATTTTTTTTAAATCAAACTCATTCTATATTTTTATCCTAATCTACAGAGACGAGTAGAGAATTTTGCTCCAAAACATGAGTAGAGAATACATAGTTATGAATTAAATAATAACCCTAATCACCAATAAGTCCAATAACCCATGACTAATTTGTTGTATGGGGGCATTTCACAATGTATCTTGTTTCCTGCGTTCCAAACAACTCAAAGTTTCCATTCCTGTGTGTTTATAATCCTGTAATTTTTCAATTTTCGTTCTATCTCATTCTTACGTTTTTTTCTTCTGTTTTGAATTCCTTTGTTCCAAATAGGGCCGAAAATGCTGTGAATGCAGATTTCTTACACGGAGCTCGCTCTTCGTGGCCTCCCCCGCGCTTCACCGGCCACCTGGCGATCCGCGCTCGCTCCCACGCCTCCCATCGTCAATCTTGCAAAAACACCCTCGACCTCTGAAAATAGCGAAAAGGTCTCCCAACCCCAGCCCTAACCCTCTCCCTCTCCTGTCTCCCCCGTCGCCTCCCCGCCGTCGCGCGCTCTCCCTCCCCTCCCCTTCTCCCTCTCCGGCTACTCACCGCCGCCGCCGTCGTCCAGCCCGCTCCCGCGGGATTTAGATCCGGCGCGTGGGCAAGGCTCGGAGTGGGAGTGACGACGAGATTTGTGGTCAGCGTGGCACGATGGCCGAGCGAGAGCGACTGCGGCCCCGGCAGAAGATCCCGCCAAGGTAGGGGGTGGCCGGGCCTGGCGCCCGCTGCCTCCCCTCCCCTTCTCCGCCGCCACCGGCCTTGCTGCTTCTGATTTTCGTGCTGGAGAGGACCTGCTGCTTGCTTGCAGTAGAGAAAAGAAGCAATTTTTTTAGGGTTTTTTAGATATATGCTATTGCAATTTTCACGGATTGGAGATCTGCCATTAAAATTCGTCTATTTGCAACCGTGCCATTACAATTCACTCCTTGTCTGAGATATGCCATTACTTACCCCTTTGATATGTTTCTAAAAATATTTTGACCAAATTGCCCCCATCTTCTTCCTCTTTTGTTTCCCTGTCTCGTTCATCTCTCACCCGCCATGGCTGAGCTCCCTCTCCTAGATGCGGCCGCTGGCAGGACGGAGATGCGCTAGCATTCGCCGTCGCCTAGCGCCGTCCCCCTACCCCGTCGGCGTCCGTCACCGCCCCACTCCCATCTGCTTTCTCATGGCCTTTCCCTACCCTCCCTTTGCAGGTCTAGGACGCGGCCGCCGGGGGACGCGCCGTCATCCGCCACCCCCCTCGTGTCGGCCCCTTGCCTCGGACTCGCCGGCGTCCATCGCCTCCCCGCGCTCGCCCCTCCCTCTCCCTTACTCCTCGTCGCTGTCCGCAGCTGCCCTGGTTAGGATCTCCGACACCGCCACCTCTGCTCTGCGCCGACCGCCGTCGTCGCCATGAAGCACCGGCAAGTACCTTCGCCTACCGCCCCAAGTGAGGATCTCCCCCGCCTGGCCTCCCCCGCCTAGAGAGGGAGCATGGGGAGAGGCAGAGAGGGAGGGGGTGGGGGCGGGTGATGGAGAGAGGGGGGGAGGGGGGCAGCTGTGGCCTAGCGGTTGGGAGAGTAGGATTTGGCCGGCAAAGAGTTCAGGGCGGCGCCGGCCATGGTGGGTGAGAGAGATGAACCGGAGAGGGAAGGAGAAGAGGAAGAAGATGGGGGCAATTTGGTCAAAATATTTTGTGAAACATGTTGAAGGGGTAAGTAATGGCATATTTCAAACAAAGAGTGAGTTGTAATGGCATGATTACGAATAGTCGATTTTTAATGACATATCTTCAATCTGTGAAAATTGTAATGGCATATATCTAAAAATCCTTTTTTTAATTGAAAACAGAAGCTACATGCTGGTTCGATTGTGCTGCTCTTGTGATTGTCGAGATGTTTCTGGTTCTCTATTCTTGCCCGTGGGAGAGGAAGAGAGAACCTTGAAACTGTTGCTTGTTGCTTCCGTACGTGAAGAACAGAGGATGGAGAACACATGTGAGTGAACACACGCCTTTTGTTGTTTGATTAATTGCCCAGTTTTCCTATGTCTCCGCTTAGCTGCGTCTCAGATTTCATGCTCAATTCAGTGCTCTTAAACTAGATTCAGACTAAGGTTTCTGATTTAGTTTTTCAGATAAGTTGAGCCTGAGAACTAGATTGCATTTTTTGGCATATAATCCTTACATGATCACGAGTTTTGGAATTAACTATTACCTACAACCAATATTGCAACTATCACTTATCACTACATTCATGGTTGTCTGAGTTAATGAAACCCTTTTCACTTTGATGCACCAGATGCCAATACTTTGTAGTAACCTAAGGCTCTGCCTATTTCTCACTTGCACTAAAATAGCATCCCCCATTGGCAATAGCAAGATTTGCAAGACTACGAAGGGTGGCAGAAAATCACTGGACAACAAAGATCACTGGATGCTGCTGCTATAGGCCTCGGTTCAATTTGTCACTTGTTCTTAATTTGTTTCCACTGTTAAATTTATTTTTTGCCTCCTTTATGTCTCACAAACATATTTCCCTTCTGAATATCTTCTATAGTACTTAACCTGCGTTCTTTGTAGGTTTTAGTTAAATATTTTTTTGGAATAAGGTGCTGTTGATGAAACAGGTAAATACGAAAGAAGAGCAAAGGAACGTTACTGAAAAAAAATCTTTCAGAGTATAACTTGAAAGCAGTGCATGCTTTCTCTTCAAAGTTTTTGTAGAGAAAGAATGCAATCATCTATGTGCCCTAGTTATCTTTATATTATCTTATGTTTAGACTTCTATAGCAAGATATTGCCAAACAAATTTTTAGAAAGTACTCCTCGGGGAATGTGTTTCCCTAAGGTTTTTACCTTTCGTAGATATAACCAATCTTTCCCTGTTACACTCTTAAACAAACTAACTTTTTTGAGTTTTTCTATTTTCGTACGAACATAAAGAAAGAGAGTACAAACCAATACAGTTTGCTCCACTAAACAGATCTATTAAAAAGCATAATAGGGCATCTTATGTTTAGTTCTCGATTTCAAGAGAAACATGTTGACGACTAAAAGGGTATAAGTCTGTGTACTCGGCACTGCTGTATTTCGAAGTAGGTAGTGCTGTGTTGAAAAGACGGTAGTGCTGTGTTGAGAAGTCGGTAGTGCCGAGTGCAATGTGAAATCCGAGAGTAGAGTTCGGGTTTGACATGATTTTGTACTTTATTTGACTTGTACTCGGGGCAAGACCTCCCACCCTATAAATATAAAGGGCTACGTCCGATTGAGCGATCATCCGATCGATCAAATACAATTATCTATCTTTTTTACCTTTATGTCTCTCAAACCCTAATCTCTTCCAACCCCGTGTTCTGTTCTTCTCACGCCTCCATGGCATGAGGAGGCGCCCTAGCTGGCCTGCCGAGCCTAGGGCAACCCAAGGTGCGCCATCCCTGACGGGGTCCCTCCCAGGAAGGCTTTCGTTGGCCGTTCATGACGAGCCCTATATACACGGAAGTGCTGAGTTGTAAACACAACAGTGCCGAGTACATTGTGCAAGTCGCGAGTCGCGCGATCTGTGACGCTTCGCACGTTCTATTGCTCAGTGTTTGACGCGAAAAAAGCGTCAATACACTTTTTGGCGACTCCGCTGGGAACGAGATTCTGGCTATCATGGCCGATCCATGAAGCCCTAGAAACATGATGTCATATGAAGAGCTACTTGAGGAGTACAGTCGGGAACATGAGCTAGCAGCTGAAAGGTTGCTCCTATCATGTTTCCGTCAAGCAGATCAAGGTGTCGTCAAGATAAAGGAGTTGCAACAGCCATCTACCATCGACATATTGATGGAGATACAGTCTTCAGGTAATCTATCTGGTCCTCTATCCGAATATGTAAAATATCGCATTGATAAAGTGGATGGTTTAGATATGAGTTCTGTTATTCAAAAGTCGGTTATTGAAAAGCTGGCTAATAATCCTTGCAAACATCTACCAGCTTGTCATGCTGTTGGTCAAGATACAAATCGGTCATCTCAAGCCAATGTTGTTAACCCAAAATCCCCTAGCAAGAGCATAAAGGTTATATCTAGTATTTCAACGCTCGGGGGAGGGGGGGGGGGGGGGGGGGGGGGGGCAACAAAGCAAGTCCGATGGTGCCGGTTCTGTCAACACCGGTCCGACCGGTTCTAAAATCAGTCTAACCGCTTCTTCCATGGTTTCGCAAAGTAAATCTAAACCTAAGATGGTTAAGCCTAAAAAACCCGAGATTGCTGTTTGGAAAACCGTTGAATCTAAAGGTCGTCATAAGCATTAGAAGGAAAAGCTGAAGCCAAATAAGAAGCTTCCGGCTAAATCCTCAAAACAAAAGGATATCAAGCATGCTAGTTGGCCTAAAAATTCTAAATCTTCTCCAAAAAGAAATTCCATGATCAGAATCGGCAACAAAAAACTATTCCTACGCCGAAGTCGTTTCCATCATATGGATCATCTATTCCCATGCAATGGGGGTTTTATTACAGCGTGCCTTGTCTTTATTCTCCATGGTTTTTTAGTTCTCATACGTCGTCTCTTCCTAGATACCTTTGTCCAGATTATATTACATATAGAGAGCCGACAACTAGTGAGTCATCACCTACAAATAGTGACTGTTTTCATCAAGAAAATCGGTCTTTGTATAAAAAGAAACATAAGGTGATCAAGCAGGTTTACCGTGTCAAAAAAGATGGACGGTTAAATCAAAATTCAGATTTGACATTAGACAAACAAAAGCCAATCATTAAAGAAATATCGGGTAGTTCTATTGGTCAAATTGGTCCCAATGATAAGAATATTTGAAACAATATAGCTGAACAAGATACTAGTTCGGCTAGGGGGCAAGATGACCACAAAGTGACCGGTTTTGCCAGAAATTCTGATAGAGCTGCAAATATCACACCAAACAATAATGTGGTGAAGAAAAATCCTAGCTTTGCTGAATTCTTACATAAATATCAGAAGATAGCCGAGGAAAAGAAAAACAATCGGTTAGGAAGTGATCAAAGTATAAATTCTTTATCACAAAGAGCATCAACGAACATTGAATTGGTTTTCATCATTTATCCCATCGATGCATGTGCCATGGAATGCATATTCAGGTATATACAATTACAATTTATGGTTTTGGTATGTTGGCGCTATTAAATGACACACTTTTACCCCTGTTTAACTTCAATAATTGCATGGATTTAATGTCTAATCTAATGATCATACTCTATAATCGGGACATATTCGTATATGCATGTGTTTTTGGAGTATTTTGGTTTATGCAGGATAAATGATAAAATCAAGATGGATTTGGGCTAAATTCGGACAAGCGTAAAGCGAAGGCTGGAAGCCCACAAGAAGAAGGCCTACTGGGCCCTGGCGCCCAGGGCATGGATCAGAAGCCCACTCATGCCCAGATCCAGCCCACCAAACTCCAAGATTGCTTAACGACTAAGCAAATGAAGATAAGATCAAGTTACTTCGAGATGAAGG
Source organism: Urochloa ruziziensis (assembly GCA_015476505.1). NCBI lineage: Eukaryota > Viridiplantae > Streptophyta > Magnoliopsida > Poales > Poaceae > Urochloa > Urochloa ruziziensis. The sequence continues at coordinate 49,490,979 of CM027126.1, forward strand.
CAAGTTCAAATGGAAAGTCATCAAGAGATCATTTTATCCCGAAGTAAACGACGTCCAGGGCCCACATGCATAGAAGGGAACACTCCAGAACTGACCATGAAGCTTGGGAAAAAAGTTGAAGCCGAGGCGGCCCAAGAATGGGCCAGGCTGCGCGGCCCAGGCCCCCTCTGGCCGCGCCGCCCAGGCCATTCTTGTGGCCCCTCGCCTTCCCCTTTGACCTAGGGTTTCCCAGGCTATATATATCTCTCATTTCATTCGGGAGCAATCAATTCATTTTCGTTCGACGCCGAAGGAGCAGAGAAGCTAGAGGGACACCTCTCGGAGAGCTGAGGGTCGTGCTAGTTATCTAGGGTTTGCCCTAGCCGACATGGGAACCCTGCGAGGAAGGCCATGTCGGAGTTCTGGAGCTAGTTCATCAAGATCAAGGTAGGATCCCGGTGGTGATCATGATGTACATTCAATCATTCATAGTGAAGTCTATTTGAGTTTCCGATTGTTCTTAGCGATCAAGTGCCTCTCTCTATGCTTTTGCTCGTTCTTGGGTTTGCTTCTTCTAAGATCTATTATCGAGATATATCGATTAGGATGTTCTTTTAGCCGTGGTGGCTAGGTGCTCATACCGGATCTACCAAGGATGTTCAACACGTTCATAGAACGTGCCCTTGTGATTCATCTCGCAGATTGAGAGCGTCGTGACGGGACGTTACTCGTGTATGGCGATGATCCTCGGGAGTTTGACCGGAGGCTATGATTTAAAGATGCTTTCAATGAGATTCTCATCTTGCTTGCTTCACTACTTTGCTCAGAACTACAACGTTTGCATGATCTAGGCGATCTAGATTGGTTATCTCTATGCTTTCTCTTGCTACCTCTGACGTTCTTCAGATTGATCTTTAGTAGATTAGATTGATTCAAGTCACAAGTGTTTCTTTGCTAGTTAGATTGGATCTTCCGTCTTTAGTTCCACGGATTGATAAATCTTGGGGGAATACTCTCTTGAGGGAAGAGCTACAATGATTCGTGCGCTTGCGGTGGATCTTGGCGTGCGTTTGTGCCGCCAACATGGTATAATCCCTGGTCTTCATTATATGATTATCAATATTATGCTCATGCTTCATCAAGGGGCCATAATTTGTATGGTCAGCCATCGTTGTTGCAACAAGCTTTCTGTTATTAGATATGCCGAGCTAATCAAAAGCTGATATAGTAGTTTCAATCATGTTCTACTTTGCTTGGATTTTATGTCGGCTATTTCGGTATGCATAATAAGTATAAAAATCAATTATACTGGCGATGTATTGTTTGTCATCGTCTTTATATAGTTTTGGTCTAAAAGAAAATTTTCTAGCACGCAAGCTTAACAGGGGGGCATATGTTGACGACTAAAAAGGGCATAAGTCTATGTACTCGGCACTGCTGTATTTCGAAGTAGGTAGTGCCGTGTTGAAAAGACGGTAGTGCTGTATTGAGAAGTCGGCAGTGCCGAGTGCAATGTGAAATCCGAGAGTAGAGTTCGGGTTTGACATGATTTTGTACATTATTTGACTTGTACTCGGGGCAAGACCTCCCAGCCTATAAATATAAAGGGCTACGGCCGATTGAGCGATCATCCGATCGATCAAATACAATTATCTATCTTTTTTACCTTTATGTCTCTCAAACCCTAATCTCTTCCAACCCCGTGTTCGGTTCTTCTCACGTCTCCATGGCATGAGGAGGCGCCCTAGCTGGCCTGCCGAGCCTAGGGCAACCCAAGGTGCGCCATCCCTGACGGGGTCCCTCCCAGAAAGGCTTCGTTGGCCGTTCACGACGAGCCCTATATACACGGCAGTGCTGAGTTGTAAACACAGCAGCGCCGAGTACATTGGGCAAGTCGCGAGTCGCACGATCTGTGACGCTTCGCACGTTCTAGTGCTCGGCGTTAGACGCGAAAAAGCAAAGACAGAACTAACAAGCTCAATGATTCATTCTAGATTAAAAAATGCCGCTTTTGTTGTATTTTTAGAGAGAAATGTGCTAATTTTGTTGTGCTGCAGCCGACGACTCCATCGGCCAGATGGTCACATCCAGAAAACTGTGTGGCTCCGAGGAAGCCAGCGCCATGAACCTTGAGGGACCTTATACTCGCCATTCAGGTATGTGCTCACCATGTGTTTGTTGATATGTCGTGTAGCTAGAGTAATCTCTGATCTCACCATTTTTTTTTCTTCTTTTGCAACCACCACAAGCAATGGATCTGTCTCCCTATTCTGGCTCCTCTGTTGTCTTCAGTCTTCATTGCCTACGAAAGGCAGCAGGGGGCACATCGCCTGTGATGTCAAGCAGGTCAGGCCCCATGTCTTCTCTTTCTTTTATCTCTTTGGTCTTCCCGCTTGTCTTCTGGATTAACTGAAATTGTTTGTTTGTGTGCAATGATTCTTTTAGCTCATAGGATGAACACCTATGATGGAACTTAAGCGAATAACCAGCAAGGAAGGAGTAGACACACAGATCGTTGGCAAGGTTGAGGCATACCATCCTACTGACCTCTCTACTCGATTAAGGATCGCAGTGCTTTGGGGTCTGACCTTTTCCTCCTCTTTTTACTTAACATGTTTTAAGGATTTTAGATGCAACTCTGACCAATTTCAGTTATCCAACATTTCTGGATTATCTGGTTTAGCAGTTCGTTGAAAACTTGCAAACTGAGAGGAAACAAAATGTCAATTGACCATCTTGAGTGTGCCGTGCACATGTCTCCCAGGTTTAGATATGCACGTCATGCATTTTTTCTTTTCTAACAGACATCGGATTACTTATCTTGAAAATTGCAGGCTTTGATTGCAATTCAAAGAGACTATGTATCTTGAACTTTATGAGAACTCGGGCAATTTTTTGTGCTGTGTAGTTGGCCTATCTGATCTACCTGACACATGAGCCATTATATATAAAAAAAAGACTTTGAATTCAAATTTCCACTCAGTCTAAACATTAAACCAATACATACCTTGGGGGATATCTGTTGCATATGCTGCTTCAAGAAGGCATCTCATGACTTGAATTCTTAGAAATGTTTATTATAAATTATCTTCTATGGAGTGGTACTACACGATGGAAATATAGAGCTAGCTGAGGTCATTTCAAGCTTTAAGGCATTCAAGTGCGTTAGGTTTTTGAAAGGTTACGTCTCACCACCCCTGTTTACTCTGTTGTTTGTAGATTATCATGAGATCTTGCATTCTCTTTCCATACAACTACAGATGTCAAATATTTTTATTCAATATGACTTTTGGGACGGCCAATCATAAAAAGTAAGGAAATTATCACTAAGAAAAAGTTTTAACTAATGCAAATCCTACTTTTCAATCTTGGCTAGCTTCTGATGGTATTTCCTGATAGTTTCTATTAGTGCACATTTTGAAGAAAGCAAACTCTGGTGGTGTAATGTGTGTAGATTGTTGCCTACTAGGACTCCATATAGACAGGAATTTCAGTATACTGCATATGCATTTATGTATAGTTTTTAAATACATGAGATAGGAAAAGAATATGCCAAACATAGCACAGTAACTCGATAAAAATTGAATAATTACTTCAACCACCATAATTGAGCAAGCCTGTATGGCACTGTCTAAAATGGAAGAAGGAAAATTTAAATCTGTACAAACCATTGTCTTGGCATTAGAAACACTATCATCTGTATTAATCTGGTACTGCATCATGTATGTGTATCCAATACCATAGATCCATAGCTGAAGGTGTTGAAGAATATATATAACAGTACAAGAGGAATTAATAGAAACCTTGTTCATAATTTTATTGCCACCATAGATACTGCAAAATATGGTTTTATTTGCTACCCAAAAATGTATGTTTCAATTCAGTATTTATCTTGCTGATTCGACTGTTGCTATTGTTGATTCGACTTTGGTTTCTCTTCTAGACTTGCTGTCAGTATTTATCTTGTGGTCAACGGCCTTCTCAATGCTTTTATTTGCTTGCTTATTTCTGACTACTAATGTTGGATATAGCAGCAACTGGAAACAAAAAAATCGTTCAAAATTGTCTGAGAAAAGTGTTGATCTGAATCTCTAAATTTTAGTAGCACAGTGATTCTAATCCTAGGAAGCTGTGCATGTCATTGGGTGTGATTATAAGTCCCCCGAGGCTGTTAGAGTTAAACACGCCATGGTGTGTTACGTGGTGTGTGTGTCTCGCGTGTGTGAATTGCGTGAGTTTGGATCACGGTTGTTGAGGCCGTTTGATCGTGGTGTATTATTGGTTAGGATCGTGGGGTGTGTGCGGGTCCGCGTGTAGGAGAGGCCGGGGTGTGCGGAGGAACAGCGAGCAGCTCTCACGACGTTGCTGATCAGTTCTCTCGAATCGTGGGCGTGAAGGCTGGGAAGGAGGCGGAGCTCCATGATGTGTCCCCTGGTCTATTTATAGGCATGTATCTCTCGGTTGTAAAGTTGCCAAACCTAGTGAATAAAGGTCGCCAAGATACTGGCCGTTCGTCGGCCGTGGCGTTCGTCGCCATTGCTCTGAGTTTGTGCTCAAGTTGTGTTCTTTGAGCGTGAGAGGTTCCTGATTTGTGCCAACAACTGGTATCAAGAGCCGGTTTGTCATGGGACTCGTTCCCACGCGCCGGAGGCGCGCTGGTGGTGGCCGGCGGCGTGATGGCGTTGCGTGGTGATGGTCCGGCGAGGTTGCCGGACCGTGTGCCAGTCCATGCGTAGAAGCCAGTGGTGGCGTTGCGGCAGTGGATCGTGTGTCGGTCCTGCCGGGCGTGATGCGCTCGACGGCGTGTGTCGCCGGAGCCGGAGAAGACGGCGTATGTCACCGAAGACGAAGAAGACGGCGTGTGTCGCCGGAGAAGATGAGGAAGACCGTCAGGTGCGTGCAGAGGCGATGCAGGCTGCGTGGTTCGCGTCGGGTGTGGAGGCCGTTGTGGCGGCCGTGGCGACGACGACGGTGGGAGCAGCAGCATCAACTCTGGCGACGGCAAGCGTTCGGCGTTCGTGCGGAGATGGGTTATGCAGAAGTGGTCGTGTCAGGTCGGGAGGCCGTATCTAGCGGCGGCCATGCATGTCGAAGAATACGACGACGGGAGTTGCAGCAACTCATCCAGCAACGCCATGTCAAGTCCCGAGTGTGACTGTTGGAAATAATTTGACCATGGTGTGTCCTGGTCATGTATGTGTACGTGTGTGTCACGTAGGTAGTGCGTTCTGGGTTTGTTCAGGCGTACGTATGGTTGTGTGTCGCGTGCGCCGGCGGAGAAGGACCTTGGCGTGTGTCGCTGAGGAAGAAGACAGAAGTACAACATTCGTGCGGAGGTGGGGCATGCAACGGCGTTTGTGCAGAGGCCGTAGCGGCGGCCGGTGGCGATGAAGACGAAGGCAACTGCAGCAACTCCGGCAACAGCATGTCGTGTTTAGGGGGAGATTGTTAGAGTTAAACACGCCATGGTGTGTTACGTGGTGTGTGTGTCTCACGTGTGTGCGTGAGTTTGGATCACGGTTGTTGAGGCCGTTTGATCGTGGTGTATTATTGGTTAGGATCGTGGGGTGTGTGCGGGTCCGCGTGTAGGAGAGGCCGGGGCGTGCGGAGGAACAGTGAGCAGCTCTCACGACGTTGCTGATCAGTTCTCTCGGATCGTGGGCGTGAAGGCCAGGGAAGGAGGCGGAGCTCCATGATGTGTCCCCTGGTCTATTTACAGGCATGTATCTCTCGGTTGTAAAGGTGCCAAACCTAGTGAATAAAGGTCGCCAAGATACTGGCCGTTCGTCGGCCGCGGCGTTCGTCGCCATTGCTCTGAGTTTGTGCTCAAGTTGTGTTCTTTGAGCGTGAGAGGTTCCTGGTTTGTGCCAACAGAGGCCACTAAAATAGGACACTAAAATAAGGTTCATGCAGTCAAATTCGCCATGAACAAGCGACAAAAACATGGAGCTGATGAATTTGTTTTGATCCCTCATGGAATTTGCAGATTGTGAAGGTTCTGGATGGATTACCAGGTGGTGGTGTTGTGGGCGAGTCCCTAGAGATGCTGATCTTAGTGCACTGAAATGATGGTTTGAGTTGGTACATGTGTTATGTTCTCCTTTTCAGCTGCTGCCCTTGCGTGACTGGCATTTGTACTACCCTTGTTCTTTTTCTTACAGCTCTTTTACTGATTATGCTAATATTGGTGTAGTGAGTATGTCTGATTATATATGTCAATTATTGCTGTCATTGTACGAGAGTGACTTGATAGTTATCACTTATCAAATTAAATTAGTTGTCCATGTGATTTGTGATTCGGATGATTGACCTGGTACTTGAGGGTGATATGTGATTTGAGATTCGGACAATGGATCATCCTCCACTTTGCTGCTTGCTCATCTTCCACTTTGCTGCTTGCTCAGGTCGACTCCTTTGTATTTTAGCATGCATTATCTATCTCAGCATGTTGGCATGGACACTTTGCGCGCCCGTTATGTAAGGCGGAGCCACGTTGAAGGTACTGGGTGCACAGGCATCCAGAAAATTTTCAAAACCTCTTAGAACTTATTAATTTTCACCTTATTTGATTGAAAATCATATATATGCTACAAAGAACGGCACCCCCACCGTTTTTCTCTAGATTCGCCCCTGGTTATGTTCTAGAATTGTTAATCTGTCCATATTTGGGACCGTTTGGAGGAGAAAGATCCATCTGTATCCAAATTCAGATATTCATTGTGAGCTCTTTTACAATGCAAAAGTACCAAGAGGTACCGGGAGGTACCTTTCCTATTTTGGTAAGTGTAATATGAGATACCGAGAGGTACCAGGAGGTACCTTTCCTATTTTAGTATGAATTTGGTACTTGTACCTCTGTTTAGATACCTCTAGGTACTCCCTTTGCTTTCACCGTCCGATTTCTCGAAATGGACGGCTCTCCTTATTTCAAGCATTCTAAAATTTCTCATTGTACTAGCCCTTCAGTACCAGACAAGAAACCTGTAGCATCCCGGCTTCCTGACCGGTACTAAAGATCAATTCTCCAGCAATGATATCTCACTTTGGACACTCAAAGTAAAATATATATGATGTAGACACGACTGATACTATCCGTAGCTGATCCAAATCCGAGAAAAGAATAAAATTATCTGTACTAGAATCTGAAGGTGTCCGCCCATACCCAATCCGTTTATACCCATATTTAGTAGAAACTAAAAAAACATTCTAATAAAATATGGTTACACAAGAGTACTTTCTCCATTGTAAATCGTAGGGCATTTTAACTTTTTACAATTTAATAGACATTGTTATTCATCTAAACAGGGGCGGAGCCACGTTGAAGGTACTGGGCGCACAAGCACATAGAAAATTTTCAAAACCTCTTAAAACTTATTAATTTTTACCATATTTGATTGAAAATCGTATATATGTTACAAAGAACGGCACCCCACGTTTTTTCTCTAGATTCGCCCCTGCATCTAAATATATCTTCGTAGCATCTCGCTGACAGTCCGACGTGGTGGCACGTGGCACGAATCACGTTTCACGAGGACTCCGTGGTGCATATAAATTTCCGAGTTGAAAACATTAAGTCAATCCGCCGGTTAGAGCATCTCCAACAGTTCCCCTATCCCCTTTCCCCTTTCCACTTTTTAGCCAAATAGGGGAATAAGAGGCAAAAATCCATCTCCAACAGATCCCCTTCTCCCTTTCCCCTTTCTCCCTTTTTTTCTCTCCCTCTCCCCTTTCTTTTCTCAATCTACCTCCTCCTCCCTTTCCCATCCCTTTCCTGTTGTTCATTGTAGCCACACGATTTGTTCCATCTCGTGCATCCCTAGCCGCCCAGGCCACGGCGTGCAGCTCGCTCCCTTCACGCGCCGCCGGTCGGCTCCACGACGTGCAGCTCGCCCCCTCCGCGCGCCGCCGGCCGGCTCCACGCCGCTCGCCGTCGGCCGCCTCCATGTTGCGCGCTGCTGCCGGCCGGCTTGCCCCGCCCCTGCCCTGCGCGCCTATGCTGGACTTCGCCGTCGCGGGACGCGCCGCCCCGGCATCGCGCCGCCGCCATGGTTAGAACTTACAAAAGCCCGCCTTTAGCAGCCTCAGAGCTTGGGTGGGAGTGTGGGACGCACCACCTCCTCTGCTCCTCACTTCACACATCACACCCGCCCGGCACTGCGTTCACTTCGTGTCAGCTCAGTTGCTACACGCCACATCGCCTGTGTCCTTGCACGCCAGTGTTGCACATGGCGCCGGCGGGGGAGACCAAGCTGCCGAGCCGGGTGCTGGTGATTGGCGGTACGGGCTTCATCGGCCGTCACATCGTCGCTGCCAGCGCCCGCGAGGGCCACCCCACGTTCGTCCTCGTCCGCGACGCCGCGCCCACCGACCCCGCCAAGGCTGCCGTCCTCCAGGGGTTCCGGGACGCCGGCGTCACCATCGTCAAGGTCGGCAACCCCTCTTGCCTGTCCTTTCTGCATCTCTTTCTTTTGTGCCTGCCGGAGGATGTATCTCAAATCCATGGTCATGTTATCATCTTAGGTCAAAATGGCATCTTTGCTGCAGTTACTGTCAGGTACTATATGTTAATCAATTGCCAATGATGGCATCAAGTTTCTCGTGGGACTACAAATAAGATATGATTCCTTGCATTCATAGTCACGTGGTTGATCTGCTAAGTGCTAACTGCTAGTAGTACTAATAGACGGGCACCCTTGATTATTGTAGCCCTCTGATTTTATTGTTGCAATAATCTCATGATATGAGATGATATGTGATAATTTTAAACAATGTTGGATCATTAGGGGGATCTTTACAATCATGAGAGTTTGGTGGCTGCCATCAGAGCCGTGGATGTTGTGATCTCGGCCTTGGGACACTACCAGATACTAGATCAAACGCGCATTATCTCTGCGATTAAAGAGGCAGGAAATGTAAAGGTGAGCTGTTTCACCTCAATGGAAATTCTCTTTCAGTGTACCTTACAGTTTATGTTAATAGTCAAACAGTGCTATACTTCAAATTTTTAATATCTACGCATGTAAAGATTATGTGGTTGTTACATAAATATCGTCACCCTGACTTAGTACTGTGCATCAATTTGATTCATTAGCTTCTCTCTATTAAATATTCCAGCGTGTTATTTCTGAATAGCCTTGTTGGTTTCACAGAATCTATTGTGTGAACTCTTGAAAGGTTCATTTTCTTTGTGCAACCTGCAATTAATCTGTTATCCTCTGAAAGCTGATGAACATCTTGCAGAGATTTTTTCCAACCGAGTTTGGTAATGATGTGGACCGTGTGCATCCTGTTGAGCCCGCAAAATCCCTAATGTTTGGTGCCAAGGCTCGAATAAGGCGTTCTGTTGAGGCTGAGGGGATTCCCTACACATTTGTAGCTGCCAACTTCTCCACTGGTCGTTTCTTGCCTACCCTTGCACAGGTCGAGGTTGGGATTACTGGCCTCCCTACAGACAAGGTTCTCATTGTTGGTGATGGAAATGTCAAAGGTAAATCCAATTACGATATGTTGAAAATAATTATTACTATCATATTACCTCTTAAAGTGAAAAGTAAGTATCAGATTTTTAGAGTTATGTTTATCGTCGTTGGTCGCAATAGGAATCTTTACCACACAGGAGGACATTGGCACCTATACAGTCAAAGCTGTTGATGATCCAAGAACCCTAAATAAGATCCTGTATATGAGGCCACAAAGCAACATTTTGTCTTACAATGAGCTTGTTTCACTCTGGGAGAAGAAAGTAGGCAAGACATTCCAGAGGGTGTATATACCAGAAGACGAGGTCCTGAAGAAGATTGAAGGTCAAATCAAACGAACTTTCAAATTGTTATTGCAGTTATCCTTGTACAGGTCTACATGGTTCATGTGTTCTAACTTTGCTCTCCGTTATATTTTTCAGAGTTTCCAGTGCCACTTAATATAGGTCTGTCTATTAGCCATTCTGTTTGGGTAAAGGGGGATCACACCAATTTTGAGATCGAGCCTTCATTTGGAGTTGAAGCTACTCAGCTTTACCCTGATGTCAAGTACACCACCGTGGATGAATACCTAAACAGGCTCCTCTAAACTCCTCTTGTTAATTTGGCTGTAATATTCCAGTGCACTGAATAAATTTGGAAGGTACCTGTTGTAATTCGAGCATCACGCAGATATCAAATATTTGAGACCTTAGGCCTACGAAGAATGCAGAAGTGTTCAGCATGCACTGCGTTTAGCTTAAAGATCTGTGTGGTACAATACACCACTTAATGAAGCCAGTATGCCATTGTGTAATAAGTTGTTAACATTTCAAAGGTTTTGAAAATGCGATTTAATTTGATAGATACGTGTATTTCTGTGATGGAGTATAAACAAATCCACCAGCATCCGAGTTTTGCAGCTACAGCGAACAGTCTAGAACACATGCACCGAACTATACATACTGTCTCTATTGCCTAGTAAAGAAAATTGTAACAACTAGTACAGACTCCTTTGAAATACATAGGGTTTAAAAGCATCCCTCAAGCATTTCATCTGGACAACGCTACCTGCTACCATCTGTACATTGGGCGGTTAGTGTTCTAGAATGTACAGGGGTCAATCCAACAGCCCCTTCTATTTCTCAGGCCAGCGTTAGCGACCGCGGTTTTGAGAAAATGTTGAGCTTTCTTGAAATATACCGGGCAGACTTCGAAAGTGGCTGTTTGCAAATTGAATCAGTTGGTGGGTTCTCAGCAGCATGATCAGCAGCTACCTCCCTTGAACATGAACTGCTAAACTGGTCACGTCGCCTGAAGTCCCTCAAAAGCTGAAGCAGCTGGATTGAACAATCTCTTGCCACCTCAGTTCCATTCACCGATAAGTCAACAAGGGCTGGAATGACGCCTTCCTTCATGGCAAGTGAACAAACCTCGGCACTGTGGGAACATACTGCAAGAAGGATAACCGCCGCATGCTCCCGTTCACTGTGGCTTCCTGTGTCCAGATGATCTGAAATGGAACTGAAGCAATTGTTTGTTTTGATTATAAACTCTGTAGCCTCTTTCACTTCACTTAGGTTCCGCAAAATCTTCAAAGAACACTCTGTCATCCTGCCTTCACTGAGAAGTGGAGACAACTTTGAGATTATGCCAGAGGAAACAAGGTAAGAATTTATATCATTATCAGATGAAATCTTGCAGATAATCTTCAGAGCTAGGTCCAGGCACTTGGTATCTCCACTGTCAAAGGCTCCAAACACTGAAGGGGCAACAGCAGATGCCATGAGATTAGATTTTCGACAACTTGGTTCCTGGATCAGTTCATGTACGATCAAAAGAGCTTCCCTTTTGAACTCTGAATCAAGTAGTAATGCAATCAGAAGCACCACATCTTCGCAAACTGAAGGCATTCGAGCCCTAGATGAAAAGGAAAAAGACACATTATGAGTATCCATTGGTGTAAAATATAGAAATCAACTTAGCATCCGTTTCTTCAAGAAAAAAAGAACACATAATATGAAAACAAATTCACGTGTAGAGAAGGAAACTTAAGAACAAGCTAAAAAATGGGAGAGATCAAGCTTGGGAACCCCAATAAGAACTAAGAAGTGCAATGGAGAATAGAGACATCAGTAGTCATACCTGCCACTAGAAAGGAAAGCAAGAAAAAACTGAATTCCAGCTCTCCGAGCTTGCAGTGTGTATCTTCCACTATCATTCTTAAGGAATTCATGGAATGCATCTAAAAATCCATTGCAGACCATAGAATGCCAAATTTGATTTTCAATATTCAGAATAGTCTTCAAATCTTTGACAGCTTTGCTTTGCAGTTCCAAGGGAAGCTCAGACAGCTCATGGAAGAAACCCAAGAACATTGCTTTGTCAAAGTTGCAGAAGGACAAATACAACTGGTAATTAGCATTCGAATAAAACTGATCGAAACTAGCCTTTGACTGCTCCGCTTCCCTCACTGGGGACGATGTATAACTAGCACCTGATAATCCAAAAGATGAACTGCTACAATCGACTGTGTAATCTGTATTGTTTTCAGCAATTAGAGGTGCTGAGACATTGTGCAAACTTGATACAGAATAGCAAGTACTATGAAATTGCTCGGGCAAATAATTACAATCAAGCTCGTGATCCTTGCACCAATTATAAATAACAGCCTTCATGCAAGCATTTGGAGTTACTGTGAAGTTTTGTAATTTTATCTGTGTCCTAGGACAAGTATCATATCCCTCTTTGAACCATCTCTCTATATTTTCTCTTTCATACGTTTGTCCAGATGCTATTATAACAGGATCTCGCATCAGCTTTATAGACAGTGGGCAGCATAACTCTGGAGGCGGTGTAACTGCTCCCAATAAATTATTCTGATCGTCGAGTGTCACATTTCCTGACTCCATAGTTGAAATGCATCTCTGAGGAGTACTGATGCCATCATCAATTAAGTCCAAACTCATGGTTACAGTGTGATTCTTTTCACCAGTCCCACCCTTGATATTCTTCCCGTATTTCCTAACTAGATATAGGAGATACTTAAGGATTCCTTCCTTTTTACCATCAGTGCCATTGATCTTGGCAAGTAATTTCTTGATTGCTCTTCTTTCAATCAAGATAGCTTTGGGTGATGTAATGTTCAACTTCGAAGCTGCGATTAGGAAGGTCTGAAGTTCCAGTTCATGAGTTACTTGAGATTGCCGAAGCATCTCCAGAATAGCTTTTCCAGCATCATCTTCCACTGGATCAACAATAAATTTCACATCTCGAAGATCATTATGAACGTCAGCCACCTGCAATAAATAGTCAAATGAATGTAAAATGTTACTTAAAGCTGCAATACGAATTTGCCAACTGCCACAGAGAAAAAATGTAATTATGATCAGGTAATATCTTTTGTAGAACATTAATGTGTACATGCAGTAATAGGCTAAGAGATAGAGATTAACCTATAACCTATAAGATTAAGGAAGTTTCACTGTGTTCCAACAAATGGTCATTTACTGAGACTTTGCTTTCGATTACAGAATAAAGTCTGAAACTTTAAACCTCTTAAAATGAAATTGCAAAAGATTTGTTCATCCAGGAACTGCTATATCTGGAGATGGTTCTGCATATACAATTTGATGTACAAAACTAACCTCATTAGCTAACAATTGTTCAACCATGTTCTGGATCAGAAACAAGCTCCGCCTCAGTGAGTTCCTTATCCTTTCGCACCGCATTGCAGTTGCTTCACTAGTGATAGCCTGAATAACACCTTAAAAGTATTAGAATACTCTTTTTACAATCCTTCAAAGGTACCAAAATTTGTGCTAATGAATATTGCGCCTCTTCAATGATTGTAAAATAGCTTGTATCAGTAGGCAACACAAAGCTGGGTTTTCTTTCTTAATCATAGACAAAAGAATAGCACATACCAAGTAAAAACTGCTACATTCAATGCAGTTCTGGATTATAAGTTTCCCTTTGTCAACTATGTTGTATAGGTTGCATAGTTCCTCTACACCTGCTCTGCATCCTGGTTGAGCAGCTTCTATTGATGGAAGAATAGAGGAAACCTTATCCAACATCAAAGACAACTCCTTGCACATTGTGCTGTGAACCTAACAGAAACCAAAGGTGATTACATTATTAAAAAATTACAGAGTGTGGTAACATATAGACAACAAAATCAGAATCAGGAACTCTATTCTGCATAGGAAGACGACGAAAATGAATTGCCACATTATGTTCTGTTTTGCAATATGAGTCCAAGGACAACATGTGCACAAATAAATAAGGTGATAATAGTGATGATATTGCAATAACAAAGGCTTGATTTTCAATGGACTAAATTTAAAAATGAAAATTTCCAACAAAGTGGACTTGGTGGGATAGCAAAAAGATAATAGCATCAATGTACCCAAAAATAACCAAATGTTATTAGCAACAACTTCACTAAAACATTTCAATTGCAACTCTCTTCCAAAAGATTGAACAAAGTAAAAGTTTTGATGGAAATATCTTTTGTATATCTACAGAACAAACACGAAAATTGCATGAATCTTTATACTACATAAATTCCATCAAAGCGGCTGTTATAGGTGCTGGTTTGCCAAACCTAATGCACCCCCTCCTCCTTTATCTAGGCTTGGGACCGGCTATGTTGAGACGACTCAGGAAAGTCTTCCAGTCAACACAGGCGGACCCCCTCCTCCTTTATACTACTACATAAATCAAGTGATAGAAATCTAATACCCATACCTTTGGATGAGAATTGTGCCGAGATGTACCCATTGCTTCATCACTATTATTCTCCATTCACGAAAGGAATAAGCAACCAAAAGATTTTCAAACTGTCAAAGAGCCAGAGGATAAATAATAGTATAAGTAGAGAAATGAAAAAAGGTAGAGCTAATTGAACACCTTTAAATTCTAATTAGTGTTTATTACACAGAAACGCCAAAGAACCGAAGAATTAATAATACGAACACCAGCAGTACGCTAAATTGTACATCTCCTCAAACAAATTCCAACAGTCCGCTGAACTTTGATTCAAAATTAAAGCTTCACGAAAGGTGACTGATGCTAAAGCTTTCATGAAGTAATCCTCTTTTCTAACAGATATACTAAATTTGACTTATGAACACCATATCCTAGTATGAACCTTTTTTATTTATGTTTTATGTCAACCAAAAGCTATCACTGTTTCTATAACCTATCTGAGTAAGTACTTCATTTCCATACATGACTGAATAAGTGGCAAGAAAACAGAAAGATTATTGGATAGTACTCCATAAATAGAGTTGTTCCAAGAAATCTTACCGTTATGTGTTTTCTGACAAAGCACTCGTGTCTGCAAAAAGATTCTCACAAAGCACTCACTCTAGATTAATTGTGATTCTTAGGCTGAGATTGTTGGAAAATAAGTTAACAACAGCACGGGAAAACAAACTCAAGGCGGAACCTCTGTTCTAGAGAGCAGAAAACAATAGCGAGCATGTGCTTACTAATAGATGAACTAACGGAAAAGGGGAACAAAGAATTAAAAAGAGAAAAGGCAGAATAAGAATGAATAATTAAGAACTCATGTCACTACATATTGCTTGCACACAAAAAAGAAGAAGAATACGATTTAAACTATTTTTTAGGAGAGAGAAAATGGAAGCCCACCTCTTCCCGGGGTTTCAGAAAGGAAACTGCAGGATGAAGAGCAGCACGCACGGAGGATGGCAAGGTCGCCCGAAGAGACTGCTCCTACAGTCCTACTAAACCATGGCCGCGTAGATCCAAATCAGCGAGAAGCAGGGTGGAACGGAATGGAGTGGAATGCAGTTAAGACGCGGGGAAAGGGAGTGGAAGCGGAGTGCGCAACTGCGGATGCCGGGCCGCGCATGCTAATCGTATCTCCTGATTAATTGCGGAAAGCTCCCCTTGGACGTTGCCCTTTCGTCCCCCACCACTCGAGAAAAAGAACCCCGCCGCGCCGGCGTGTTCAGGCGATCATACTCGCGACTCGTGTCGTCGTGGTAGCGTGTGCAGGGCCCACGTGTGGGTAGGCGGCCGCGCACCAGCCCTCACACCTGCTCTCTCGCGCGCTCTCTGCGTGGGCGTTTCATTCAGTATAACGTGTAATCTAAAAACACACCTCCTACGCGTAAACAAAACTACTGTTTCATATTATTTTTAACTTTGTTAGGTTTATAATCTTTGTTATGCATCTGGATAAACGTTATGTCTAGATTTATAGCAAAATATATAAAACTAAAAAATTAAAAAGCTTATAATTTAAAACGAAGAAAGTATAACGTGGTAGTGTTTTCTTGTCTCCTATCTCAGACGTCTCGCCGCCTTCTCTCACGCACAATGCTTCATTGCCTAGTTTGTCTCCCCTCCATGTATACTGGCCAAGCTGCTAATCTGTTGCGATGCCGTAACGCCTCAAAACTCGTAGCATTACCAATGCGGAGTGGCGAGGAGGCTAAAGAGATGGGAGCTCCCTCCGTCCCCAATTATGTGTCGTTTCAGCTCCAGTAGTATGTCCCGAATTAATTGTCGTCTAGGCAACTGTAGATGGATCTCACACTTACACACCGTGAAGCCTTTATTCTGTCACCTCATCCCACCTCCACTTCTTCTCATAGGTTCACACCACTGCATCACTACTGCAAAAAGCTATTATCCTCATGGGCCCATACGAAGCGGACCAAAATGGCTCGTTTAGTTTAAGTCATTAGAAGCGGTGGAAAAGATGACGCTTAGAATAAAACGCTCATTCTAACTGGCAGTCACTTAGAATAGTTATCCTAACCGGTTCTATTCGCGCCGCTTTCGTTATTTATTCTAACCGGCTTCGCGCCGCTTCCAATAACTAGTTAGGACGAATTGTCCCGCTTCAAAAATTCATATTTTTTGCATACGGTCTCGGATGAAAAGAAGCTTTATATGAACTTTGTACGTTTCGATGAGATCTACAACTTTGTAGTTGAAAGCTTTTTGATTTGAAATCCTTTAGATGTCCAAAACAGTTCCCGTTCTCGTTCCTGGTCTTGTAATTTGAATTTTAGGTTGCATTTCGAATTTTGTAACTTTTACATACGCGGTTTCAGATGGAGATAAGCTTTATACGAAATATATATATTTTGAGGAGATCTAAAACTTTGTAGTTGAAAGTTTTCGATTTGAAGCCGTTTAGATGTCCAAAACTTCAATGTTTTGTTTTCCATCCTTAATCCCATTCTTGTAATTTGAATTTCAGGTTGCATTCCGAATTTCGTAACTTTTGCATCGGTCTCAGATGGAGATAACCTTTATATGAAATTTGTACATTTCAAGGAGATCTACAAGTTTGTAGTTGAAATTTTTTAGATTTGAAGCCGTTTAGATGTCTAAAACTTCAATGTTCTGTTTCCCATCATTATTCCTGGTCTTGTAATTTGAATTTATGGTTGCATTCCGAATTTCGTAACTTTTACATACCGTCTCAGATGGAGATAAGCTTTATATGAAATTTGTACGTTTCGATGAGATCCACAACTTTGTAGTTGAAAGTTTTTCGATTTAAAGCCGTTTAAATGCTCAAATAATAAAACTAAGCTTAAGGTAACATGGGTCAAAAAGAATATAACTCTCTGTCATGCGTGCAGGAATGACGTCCAGGTGAGATGGTAAGAAAGGCTCAGGAGTGGCCTCCTGGGCTACCAAAGACATATTTTTGCCATATTTATTTACGAATTTCTATTTTTAGTCAATCTAATCGGCGCGAATTGAGCCGGTTAGAATAACTTGTCAAATGATGGAGGGTTAGAATAACCGCTTCGGATGCCTCCTTGTACTAATCGGAAAAAATTAAACGGTGAAATAACGGTTCGTATGAGGTTTTCGTGCTGCTTAGATTAATGGTTTTTTAGCAGTGCATGTAGCAACACCGGAGGAGAGAGCGTGCATGAACTCCTATAAGGCTATGAGTACTGATTTGCCGCTTGATTTTCGTCCATGGAGAACAAAAGATAATTCGGGATAGAGGGAGAGGGCGTGCCACGTCTAGTAAGCAAGCACATAAAAACTGAAAAAACCCTCCATCATGTATCACATGTTGATCTTAGCATACACTGACTCTTTTACACACAAGAACCCAGAAAAAAGGAAAATTACAAAGAAGTTTAAAATCCTAATCATCTTCCTCGACGACTTCAGGGATCCGTTCGTCACCGCCATCCAAACCGCTTCCCAATCGTCGCCGGACGCCAGAGCCAAACTCCACAAAGTAGAGGCCGTAGAGGAGGGCTTACTGCTAGGCTCAGATGCCGAGTACACTGCCTCCCAAGCGCATCGGCCAACTCTGACACCCACGACGCAACCTTCAAATCCAACGCCGGCAACCCGAGCAAAACTCGGATTTCCACCAAAGATCATATTCCTCAGGATTAAACGGGTCAGCAATATAATCACCTGAAGAAGACGACGATGCGTCAGCCCTGGACTCCAACACAGGTCTCCCCGCCCTCTCCATTGGCATCGGAGTAGATCGCCACCGGAGAACGGAAGAAGCCGGGAGAAATTGTTCCCCTGCAACGTCGTCGCTTCCGCATCGCCGACGCCGCCAGGAACAAGAAGCCGCGCTCCTCCGACAAATCCTAGTTCCGCCGCCAAACATCAACAGTGAACAAACTCTAAATCTAATCTAAAACTCGATTAAGAACTCGATCTACAAAAGGATGGACCCCCGCTTTCCTAGCCACCAGCTAAAGGCTGGCGACAGAGGAAAACGGGGTCCAGGAGCGGTGGCGGCGGCGGTGGCGCCCTACCGCCGAGTCTCCTTGTCGCCTTTCTTTTTGGGAATGGTTCGCGGATGGCAATGTGATACCTATTTTCTTAATCATCTTTCAGTAGATATATAAGAGCCCTTGCTACCCTGCTCCTCGTCACGATGCGACCAAGCGCCAATACACTGCTCCTTTAGTCTATGAGTAACACTGCCGTTAACGTCGAAATGGATAGAGTGGTATATTTCTATAACGGAGTAATTTTACTATGGTAAATACCTTAACATATATTTTTGTAAAATGCGAACCTTTCGTTGCTACCGATCTATTTTTTCCCTATTGTTTTACACAGCCAGCAAAAATACCTGACAATGACAAGGTATTATAGTCAGTTTACATAGTGGTTGGAGAAACACAAAGCTTTGTGATAGCCTGTCATCACTACGGGTTGGAGAGGCCCAAAGCGTATGAAAACGAACAGGGTATCATGGTGGTTTGTAGGTTTTCAAAGATTCATAATTTTTTCTAGTAAAGTTAGACGTAGACAAATTATATTATGTATGAAATTCTATCTTTTGAGAGATTTAATTTACACTATTGTGTATGAAAAATATCATTTATTTGTACATGCCCAAAGGTATGTAAAGTTTTGACTAATATGGGAATTGGCTAGTCGAAAAGTGAAATTAATCTTGCAATGGTAGAAGCGGAACGAGGATAGTCTTGCACTCTGTGCAGGTAATTAGCAACCCAATCAGTGATCAAGGGATGGCCACGCCTGCGCGACCGTGACGTTCGCACGATGCGCCGGCACCCTGCAGCACTCGGTAGTGCCCCGTGCTGGCCTCTGGGACCGTCGCCGTCGTTGACGAGTGGCGTCGTCCGTAGAGCGCGCGCGCATCCCCTGCTCTCTCCCTGGCTTTTCAGCGTCCTGCCAGGCAACGGCCGGCGGCTGCCAGAAAATATCCGTGCAGGTTTAGTTTCGGCAGCGTCGCGCACTCGTCCTGCTCCTCATCGGCTTCCCTGCTTCCCACGCCGCACTGAACACTATTGCTTCTTCAGCTAGACAACTTGTAAGGATAAATCAACGTACGTGTGACCGAGACCGACGCTATCAACGAGCTTTCATCCGTTTCCTCGTTTGATAAAGGCCAAACCCGGTGAGCCGACATCATCAGCTCGCCCTCGTTGCTTAATATCAGCCTCAGCGCAAGCAGAATTGCAGAAAACCCTATGCCTTGAAAGCGGGACGTGGAAGGTGCACAGCTGCTCAAAACCTCGTTTCCACTTGCTGGCATGTACTAATCCGGTGGGAAATTAACGCTTGGTGAGTGGACAGGGAAATTACCTCGAATCCAGAGCAGTATCTAGGTGATGACTCACAGCTGATGGACACTTTTTAAGAGCAGTACTAGCAGCCTACTTTAATGATCGATGTCCTTATGCAGTGCACCAAGGGGTGTTTGGAAGACGGGACTCATCATCATCATAGCTTGACAATGGCACCAAATGCAAGACCACTTGCTCGCACAAAAGTGCTGGCTATCTATGAGCAGGATTTGAATACCATGGCTAGCAAAATGTCTGCCACTATGCCAATTTGGACCCTATTGGCCATTGGGTGGAAGGTTAAGATCCAGTTAGATATTCTCATTGACAAGTCCTCACAAGTAAGGATGGATTCGGATCGAATACGAATGGATTCGAATTCGGATACCACTATTTACCATATTTTAATTCGAATTCGGATACGAATACGAATCTTATCGAATACAAATACAAAACGAATAGTTCGAATTCGGATTCGCATTCGGATGTTTAGTTGATTTTGACAGAAAATGTCTTAGTGTGTATTAATTCACTTTATGGATTGTTTTAAGAGTAAATTATGTGTATATATCTCATGTATGTTATATATATTTGAATAATTAAATATACAAATATAAATATAAATAATTTTCATAATATATAAAACATTTTAATAAGAAAATAGTACATTAGTAAGTAAAATATAATTTATTAATTAGATAAATAAATTAAAGTAGTTAAAATTGATATGATTGTCCATCTTAAAGTTAATTAAAATTTATTTTATATACCATTAGTAATATTATAATCAATATAATTAGTAATTATCATGTAGATAATTTTTAAATTGATTAAACAGTTTATAGCATTTATAATTAATAGTTAGTTAAAAAGAGAAGTTAATTTATGTCGAATGTTTCGGATTTTTCTCGAATACGAATATCGAATGCCGAATGTTTCAGATTTTTCTCGAATACGAATGTGAAATCGGATAGAGAAAATTGTTGGAAATCGAATTTGGATACATCCATTTGATATCCATATTAAAATCGAATACGAATACAGATATCCATATTTACGTTTTTATCGAATACGAATACGGATGTTTCGGATGTCCAGACATCCATCTCCATCCTTACTCACAAGGCATGCAGTCGGTGCTAGATACTTCTTTGCTTTACAGCTTCGGTGCAGCTAGCTTTAGTCATGATCACCGATTAGATTGCACATATACTCGCGCTGTCGGGGGCCGAGTCGTCGGGCCATGGCCACTCACTTCGTCGTAGGCCGAGCTGCCCGCGTCCTCACTGCTGGTGCCGCCAAGTACCGAACCGCCAAGGCCGGGCCACGGCACTGCCGGGTGTCAAGCTGCCCGCGCCCTCGTCGCCAGAGCTGGGTCGCTGGCGTCGGCCGCTCGCGCCGCCGGCTGTCGTGCCGCCCGTGCTATTCCTGTCGGGGCCCTGCCTCGCCGGCTCCGCCCTCTGCGCTGGGTCCATGCCTCGTGCTGCCGGCCGCGCCTCACGCCGCTCCGCCCCCCGCCCCACCGGTCACTATGCCACCGCAGGAGGCCCGGCCAGGTCGAAGGCGGAGGAGTCGGCTTGGAGATGAAAAAGAGAGAAGAATACAAGAAAGAGTGGGAAAGAAGGGGAAAAAGGGTCAAAGGCACTTAACATGTGGGCCTCTCTGCCACGTCAACGAAAACACCTCTGAAACTGCTAATGGGTAAAACGGACAGTTTGGAGAGCTGAAAGGGGGCTAGATATCTGATTTTGCGGTTGAGGGGGAAAATCGGATTTCTTCCATTTTCATAATATACTAGCACAAAGGCACGTGCTGCAGGCACGTGTTTTAAGAAAAATATAGCGTGAGAAAGAGTCCTAGTGCCTAATGTGTAGCATGAGAAAGAGTCTTGACTGCTCACGTACATGACCAATATAGCGTGAGAAAAGTCCTATGGGCTGACGTATAGCATGAGAAAGAGTCCTGACTGCTCGTGTACATGACCCGTGGGTCCACCTATCAGATCAATGTGTCTTTTGACGATTGACCATCAAAATTCTTTCGCTCTTTTTAGTATAGATAAATATATGGCTCGTCTCTCTTCAAGCACTAAAATACCTAAGAGCATCTCCATGAGCTCTTGTATATGGACTTCTTTTGGCTAAAAAAAGAAAAGGATTTAAGAAACCTTCATCCAATGGCTCTTCTATCTGCTTTGCTATAGATCGAGGATTTCTATCCTACCGTCCTCGCTTGCTATTTTTGCCCAACGCTGCCCGTTTGCTATAGAGGCCACGTTTTAGCACGTCTCCGTCAGGGTCGGGTACACGCGATCGCACGGATTGGCGTGGCCGTTCGCGGGGGGGGGGGGGGGGGGGGGGGGGGGGGGGGGGGTTGGTGGTGGTGGTGGTGGGCGGGCCTACGAGGCTATCCACATTCGTGGTACTCTATCCTCACCCTATAAAAAAATATTATGTCCTGGTCATCAATATTCTAACTTTTAAATTAACTTTCTCCGCACTCGTCATACTTTATATTCCATACTCTAAACCAACTACCATCGCTTGGGGCCCACAATTCGGATATTTTTAACCCCACCCCTCTCTCTCCTGACATGGGCCCTACCTCTCTCCCTCCCCATTTTTCCCACCGATGCCACCCGTTCGCTCTCTCTCCCCCCATTCTCGCGCACGGCAGGGCCAGAGGAGGAGCTCAAGGTCGGCGGCGGGCTCAGTTCTGGCGCGGCGGCCCTCGTCCCTCCCCAAGCCGCCGAGGTCAAGGCCGGCAGCGCATCATCTCCAGAACAGAGGAGGAGGTCGAAGAGGAGGCGGAGATATCGAGCTCGGGCCTCTCCGGAAGCAGAGGAGGAGGCGGGCTCCATTCACCCACGAGTCAGCTCGATTGGAGGGACGGAAGAGGTGAGGCCGACGACTGGAGCGCGACCTGCTCCCCTACCAGCGCGTCGTCCTCGACATGCCCGTCGGCCCACAGCTTGCGCGAGCATGAGGAGGCGGCGGCGCTCGATCTCTCCTTTTTCGGCGGTGGCCTACTTCCTCTCTCTCCGCCACCGTTGTCCCGCCTCCTGCTCTCCACCAAGCCACATCCAAGCGCCGACGAGATCCTCCTCGCGCTCCCATGGCCGGCCTCATCCGCCTCATCGTGTGGCCGGCCTCAACCTCCTCGCGCGGCGGCGCTCCCGTCCTCGATCTGCTCGCTAGGGAGGAGTCGAGGAGGCGGCCGGCCAGTGCAAGGAAGGAGCGGAGGCAGAGCTCGAGCGCGCCTCCGCGCCCCCTCCTCCACGCGATGGATCAGCCTGCACATGGAGGCGGTAGAGATGGACATTGATGCGGGGGTTTGCCCGATCTTCTCCTTAGGATCGAGGGGATAACTTGACCCGTGCAACCTGACGAACCAATGGCACCAACAGCTGCTCGAACAGCCACCTGTGACAAATGATTTCACCCAACCACATGCTTTAGTCGATGCCTAACCTGAACCACATAAGGTAGAGGCAATGCTCTTGCAAATCACAAAGAAACACAACAACAAATGGTAGAGAAATCTCCCAATCCTCAAGGGGGCAGCTATGGCACAACCCTAAGGATAAGAGCACTTGGCTTCTCTGAATATTTGTTCTCAAATTCGTGTTAGGGTTTCCTACAGCACCACAAGGGTTATTTATACTAGAAACATCCCTCCTAGCTGGGCTGAGGGCCTTGGACATAGGCCCAATACGAAAATCTAATGTCGGGAACAAAACACGGCTTGCCCAGTTCGGCCGAACTGCACACCCAGAACAGTCTTTACTGAATCAGCCATAGAGCTAGCTACAGAAGCTCAAATGATGATCTGTGAGTTGTATTGGAAACTAGACTTCAAGACGCTTCCAGCAGTATAGGATACCCATGGTGAAACTTCTTGAATTGGTACAGAATTCATCGGGAACTTGAAAGTAAAAATCTTGGAACAGCAGCATGCCGTCTGCAAGTCGCTTCCCTTTGTGTGCTGAGGAGCCTACTCATACATTGCACATTCTTCAAACCTGAGTACAAGTAATGCACCACTATTAGGTAGTAAATAATACTTAGTAGGTGCATGCTCATACTCAGTAAGAAACGAGTTCACCTCTTGTTGTAGTTGTTGCATTCTCGCCTGAGTCATTGGTCCCTTGTTGACATTCCTATCTTGTTCAACACATGGTTGTGTGGTGCTGTGAGAGTCACTAGGGATGTCCTCATCAGAGATGCATCTGAAATTCGATTGATTTCTCGAATTGGTGAGCTATAAGTTCGATTACCAGTTCAGAGTTCCGATTTCTCGGATTCCATTCTATGCCTTTTCCGATTTTCTTTGCTCTGCAGTTCTTAAAGAATCGAGGGCCGCGACTTCTTCTTCTCCGTCGGCCTCTTCCTCAGCCAGTTTCTCCCTCCCCTGCTGGCTTCCAGTGGCAGCAGCGGTCGGCGCGAGCAGGAGGAGGTGAACAAGATGGAGGACGGCGAGGCCACCACCAACGGCCCTATTCTCCGGCGGTGTCAGATCGAGCGGGTGTGGGAGGAGGCGGGGGAGCAACGACCGGAGGTGGGCCTCACACCGCGTCGGCGCGTGCATGTCGGCCTTTACTGCGCTAGATTTGGAGTGTGGGGAGCCAAACTTTTGTTTCCCGTGTTGTTTCAAGTAGCCCTTTGCAGGGGGAAAACCGGTAAATGCTTACAGTAAACGTCGACATGGCGTTTATCGTGACCTTTACCGTGCCCCGGTGCAGACAGCCTGAGGGTGAGGCAACCTGCGCGCCGGCTCAGCAGCCGCTATTGGGGGATCCTTCGGTTGCGTTCGGCATGGAGTGAAGAGAGGTAGGTTGTACGACCAGGTCAGCTCGCCCGGGTCGTGCTTGGATTTGAGCTATATTTTCAGCGGCAAAGACAGTTTGTGACCTGGAACGCGCGCATCCTCTTAGGACTCATTCGCTTTCACTGGATTCAATATGGGCCGGAAAAGGTGAATATAGTAAGAAATTTATGATAGTTATAATGAGAGACCGAGATTTATTCCGGGTGAAGAACCAATTTACTCGTGATAGGAACAACAAAAGACCCAGATTGATTCCCCACCTCTTGACTAGTGGATTGATTCTCGGTGTCTTGTTGTCCTTATCATGAGTAAATTGGTTCTCCACCCATAATAAATCCCGGTCTTTTATAGGAACTATCATAAAATTCATGCTATATTGATCACAATCCAGATGGAACCAATCCACTGAATCCGAACGAGGCCTTATTGACTTCGGGCCAGTTGAAATCTGTTAGTGCCATATGAAGTAAATCAACCGTCTTGGTGTCACCCACACTTGCTCAGAGGCCCCATTTGTTACCTTCAGATTGGATGGTATTTTTTATTTTGTGCATTTTGTGGAAGTAATGAACTTTAATTTGTGCCCCTTTATACTTTGTGATGAAAATTTTGTGCCATCATGTTATGTAGAATTCCCTCAATATGTACTTTTGTGATATCACAGCTCATCTGTTTTTGCCTCAACTAGTAGGGTGGCACGTGCCACAGGCACGTGATACAAAAAGAAAATAAAGTAAAAAAAATGAATTTAAAAAGAAATAAATTTGAAACCGTTACATTCGATTCAAATTCTCACAAATAGCATCACACATTAAAATTATTAGTAGCGTCACAAATTAAAAATTATATTAATACATCAAAAGCCTTAGGCCTCCGGTGGAAAAAGAAGGGAAATTTGTAGGATCAAATCTTAAACAATGAGTAACATATACAGAAAGAAATTTCCACAATATAGATATCCGTGAGCACCTCGACATCGCACCAACTTCTTGATGACAAGGAGGCCGAGAAGGTTGCTCTCCTCGTCGTCGACGGCATGGAGCAACGACATCATGCACTCGACGGCGTCGGGCACAGCCACAACGCGAAGAACGCTCTGCTTCTACCCGACGAGCTTGGACACTACGAGTGCCGCAGTCACCCTTGCGCCGCACTCGGAGCCGGCGCCCTCACAAAGAAATATGAATGAAGGGAGAGATGTTGTGTTTTGAGGAGTAGAAGCGGGTGCCTTATATAGGGGGCAGGAGGGCTAAGGAGATGAACCTGGACGCCCACAACTATGGTAAGTAATCAATTCCTTGATTGACTCTCACAGCTATGGTAAGCAATCAAATCCTTAATTGGCGTCCACAACTATGGTAAGCAAATACGTTTTAAAAGGAAGGAGATACCCGATTGTGTAGATGCCATTCCTTTTTTCTGAAAGGAAACATTGACCCTTGATTGACAGACTTTATGGTAAGCAATCAAGTGTTAAAAGGAAGGAGACATCTAATTGAATAGATGCCATTCCTTTTTTTTAAAGGAAATCTTAATCCTTGATTGACGGACTTTATGGTAAGCAATCGGGTGTGACTTTATGGTAAGTAATCGGGTGTGGGTACGATTGGTGGGTAAGAAAACGCGCGGTGAGAAAAAAAGAGGTAGGAGGAGGCGCCGGGGACAAAAAACAATGGGGGAGGACGACAAATCCGTCTCCCTCCCCCTTTGGTCGTCCGGGTCCACTTTTTACTCCTGATTCGTGGGCCCTTTGTGAGGGGTATAAGATTAATTTTTTGGGTGAAAAACGGTTTCAATTTGCTCATTCTTTATATTGCCTCAATAAGTTATTTTGGTGGCTGAAATTGTATTGTGAGAATGCTCCGATCAACACTCTATTCTTGGTAGTTCTCTTAAAAAGGTATAAAAATAAGTAAAGCTTGCATGGATACTCTAAGGGCCCGTTCGGGTCTGCTGGTTTGATGCCAAGCTAGGATCGACGCAAAGCCAGGATCAAGTGGATCCAGGCATGTCACTGAATCC
Organism: Urochloa ruziziensis; assembly: GCA_015476505.1. NCBI lineage: Eukaryota > Viridiplantae > Streptophyta > Magnoliopsida > Poales > Poaceae > Urochloa > Urochloa ruziziensis. The sequence continues at coordinate 49,517,347 of CM027126.1, forward strand.
TGGCAATCAACCGTTTCAAGCCAGGATCAAAAACCAGTGATCAAAAAGAGTCTTTTCGGCGGAGAGGATCAAAGACAAGAGACCAAACCTGTTCGGCTGCATTGCATCATGTAAACACATACAAGTGTCATCGGGCCAGTAAACAGGTCTGACAAAAGTCCCTTTTCCCCACAAGATCCACTCGATCCTAGCAACCAAGAAAAGATCTTCTCTGGATAAACTCCAACTTCCACACATACAAACTATTACACTCCAACATGAAAACACAAAGGTTACAGGTTTTTGTTCCATGGCAAGCAAGAATGAACATCATAACATGATTTTTTTATGATAAACCAAAATCATAGAGCTTGAGACCAAAGCAGAGTTAAAATAAGATTGTCTTTTGGCACTCCAGTGTAGACCTTGAGACCAAAACGTTTTGTTTGCACTCCTTCAGAGCTGAAACAAAATCGCAGAGCTCAAAACAAATTGAAGGCCATCATTGTGCAGTGAGCGTGACCATCATTGAGTATGAAAAAAAAGTATAAAAAGCAAGTGTAAACTACAACTATTTATTTTGTTTCTCTGAAAATCTGTTAAGAACAGCTCTACGAGATTCAAGAAGCAGTGGCATGAAAATCTGTCAAGTATAGACAACTATTAATTGAATTATAACAAACTGCAAGTATATGCACTTCCTGAATAACAAGAAACAAGCTGAAGTATAAACCAACTCTCTGCTGTTCATCAGTACATGAACATCAGTGGATCAACCACTGACAGAGGCAAGCACTTTACAAGACAAGGAGGATCAACCAGAGGTCATTTTAAGTGAAGTGGAAGAGGAGAAGCCTGAGGACATTGATTCATTACCCGCCTCTGACAGCAGGAAGACTGGAAGAGGATTGCAGAGTTGCAGGCCAAGCTAGTGCAAGCTGCAACAAGGGGGAAACCACATCAGTGGGATAACTCTAATCCAAGGGTTTTACAGAGTCAATCATGTACTACATAAAGACAACGAGAGTTGTCTTTATGATCTCGCAATGAGATGCTCCCACTGTTGTGTAGTACTCAAACGCAAAAAGAAAAAAGATCAACAGGTGTTTTACAGAGTCAAGCATGTAAAAGATACAACACCAACCCAAGGGTTACAAACTCTATTATGAGGATATTCCTTCAGCATGTCTATGGTAACTGTTAGCCAAGCATGTAACTGAAGCTACAATTTTATGATTCTTAATCCACCAATCAAAAGCCATATAATCATGGATGTCAAAGAACAGGTATCAATTTTAGTACTGAAAACACGAAGAGTTTTGAACCAGGAAATGAAAAAAGAGCTGGCCTCCTAAACTTCAAATACAGTGCTACCATTCAAATTACATTACCAAAATATGGTGAGGTCAGGATCAGTGAACATAAAGGAACAGCTAAAGAGTTGAGCCTAGTGCTAATAGCCCCTATTTTTTGCATAGTAATGATCACTAAATTGATATTGTGGATATCCAATTGTGTGCAATGGTCTGGGCACAACTCTTCAGATTTACAGCTTGACTTCAACAGTAGTGTATCTGCTGGTCTAAAGTTCATATATTCTGATGCTACTAGTATGCTTATGAAAGTTTTGCTATGCCTGCAGTGCCATCGTACTTAATTGAATGCAAGAACCGCGGACATTGCAGTGATCTATCTGATGCCTGCAAGCTCCTTCAAATATTGAAGGTAGAACTGTCATCTAATTTCAGAGTTTCTTTAAACACATGAGCAAAATCATACAAGATAAACGACCCTGCTAATACTGATAAACAACATCCTATTATGCATTTCAGAAGACAAAAGGAGTTGTCTATTTTCACAGAAGTAGGACCCCAGGATTTTTCATGTGATGTTGCAATGACAGCAAAGGCAGAGTGTTGCATCCTGTCACATGCATATGCTTGTAGCTAGTAACGTTCAACCTGATATCCTACGCTCATAGTGCATTTTCTAGGCACACAAGAGTACCAGCTAGCAATTTTCCTGGGATGTTCAGATAATATTGAAACAAAAGCTTTGTTTCAAAACATGTACTGGACTTGCGCGTTTTGGTACTAGAACAGGACTGAGTAGAAATGCAGCATAGAAACGAAAAGACTCATGGTACTTATGTTTAAACCAGAGCTCAGCTTCATTTCCTAGCAGCATATAAAACACATACAAATCAATAGCCACATTCTACATCTTTTACCTTTTCTATTTGGTAAATGGCCAACCTACTACCTACACATAACAATCAAAGAATAGCTAGCAGTGCCAGAAGTGCAGTATTTGATTATTAGTGAACCAGCGATAGCACTTCACATGTTAATACGAACTAGTACTGTACTAATAGCTGCAAACAATCAAGCACACTTTCGTTACACAGCACCGTTTCATACGACAGTTGACAGCTTGAGCTCAAGAGAAGTTTGCCTGCTCAACCAGATCACCGCCTCGCCGCCACCAGCCGCGCCATGGTACTAATCATATACCTCCATCCCACCAAATCACCTCCAAATTTCCCAGATTACTCGTGAAGACGATACAATACCCGCAGGCCGTAGCAACACCAGGCTAGGAGGCAAGTCCACGGGGTGTCGAACAAGCAAAGAGCACGAACCTTTCGGGAACTAGGGAGGCAGGTCCACAAATCCGCGGAGAGAAGAATCAAGAACCGAGAGGCGAGAACGAGAGAAGAGGAGAAGGCGACGGCTTACCGGCCGGTCGCCGTCGCCATGGGCGATGTGCCGCGCCGCCACTCGGCCACCTCGTGCCGCCGCGTCGTCGCCACGCGGCCGCCAGCCCCGAGCCGCACTCGCACCTTCTCTCCCCGCGCCGCCGTCGTCGTCTTTGGAAACCAATCCCGGCGTCGAGGGTTAGGTTTTGGTTTCCGGTTGTATTACACAGGAGGGGAATCGTTTACGGGCCGTTTTGGTTTCCGGCCCAGTCGAAACGAACGAGCTTTTTTAGCTAGACCGGAAATGAAATCGGGCCGAATCGTTTCCACTGGAAGGAGGCCGGAAACGGGCCAAACCAGCCAAAACGAACGGTCAGGAGGGCTAAGGAGATGAACCTGGACGCCCACAACTATGGTAAGTAATCAATTCCTTGATTGACTCTCACAGCTATGGTAAGCAATCAAATCCTTAATTGGCGTCCACAACTATGGTAAGCAAATACATTTTAAAAGAAAGGAGATACCCGATTGTGTAGATGTCATTCCTTTTTTCTGAAAGGAAATATTGACCCTTGATTGACAGACTTTATGGTAAGCAATCAAGTGTTAAAAGGAAGGAGACATCTAATTGAATAGATGCCATTCCTTTTTTAAAAGGAAATCTTAATCCTTGATTGGCGGACTTTATGGTAAGCAATCGGGTGCGACTTTATGGTAAGTAATCGGGTGTGGGTACGATTGGTGGGTAAGAAAACGCGCGGTGAGAAAAAAAGAGGTGGGGGGGAGGCACCGGGGACAAGAACAATGGGGGGAGGACGACAAATCCGTCTCCCTCCCCCTTTGGTCGTCCATGTCCACTTTTTACTCCTGATTCGTGGGCCCTTAGTGAGAGGTATAGGATTAATTTTTTGGGTGAAAAACGGTTTCAATTTGCTCATCCTTTATATTGTCTCAATAAGTTATTATGGTGGCTGAAATTGTATTGTGAGAATGCTCCGATCAACACTCTATTCTTGGTAGTTCTCTTAAAAAGGTATAAAAATAAGTAAAGCTTGCATGGATACTCTAAATGTGAAATTGTCTTTACTGTTGTGGTGAACAAATAATACAACAAGCTGGCAACATTATAACTTGATAATCCATTTCACAATTTATGTATGTTTATTGTTATGTGTGAGTAGGAAAAGCAGTCACAAGTCTCCAATGGTGCTACAATTAATTATTTAAAAGTTCATTTTAACTAATCAATTTTTGATTGCCTACTCTAGAGCGTGTCAGAATACCAATTCTGTCAGTGATTATAATGACTTCAGAACCAATATTCACTTGATTAATTCGATGAATATTACAATTTTATTAAGTAGAATCTACATTTTGTGATTACAATAGTTATGCTCCGGTCATTTGTGATCTTGCCTAGACACCTTCTGTCTGATTAGAAACTGTCATTTTGGCAACCTTGCTCTAGATCTCAATGGCCTGTAGTTAAGTAATGAACCGGCAATGGTTGACAAGTCCTTAGTTTTTTTGAACCTTTGTTATCTCCTTTTCTTGTTATTTATTGTAAATCATTTATTGTTTAAATTAGAGGGCCCAAAATATATGTCACTGTGCATCAAGATTGCCAAATCATATCTTTGTCAATTCTATAGTCCACATGGTACTACTGAGGTCTGATTATGGACCTTTTATTCTCTCTTATTATAAAGATACACAACTCTCGTGCGCGATCGAGAAAAAAAAAGATATTTTTATACATATTACATAAAGCTCATTTTGTAAGATTTAATATTCCACAGAAAGCGGAATATTGCTCAAAGCCATCGACAGGATCACGAGGGGGTTCCTCTAGAGGGGCCGCAAGGAGGCGCACTGTAACACCCTCAAAATTAAGTAAAATTAATTTAGGATTTATTAAATTAACTATTAGATTTATTATAGGAAGATATAGGATAAAAGAAATAAATAGGGATAATAAACTATAAATAACCAAGGGGAAAATAAAAGGGATGCCCTACAATTTGAATGCTAAAATGAGTCCCTAAAACCCTAAGAAAAACTAGGAAAGGTTTGGTGCAATTTGAATTCAAATCCTTTTTAAAAAACCCTTTCAAACAAATAGAAAACGTGTTTAAATGTTAAATGGGCTGAAGCCTCGTTTTCAGCCCAGCAACACATTGTCAAAGTCTGGCTTCGCTCCCCCGACTCTCAATCTCGCCCGCTTCTTCCCCCTTCCTCGATCGCTCGGCCCGCGGCCACAGCGGCCCGCATAACTTCCCCTGCGGCCCAGTCCGCTTTCTCCCCTCCCCGGTCCGCTGACGCCCCGCGGCCCAGCTCGTCGCCGCGGCCCACTCGCACCCCGGCCCACGCGGCCACCTCCTTCTTCCTCCTCCTTCCGCCGCGCTGACGTCACCGCCGCCGGGGAGCAATTCCCCCAGCGCCGCCCTTCGCCGCAGTCACGCGCGCGCCGCCGCTATCACGGCGGGTTCCCCGCCACCGCGTCACGGCCACCGGCACGGCTTCACCGCGCGCCGCGCCGCATCCCCACCACCGTGCGGCCGCCTAACCCTCCCCCGACACCACCGCCGCCGCCGAGTTCCGCCGCCGGGGCGTGCCGGCAAGCATACCGCCGGCACGACACCACCGTTCGCCGCTGCCGTTGCCGTGCCACACCAACACCGCCACCGTGCGCCGCGCGTCGCCGCACGCCAGCCGCCGCGGCTCGTCCCCGCACGCCGCCGCCCCCGGCAGCACGCCTACCGCACTGCCACCATCCATCCTCGCCGGCAACGCGCACACGCCCCGCCGCCTCCCTGGCCTAGCACCACCACCGCCTGTCCCTCACCGCCGCCGCGGACTAGCACCGACGCCGCCGCCCGGCGCCACCACCGCCACCAAGCCTCGCCACCGGGGCTCATCCCTTCATCCCCCTCCACGCCACGGGCCATCACAGCCGCCACGCTGGCCCAGCCGGCCACAGCTGGCCGCCACGGCGGCCGAGCGCCATTAATGGCCCTAGAGTGCCCAACCACCCCGCTGCCCCTACGTCATGACGGCTGCGCGCGGCGCTGCTCCGCCCTCCGTGATCTGCCGCCGTTCGATGCGCACGGAGCGGCCATGATGAGGCGCCCCGCCGCGTGTCGCCACCACCTGCTTCGACCGCATCTGGGATGCGGCGCCGACTCCCCTTCCGGCCGCCCGAACTCGAGCTCGCCGTCGTCACCCCGACGCCACGCGTCGAGCTCCTCCCAGCCTCCCTCCTCCGCCATGTGCAACGTGGCGAGCTCCGCAGAGGTCTCCCACGCCTATAAAAGGGAGGGCGCCCTTCCTTTCCCCTGCACCCCTCGAGCCCGGACCAAGCTCCGGCAACCCTCCCCTGGCCGCCCTCTTCCCTTTCTCCCTCCCTCTCGTTTAGCCCCGAAATAAGATGCCCTCAGCCTCCTTTACCTCCCTGTGCCCTCCGCCTGGTCCCTGATGGCCGGAGCTCCGGGATCGGGCCGAGCCCTGAGCTCTTCCCCATCATCCCATGGCGACCGGGCGCGAGGTAGAAGAAGCCAGGGAGCGCCGTTCGCCCTGGCGCCTCCCCGTCCGGCCCTTACTTCTCTGCCAAGTGGGCCCCACCCAAATGGCGTCCGGCGCCGTTACCCTCAGCACGGGTGGACGTGGTCCACTGGACCATCGACCGGGCGCGCGGTCCACCGCGCCGGCGCACCAAACAGTGTGCATGGCGGGCCCCACCAGCCCACGTCAGCCGGACCCCACCTCCTGCGTCAGCCGCTCCAAAAATGCTACGTGCACCCCGGTAAGTGCACACACAAGTTTATTTAGAGCCCTTCCTTTAATCCAAAAATTCCCCAAAAATACCCAAAAATCCTAGGAATATTCCTAAACCTATTAGTGCCATCCAATCCTCTTTAGCTAATCATTAGAGGCCAAATCCAATTAGGGTAGTTTCTAGCCAATAGAAAGCCTCCCTCGGTGTACCCAGAAAATTCCCCTTCCCATGTCTTAGCCCCATAAATCCCCAGAAAATTCCCATAAATATTGGGGATTATTCTAAGCATTTTCATATGCTTAGTTCCCTAATATTTATATCCTAAGCTTAGCCTTGCCATTAAACCACTCGAAACTCCGCCGTTACGCCACCGTGTAAGCCCTAACCCCGTCTAAATCCACGTCGTCCAACCGACCGTCCATAAACCCCTAGGTTTCAATAAAACCCTAACAGTCATGCTGCCCAAGAAACGAATAAGGATTCTCTAGAAATCCATATCGGTCATTCGGGATTTATTCATAGAAATCCTTATAATTCCCGAAATACCGATAACCATCATTCCAGCCATCTTCCGGGGAATTATTTAATAATTCTCTTCAACATCCCCATTCTTTAATCCATTGGTTATTTTATATAATTAATGGATTATTAATCCTACCCCAGCCGTTAGAAGAATCCTTTGAATCCCCGCCTTGTTTCTATTCCTATTCCTTTTGCGATTTGATTGATGTATTGTTATCCTGATTGTTATTTTATGCGTTTTATCGATAGCATGACCGGGCCCGACAAGATGCCGAAGCTCCAGAAGGCCTGAAGCCCAGCCCGATCAACATACGATGTACGCCTGCGTAAGGAACGACTAAGGATCGACAATGAAGGCAAGTCTCACCAATAATATCACTTAATCACTAAAGTTTATCGTTCCTGCAGCTTAAGCTATGAGGAGGCATCACGTGGGTGAATGCCTGGCCCCGCTATCGTATAGGATGCTGATTGGGAGTGGAAGGAAGATCCCAAGGAAGGGGATTCTGTCCTAAGAGCCACTTTAATCCCAGCTAAGGACCGGTTCATGGGAGAGTCTTTCCAATCCCAGTACAACCACGCATGCCAAAAAGGTATGGCCTTCGGGAATACCTATTTATGTGAGGCCTTGACACACACCCCACTAGTCAGCACTAGTAACCTGTCCCAAGGGGCCACGGTGGGCAACGGGTATGCTGGAGACAGCCCCAGATAGAGGGCTGGGACTGGTCGGCACGGGTCGCATGTGACAGGGCTGGTAGGGCCCAAGGGCGATGCAGAGGCATGCCCTTTATATATGAGGTGCACCTATTCCCCGGGAAGGTCCTTTTGTGGACAGATATGCGATCCCTGTTTAGGCCCCAGCAGCACCCGTGGACAGAGCTAGTGATTGGCGGTCTAGAGATAGACGCCAGTGGACATGAGTCTCGTAGGTCGATGCCCGCCTTTCGCGGAGGTGGGAACAGACCGAATGCGTGGTAGATAAGTACAACCTCTGCAGAGTTAAAATCTATCTGGATAGCCGCAGCTCTCGGCATAGAGCCGATTTGGTCAAAGCCTCCACTGATTAGATTTACTTTATTGCATGGGAAACCCGGACGGCAGGAGCGCCGATGACTGGGTTCTGGGCTTGATACCGGGACTGGCAGGGAGGAAATGCCCCTCCAGGCCCAACCTTTACAATTTATTTAATTTAATATATTATATTATTGAATTTGTTGGATTTGCTGGGTATTCAATTCTGAATACTCACTCTTGCCTTCCTTGTCATACAGGTTTAAGTCTCCAGGGCGAGAAGGTGCTACAGCCCATTCCGGTGGAGGAATGAAGTGCCTACCCGCTCTCCGCTAGTTATAAACAAACGGTGTTAAATCTGTTTAAAATTATACGTTATTTACCTCTACTGATACTAATCTGTGATAAGATCTGTATCAGCGGCCGATCCAGGACCTGATACAGGTAATCAAGGGACGTCCCGGTAAGGGGTCCCCACAGGGTGGTATCAGAGCCGTAAATAAATTTATAACACCATATAAGACAGCCCATAGGCATCAGGAAGCCAGAAACCCTCTATTCTGCTCCTATTTTTCGAAATTTCTCGGAAATTCCTTTGTCCATGCCCCTGAACTCCCTTTATTTCTTGCTTAACTCCAAATGTTACTCTGACAGGTATGGATCATGAGAATGAAGTTCGGAAGATGATCCGCAATACGGAGATTATGAGATGAAGATTTGCCGAAAAGCAAATGCTGCCGGAGTAACTAGAGATCTAGTTGTAGAATGTTCTATTGGAAAAATAAGCCTATGACTTCATAGTAACGTACTTTTGATTGTATATGCTTGATTAAGCCCTGGATAATAGTTTCCCTCTTTCCATATAATAGATATGGATTTGATTGGTAATTGATTGTAGAAATGCGTGGATAGATCCACTCTTTCCTTTAAACCTAAGGATTATCTATAGCTTTTGTCCCTCTAACGTTATCAGTGCAAGCAGAAGCTCAGAAATAGGAAAATTTTTGGAGAAACAGTTCCATGTGTCGAATAAGGAATATGGGATCTAAACCTCTTAAGTGGGGTAGATTCCGAAGTCGCCAAGACATCGTACTCGGAGAATCATACAGGATCGGTTAATGTGAGTCATAATATACGAACTCCAAGGAAATACGGAACAGTCACAGGAATAGTATAAAACAAGTTTATACTATGAATGTGACAAGGTTTGAATCCCTAAGTAAACCTTGGAACTGAAACCTGTAAAAGCTGAAGAAACCAATACGGAAGATATAAGGATTTTCCTTAGAAACCCTATCCCGTAAACCATTAGCCGAGAAAGCCCACTCTTTTCCCTACTCAGATCAACTCCATCTACCATGAATATGTTCCGGATTAGCCAACAATTTCCTTAAATTAGGACTGGCTATATTCATAAACCTCTGATATCCCCTATCAGTCCCTGTAACCACTCTCACCCACAATCTTCTCGAAACTCCTATTCCTAAACACCAATTTCAAAAAAGCCGAAGAAATAGCCGAAGTTCTGCATCTGGAAACATGCAAGTTTCTTTGTGGAACTAGCTTCTCTTCATCATCACCATTCCCGTGCGAAACTATCATAAATTCCTTTGAAAATTCGCCTCGGTCCAATCCTACCGAGGTAATTGAAACCCCAATCCATCAAGCATGCCAACCCACAGACAAGCCGATACTCTGGTCAACAAGGCTTCGTCATCTACGACCCCTGAAAGAATCCCGTACACCATTCCTAACTAAACCCACCATGTCCCCGGATAAATCCACCTGGATCCCCGATCTTCCATAAACCTTCGAGATCCTAAGTAGACCATATATACTCATCACCTCAATATCACCTTTCGTTGTGTACTCCGCCCCAATACATTCCAAGGAAAACCTGCCTTCCCTCACTCACAACCAAACCAGTACTCCATCAAAGCACCTTGACCACTGATCACCGCACGAATCCAAAGCCATTCCTTAACAAGAAATCATCCTGTTTCTTCACAAATTATTTAGACATGCAAGCTTCTCTAAGCCTGCCTCTCAATCCTCATCCATCCATGAGAACCTCATGACTGATCTAGGAATATCACCCCATCTTAACTTGATAGCCGTATCCATTCATTCGTCTATTCTCCGCCATTAGGTATAAACCACCAGGTTTCACAGATCATTGAGGCATGCAACTTCCGTAAGAAGATGCTCCTCAATTCCACTCCAACCACTCACAAATCCGCACCCACAATCGTCTCAACAAAATTCCTCCGCCATTTCCCTTGATGATAGAACCACTTCAGACTCCCAGTCAATCCTCATAACTCGTCCTGATCCTACCCACACCCAAAAAGGAAGCCCCCTTTCTTGCCTAGCCACATCCTCACACTAGGTCATACAAAGAAATGGCCAATCAAGCTCATAACCCTAAGCTGACCATCCCATCCTCCAACTCTGTAAGGAATTTTCAGCTCTCGCCACCTCCCTACTAAGAAATCCATGGTAATGGATCCAAGAAAATAAAGGATATAAGAAGTGATCATAACACAAGAATGGGTCATGATTCAGGAATAAAATAACCGGGTGATTTGACAAAGGAATCCCCAACCCAAGAAGTCACCAGCAACCCCGGATAAGCCACCATGATCCAAGGATATGATCAGGATCAATCGCCATGTAGCCACCCAAAATTCGGAAACCAAACTCCACTGAGACATGGTTAGCGAACCCTCCGACCAATGGACTCTAACCATCCCGTCATCCTGGAAGGAGACACTTCTCAAAATACCAGAAGAATCACCATACCAAATTTTCTGGTGAGAAGTGGTCACCCAAAGTTACCACTCCTGGATACCTTGTTCCGCCTGGTAACCCCGGAGTTTTATTAAAATCCTTTCAGGAAAAGACCAGAGCAACCGCAACTCTAGTAGCCATCAAAAATTTTCCCGAGCATAGAAGGATCAAGGCGGAAAAATACTCACCATCGGGAAAACCTGGGGCAGAACTGATACTCTCAAAGATGAAAAAAATTGAGAGATAACCAAAAAGAGACCCAGGTAAAAAGCCATCCCAATGACCAAGAATAGAACATGTGAAGGAGTAGTAAGGTACAACATGAATACATCCAAGTCGAGGAAAAGAAATTTGGATAAAGCCCTGAGAGGGTACGGAAATCCGAGGATTCTAGTTAAAGACAGACACAGAAATTTGAGAAATCCGTTCGGAAAAGAAAACCTCGGATTACGATCAAGGAAATCCTGAGTTGATCCTTTTAAGTGGGGTAGTAACCCAAATGAAGAAAAGGATACTTGACCTCAAGAACTTGAGGATTAAAACAACTCAGGAAAAGCATTCTATCAAGTCACCCTAAGTACGACAGAAATAAATTGGATACATTCGGGAGTAATAGAAGTGAGCATCGACAATCGTACTCCCACCTATGGAAATAAGAAACGAATTCTTGCAAGGAAGAAGAATTTAAAGTTTGAAAAGGGAGAAGGAATCCCTTTTAATAAGTATTAGAAATCCCTGTTGTCGACTAGAGAAATTAGGACAAAACCCTTAGACCTTCTTTCTAGCCCTAAATCTCGGGACGAGATTTCTTTAAGTGGGGTAGATCTGTAACACCCTCAAAATTAAGTAAAATTATTTTAGGATTTATTAAAGGGGCTATTGCATTTCTACCCCTACTTTCAAGCCCAATTGTGATTTTGCCCCGACTTTTTCTTACTTTGCATTTTTACCCCTACTGTTCACCAACGAAGTCTCCGTTTACCCCTATTCGTAACGTCGTTAGCTGCACCCGGATTAAAACAATTGCAAAAATGAGAAAAGCCTGAGGAAAAGACTAAACTACCCCGAGACCAACTCATCCTCTTCCTCGCGTCTGTGGATGGCTGTGCCCTAGCGGCGGCGGGCGTAGGGGGCCGGGTGGGAGGAGGCGCGGGGGCTAGGCGACGGAGGGAGCGGTGGGCGCGCTCAGGCGTGCCGGCGTCGGCGCGAATCGCCAGGCGCTCGGGCAGGCGCGACTCGAGCGGGCGGCCAGGCGCGAGTCGCACGGGCGGCCAGGCGCGGGCTCGCCCGGCGGCGCAGGCGGCCAGGCGCGGGCTCGCCCGTCAGCGCAGGCAGGCCGGGGGCAGGCAGGCCGGGCTCGTCCCTCGGCGCAGGCAGGCACGGGTCGGCGGCTGCCATGGAACCGGAGTCCAGAACCATGGAGTTGGTGTCCAGGTATGAATTTTTGACTCTGTATTGGCCAATTGGTGGGCGAAGTAACCTCGAGATTTAGACAATTGGGCTAATTAGGTTTCAATTTCTCTGATTTGTAGGCCAAATCAGATGAGTTTGAATCTTGTTGTTAGGGTTAGGTCTTTCTTCAGTTTGCCTGATGGGGGACCAAAGACATGGATGCAGGGTAAAATCTTGCCAACTCAAACTGTTGACCCACAAAATTATGGCATGCTGCAGATAGTTGATTTCATAGCACTACACTACAATTGGGGTTCAAAGCAGCACATATCTTTATGGCGTGATTTGGAGACTGAATCTATTGAGATAAAATCTGATGAGCAGTTGTTTGAGTGGTGTCAACTTAATCTAGATAAGGGAGTAGTTAAGATCAATGCTCAGGTCAATGATTTTGAGGGCCCATTGCAGTGTTCGCCAACGAAACGTAGGTGTCACCCATCTGTAAGAAACAAAGAGAAACCCAGCAATGAGAGAGCCACCGATAAACCCACCACTGAGAGAGCCACCGATGAACCAACCAATGAGAGAGCCACATCCACAAGTAAGAAAAAGAGAGGCACCAAATCTAAGAGAAAAGGTGGGGATGATGATGATGAGGGTGTAGAAGTTGATGATGAGGGCATGTATTCTGACACTGATTCACTTGTGGCGCCAAGTGATAGCAGCTACGACAGTGACTTGGCTGCATCATCTGATTCTGATGATGACTGCTCTGACCCCGAGTTTGATCCTAATGGTGAAGTTGTTGACAATGATGATGAATATGACCCTCTCCCCTTTTCATATGATGCTGATGATCCCATTATAGATGTTGGTGTGGTGTTTCCGGATGTTGATCAATGCAAGTCTGCAGTTGCCCATCATGCAATCTTGAATGATCATGGTTTTGAGACTGTGAAAAAGGACAAGAGTAGATTTAGAGCAAAGTGCAAGAGAGCCGATGAGGGCTGCAAGTGGACATTTTTTGCATCAACAAGTTCAAAATACATTGGCTGCAAGGTAATAAGCACCTTTTGCAAGTAACTAGCAGTTTTTTGTATCATTTTCAGCAAGTACTAGCAGTTTTTTTGTATCATTTTCAGCAAGTAACTAGCAGTTTTTTTGTATCATTTTCAGCAAGTAACTAGCAGGTTTTGATATCATTTCCAGCAGCTAACTATCAACTTTTTTGGCCATTTGTTGTAGGTTAAGACGAGTGGACCAAAGCATACTTGTGGTTCTTTCAACAATTGTGGTGAGACAATGGCCTCAAACAAATGGGTTGCTGAAAGAGTGGTGGAATCGTTGCGGGAGGACCCTGAAATGGGACCAAGCGATTTGCATAGTATGCTGCAGAAGAAGTACTCCATAGATATTCCATATCATAGAGTTTATAGAGGCAAATATAGAGCAATGGATACAATCTATGGCAAGTGGGATGACAGTTATGAGATGCTACCGACCTATCAAGCTGAACTACGCAGAGTTGTACCTGGAAGCATTGTTGAGCTAGACACCGAAAAGGATGGCAATGGTGATTTCTGTTTCAGCAGGTTCTTTGTTGCTCTCAAACCATGCATTGATGGGTTTTTGCAAGGTTGTAGACCCTATATTGCCATGGATGCCACACACTTGACAGGAAGGTCAAGAGGTCAATTGGCAGCAGCGGTTGCGGTGGATGGTCATAACTGGCTATTTCCAGTGGCTTTTGGTGTGATTGAGACCGAGTCTAAGGAAAGCCGGACTTGGTTTATCAATAACTTGAAGAAGGCTATTGGTACTCCTCCTGGTTTGGTCATTAGTATAGATGCAGGCAAAGGTTTAGAAGTGGCTGTACATGATGTATACCCTGGAGTTGAGCATAGAGAGTGCATGAGGCACCTGTGGAAGAACATGAAGAAGAATGGGTATGGTAGTGAGCTTTATGGCAAGAATATGTGGTGTGCTGCAAAGAGCTACACAAGTGATAAGTTCAACTACTTCATGGGCAAGATAGAGGAGAAGGATCCTGGTGCACTTGGCTGGTTGGATGAAAACCATCCATTTATTTGGAGTAGAAGCAAATTCTCTGAAGCTTGCAAGGTAGATTACATCAACAACAACCTTTGTGAATGCTTCAATAGTTGGGTGTCAAAAACCAAGGATTTTCAAGTTGTTGAGATGCATGATAAGATAAGACAGATGATCATCAAGAAAATGGTTTTGAGGGCCAAGATTGGTAGGAAAATGTCAGGAAACATCATCCTAGCTGTCATCAATCGTCTGAATGCTAAAACCAAGACTATTAAGGACCACGACGTGTCGATATGTGGGGCTGGAACAGCAGAAGTAACTGTGAACAGATTCAGACACGCAGTGAATTTGGAACAAAAAACATGTACTTGTAGGGCTTGGCAAGTGACTGGAAAGCCATGCACTCATGCTTTAGCCTTCATTGCTAGGCTGAATCGGAAGGTGCATATGGATGAATTTGTTCACGACTACTTCTCTGTTGATAGGTTCAAAAAGGCATATGCAGGTACTTTCAATCCTATGACATCTAAGGATAGTTGGCCACGTGTTGATTTAGGCTATAAAATCAAGAAACCGTTATTGAGAAGGAAACCAGGGAGACCAAGAATAACTAGAATGAAATCATATGATGAGGCTGGCACTAGCAAAAAGAGGAAGCCATGTAGTGAATGTAATGAACTAGGCCATATAGCCAAGCATTGTCGAGGAGGTCCCACTGCTAGTCAAAAGAGGAAGCTTTCAGCTTCACAAAATGCATCATCTTCACAAACCTCAGTGTGAGTGATGAATTTCTAACCATTTTTATTTTTATTTTTATTTTTTTCTTGCTTATGTATTCAAATGGTTCACTGAACCATTTTTGTACCTATGTGTGAAGTGCAAGTGCAGGTGCAAGTGCGAGAGGGAGAGGGAGAGGGAGAGGGAGGGGAAGAGGAAGAGGAAGAGGAAGGGAAAATCCTAGTGAAACTGAAACAGGAACAGAAGGTGATGCAGGACGAGGAGGAAGAGGAAGAGCAAGAGCAAGAGCAAGAGGAAGAGGAAGAAGAGGAGGAACAGGAGGGCGATTGGCTGCCTTGTTAGGAATAGATGCATGAATGTGATCTGGTGGTATCCCATCTCTTTTGAACATGTATGATGAGGATGTGATATAGTGCTGCCCCTTCTCTTTTGGACATGTATGATGGGGGTGTGATCTGGTGGTACCTCAAAATTAATTAAAATTAATTTAGGATTTATTAAATTAACTATTAGATTTATTATAGGAAGATATAGGATAAAAGAAATAAATAGGGATAATAAACTATAAATAACCAAGGGGAAAATAAAAGGGATGCCCTACAATTTGAATGCTAAAATGAGTCCCTAAAACCCTAAGAAAAACTAGGAAAGGTTTGGTGCAATTTGAATTCAAATCCTTTTTAAAAAACCCTTTCAAACAAATAGAAAACGTGTTTAAATGTTAAATGGGCCGAAGCCTCGTTTTCAGCCCAGCAACACATTGTCAAAGTCTGGCTTCGCTCCCCCGACTCTCAATCTCGCCCGCTTCTTCCCCCTTCCTCGATCGCTCGGCCCGCGGCCACAGCGGCCCGCATAACTTCCCCTGCGGCCCAGTCCGCTTTCTCCCCTCCCCGGTCCGCTGATGCCCCGCGGCCCAGCTCGTCGCCGTGGCCCACTCGCACCCCGGCCCACGCGGCCACCTCCTTCTTCCTCCTCCTTCCGACGCGCTGACGTCACCGCCGCCGGGGAGCAATTCCCCCAGCGCCGCCCTTCGCCGCAGTCACGCGCGCGCCGCCGCTATCACGGTGGGTTCCCCGCCACCGCGTCACGGCCACCGGCACGGCTTCACCGCGCGCCGCGCCGTATCCCCACCACCGTGCGGCCGCCTAACCCTCCCCCGACACCACCACCGCCGCCGAGCTCCGCCGCCGGGGCGTGCCGGCAAGCATACCGCCGGCACGACACCACCGTTCGCCACTGCCGTTGCCGTGCCACACCAACACCGCCACCGCGCGCCGCGCGTCGCCGCACGCCAGCCGCCGCGGCTCGTCCCCGCACGCCGCCGGCGGCCCCTGCTCCGCCGTGCGCCAACCGCGCGCCGCCGCCCCCGGCTGCACGCCTACCGCACTGCCACCATCCATCCTCGCCGGCAACGCGGACACGCCCCGCCGCCTCCCTGGCCTAGCACCACCACCGCCTGTCCCTCACCGCCGCCGCCAACTAGCACCGACGCCGCCGCCCGGCGCCACCACCGCCACCAAGCCTCGCCACCGGGGCTCATCCCTTCATCCCCCTCCACGCCACAGGCCATCACAGCCGCCACGCTGGCCCAGCCGGCCACAGCTGGCCGCCACAGCAGCCGAGCGCCATTAATGGCGCTAGAGCACCCAACCACCCCGCTGCCCCTACGTCATGACGGCTGCGCGCGGCGTTGCTCCGCCCTCCGTGATCCGCCGCCGTTCGATGCGCACGGAGCGGCCATGATGAGGCGCCCCGCCGCGTGTCGCCACCACCTGCTTCCATCGCATCTGGGATGCGGTGACGACCCCCCTTCCGGCCGCCCGAACTCGAGCTCGCCGTCATCACCCCGACGCGACGCGTCGAGCTCCTCCCAGTCTCCCTCCTCCGACATGTGCAACGTGGCGAGCTCCGCAGAGGTCTCCCGCGCCTATAAAAGGGAGGGCGCACTTCCTTTCCCCTGCACCCCTCGAGCCGGACCAAGCTCCGGCAACCCTCCCATGGACGCCCTCTTCCCTTTCTCCCTCCCTCTCATTTAGCCCCGAAATAAGACGCCCTCAGCCTCCTTTACCTCCCTGTGCCCTCCGCCTCGTCCCTGATGGCCGGAGCTCCGGGATCGGGCCGAGCCCTGAGCTCTTCCCAATCCTCCCATGGCGACCGGGCGCGAGGTAGAAGAAGCCAGTGAGCGCCGTTCGCCCCGGCGCCTCCCCGTCCGGCCCTTACTTCTCTGCCAAGTGGGCCCCACCCAAATGGCGTCCGGCGCCGTTACCCTCAGCACGGGTGGACGTGGTCCACTAGACCATCGACTGAAGGACCGAAACGGCGACCAGAGAGGGGGGGAGTGAATGGGAGCCGATAAAAATCTTTCCAAACTATCCGGCTATTCTCCCAAATCAACTCCGAAACCTCCGAGAGCAATCTTGCCAAGATCACGTAGCCACTGTCAAGCTACTGACCCTAGGAACAAGAAACGAGCAGCGGAACTCGAACCAATCGAAACGAACACCAAAACGACCCGAAACTCGGCTCGATCTAACACACCCAGGGGGGGGCGGTTAAACCGGCCAGGGGGGGCGGTTAAACCGCCCGGGCCTGGGAGCCTCGGGTAAAAGTCAAAACAAAAGTGGATCTCCCAAACCGCTTGAGCTCTTGAGGCGAGATTTTGGTCAGATGATCTAGGCCTCCAGTGGAGTGTTTTCCCAAAAGATCTCGGCCTCTAACTCAGTACAACTCCCGGAATCGCAGATCTCGTGAAGAACACCATGACCTCGAGTTCATCCCGAAAATCTCAAATCCAGAGCGATTCTCGGCGTTTGGGGGCAAGGGATCACCAGCAAAAGAGGCACAAGGCACTCATACGTGAATCCCCCAAAGAAATCCCCCAAAAATAGCTCCGAAAATACCCACGAAAATAGAAAAAGGAAAGGGAGCTCGGGAAATCAAATCATGGCACAAAGATGAGCAGCACAAACTCAATCACATAACCATGAATTCACCTATACAAACTAGGAATGATTCGAAGTAGTTCTAGGTGGAGGGGATGAAGGGAAAACAAGTTCAAAGTAAAACCTAAAGAGATAACTAGAGAGATGACAGCCACCAGCCCTGAAGGGGCCTATTAGTAGTCCAAGTGGTGGTGTCCTAAAGACTAAACTACCCCTAAGTGATACATACCCCTCAGGGGCAAATTTGACATTTTGATCTCAGATATTTTCCGGCTCGGGCACCTTCCACTGCAAGCTAGCTTCCCTCCGACGCAAGCCTTGCAGTCACGCCGCGTGTCCTCCGGATTGAAGCTCCTCGACGCCGTTCTTGGGCCAGCTCAGGGGGGCGGTTAAACCGGCCCTGGGGGGCGGTTAAACCGCCCCTGTCAGCCCACACAGGCCCAGCTGCCCAAGTCCGCCTCGTCGAGTCCTCGGTCCTTGGTTTTGAGGCCCAAACCAAGGGAAACCGTCCACCGATGATTTTGTGGCCAAATCACCAAACCCCGCGCGCAAACTTCGGTTGTTAGCCGCCACCTTGCGCCGGCTTCACGTCCGCGTACGAGCTTCGGTTGTGAGCCGCTACCTCGCACCGGAACCACGTCCCCTTGCTCGTTCTTGCCAGCATGTGAACCGCACTTGATCCACCGGCCATCGGGTCCCTCGAACCAAGCCTACTTGTCTCTCCGCTCCTCGGAGGCCGCCATGGCTAAGACCTTTCGCGCTTGTTCTTCACCTGCACCAATGCAACCAAGCCGCATTCTACACCTGCAATACTTGAGCCAAGGGAAACGTCAATCCACACCACGTTGTCAATCACTCATCACACCAGGAAGCGACCATCCACCGGTCCTCGGACACACCGGGTCCTCAATCTCCCCCTTGATGAGTGCATTGACAACACACACATAGTAACCAATTGATATGAAGAAAATATAAAAGAAATCGAAAACAAGACTCAAGCAAGTGACTAAAAGCAAGAACAAGCCGAGAACAAAGTCACTCTGCAAGAGAAAGCTCCAGAAACGCCGACCCTTCAAGAAGAAGCGAAAGGGCTCAACACCATCGGCAAAAGAGCAAAAGCACAAAGCACAAATTTCAAACTTCAAATCCTCCAACTCACTTTTCAGGACTCTCAAAACACTCCCCCTGCAAAGATGCAACTCCCCCTGAACAAGTGAACTTGTGCGTGCGAAAATCACTCGAAAATGGCTCAAACCATCACAAACCTTGTGCTCTCAGCACAGGGGCGGTTAAACCGCCCAGGGGGGGCGGTTAAACCGCCCCTGGCAGATAACCAAAGTGAAAATGCCCAAAATTTCACAAATCAACTCGCAACGATGCCGTTCCAACTTGAAAACCTTCCAAATATGCCCAGCAAGATATTCCAATGATCAAACTCTCAGAAACTTCGCAAATTTTCAGAAAACCTCATTTGGGCAAAACTTTCAACCTCTCACACAATTTCGACAAATTCTAGAGCAAAAGCTTTCTTCTAAATTCAGCAGCGACTCCCCCTTGCCAAATGCTCCAGAAATTCTCCCCCTTGTTGACAATGCACACATCAAGGCAAAAATGTACAAAATGCAACTACAAGCTTCTCAAATATACAATGAGCAATACAAAGTGCTACAAGTTAGAGAAGAGGCATACAAGCTAGTTCATCATGTCACACGGGCATTGCCATCAAGAAGGTGAAGACATATATCCAATTGACAAAGCCATGAGCAAATTGTGGATTTTTATCAAAAATGTCACCGCATGAGCAAAGTCCTAACCATGGATTGTTTAAGCAAAAATAAACTTCATCTCATCAAAATCATGAAAGGACAAGCATTCTTGACAAAAGATCATCATAAACGCCCAAGTTCTACCTCATGTCATGTCAAAGCACGGAGCCATGTGTTCACTTCTCATGGGAGACTTCTCCGGCAAACAACATGCAACCGCTTAGCACCCATGTGTGCAAGTGTGTGCAATGGTGAAAGCATAGAGACATGAGCATAAATTCAGCAAATATTTCTTTTTCTCATCTTTCTTCTTTCATGCATAGACATCTCATTTTTCAAGTTTTTCAAGCTTAAGCATGGTACATGAAATGTCTTTGCGACAGAAAGAAACTTATGCTCCTCCACAAGATAAAGCATGGGCTAAACATTCACAATGACAAAGGTCTTTGACCCAATTGAAAAGAATAACACACCCTAACATGATCTTAAGCAAGATATAGCCATTTCGGCTCAAACAAGACATGCAAAGGCATTTACTCATGGGTGTAGGAATTAAGTTCAGTTTGTCATTTTAATTCGAAAACAAGCTATCTCAATAGAATATATATCAAGACCATCAAGAGCATAGCCATTCATCCAATCAATCCCTAGCCAGCCTGCCTAAACTCTAAAATGTAGCAAGTTGTACCAATCACTGCATATAGGAGAAGCTCATCCTAAGATATGATACAAAAGATGAAATCAAGATACAAAAGCAAGAAAAAAATACATCAAGATACAAAGATGGTACACAAATATACATATGCTACAAGAGAAGCCTCCAAAACTCAGCTCAGAAAACCGCACACACACCAAGTTCCCCTCGCAAGCGGGTGAAGGTAACTTGGTCAAGTGGCTTAGTGAAAATGTCTGCAAGCTGGTTTTGGGTAGAAACGTGGGCAAGCTCAATATCTCCTTTCTCCACATGATCTCTCAGAAAGTGGTACCTCACTTCTATGTGTTTGGTTTTGGAATGAAGCACGGGATTTTTGGCTACGCTTATGGCACTGGTGCTATCACAAAGAAGTGGAACATGGGACATGTCTAAGCCAAAGTCTCTCAAGGTGTATGTGATCCAAAGCAACTGAGAACAACAGCTAGCAGCAGCAACATACTCGGCTTCAGTGGTGGATTGGGCTACGCTAGACTGCTTGCGAGAAGACCAAGACACAAGAGACGATCCAAGAAACTGACACTGACCAGAAGTAGACTTGCGATCAACACGACATCCAGCAAAATCCGCATCAGAAAAACCATGAAGTGCAAGAGTGGAATCGGCAGAATACCAAAGGCCCAGCTCAGGAGTAAACTTGAGATACCTGAAAATCCTCTTGACGGCCTGACGATGTGACGTCCTCGGTGAAGCCTGAAAACGAGCGCACAGACACACGCTGAACTGTATGTCCGGCCTCGTCGCCGTCAAGTAGAGGAGGGAGCCGATCATGCTCCGGTACTCCTTCTGGTCCACTGGTTCTCCGTCCTCATCCGCATCCAAAGCTGTAGTCGTACTCATCGGCGTAGTCATCGGCTTGGAGTCGCTCATGTCGAATTTCTTGAGAATGTCCTTGGTGTACTTGCTTTGGTGCACAAATGTCCCATCCTTGGTTTGCTTGATCTGCAGCCCGAGAAAGAACTGCAACTCTCCCATCATCGACATCTCAAATTCCCTGCTCATATCATCTGCAAACTTGACAACAAGATCATGAGAAGAGCCACCAAAAATGATATCATCCACGTAAATCTGAACGATTAAAAGATCTTTGCCATTTCTCAGCAAGAAGAGCGTCTTATCAACCTTCCCCATCACAAACCCCTTGCTAAGCAAGAACCCTCTCAATCTACCATACCACGCTCTGGGTGCTTGCTTTAGGCCATATAAAGCTCGGTGGAGTTTGTACACTCGGTGTGGGTATCTCTCACTCTCAAAACCCGGGGGCTGCCTCACATACACTTCTTCCTCGATCACCCCATTCAAGAAGGTACTCTTCACATCCATCTGGTACAATTTGAACCCTTTAGCAACTGCAAATGCTAGAAGGATCGGAATTGCCTCCAAACGGGCAACAGGAGCAAATGTCTCCTCATAATCTATCCCCTCCTGCTGCGAAAACCCCTGAGCAACCAACCTCGCTTTGTTTCTCACAATCTCACCACTCTCATCCCTCTTGTTCTTAAACACCCACTTGGTTCCTATGGGATGGCAATTTGGAGGTGGTTCTACTAACTTCCACACTTGATTTCTTTCAAAGTTTTCAAGCTCTTCATGCATGGCATTGACCCAATCAGAATCAGATAAAGCGTGTCCAACATTTTTGGGCTCAAAAGACGCGACAAAAGCAGAATGAGCATAATGAGAGACGTTCTGTGACCTCGACCGTGTAGTGCGTTCATCCATGTTCCCGATGATCTTCGAAGGTGGATGATCCCTCTGTACCAGCCGGGGAGCTTCTCGCCTCGAAATTGCCTCCCCCTCAACATCAGCTTCCACTTGAACTCGATCTGGTGCGCGACTCGACGAAGGTGTAGCGGAGGGGCCGTCGTCGAACGTCGTGGTAGTAGTGGAAGTAGAAGGTACACGATCTCCACACGGTGTCTGAAATTCCTCATCATCTTAATCATCAGGCTGTTCTTCCTCAAAGATGGGCTGTCCCAAGTCATCATCACCTGCACACTCAAAAGCAGAAGAGCTACACGGAATGGTCTCGTCGAAGGTGACTTCGCAAGTCTCCATGATTTGGTTAGTTTCAAGATTGAGCACACGATATGCTCGAGAATGATTAGCATAACCAAGAAAAATTCCATCCATAGAACGAGACTCAAACTTGTCCAAATTTCCTTTCTTCAAGATGAAACACTTGCAACCAAAAACCTGAAAGTGACTCACACGGGGGGAACGACCATGAAAAAGCTCATAGCAAGTTTTCTTCTTGAAAGCACGAAGGAAAATCCGATTCGAAACATAGCAAGCTGTGTTCACTGCTTCTGCCCAATACTTCCTAGGAGTCCTATGCTCATCTAGCATCGTCCTAGCCATCTCACAAAGTGTTCTATTCTTTCTCTCAACAACACCATTCTGACAAGCAACATATGGCGACGAGTATTGATGTTCAAGACCAAGATCACGACAGAAGGCATCAAAACGAGTGTTCTTAAATTCCGTACCATTGTCGCTACGAATAGCTCTCATGGCACCACCATTACTCTCGTTTTTCAACCTCAAAATCAGATCTCGAACAAAATCAAAAGTCTCATCCTTCGACGCCAGAAAGAACACCCACGCATACCGAGAAAAAGTCATCGACAACCACAAGAACATACCACTTCCACCAACTGAACGAACTCGAGCGGGGCCAACCAAATCCATGTGCAAAAGCTCCCCTGGACGCTCAGTCATAACATCTGTCAAAGGTGGGTGAGAAGCAGCAACCATTTTTCCATGCCTACACGGTGCACAAACCAAATCTTTCTCGAACTTGAGCTTGGGCAATCCTCGGATAAGGTCAAGAGCACTCAAGCGTGTGAGTAAATCAAAGCTCACATGACCCAATCTCCTATGCCACTTCCAAAGCTCAGAAGAAGTACCAGCGATCAAACAGCGTGAAGGACCAAAAGATCGAGAAAAATCAGCACGAAAAATCTGTCCCTCAGGAATGATCATACACACAAGGTCACCTCGAGAATCAAGAATTTTCGAATCACCACGCTTAAAGCGAACCTCATAACCCTCATCAAGAAGCTGAGAAACTGAGAGCAAATTGAAACCAAGATTCTTGACAAGTGCAACCCGCTTCAACATGAAAGTGTCGCTCACCTGAATAGCACCCTCGGACAACACTCTACCTCTACCCTTATCCCCGAAAGTGATGTACTGCCTGGACACCACCGGGGTGAGACTGGAGAACCACTTACCATTACCTGTCATGTGTCTCGAGCAGCCAGAATCCATCAACCAAAAGTTCTCCAAGCCTCCCACCTGCACAATCAGAACCGAGAACGAGAATGAGCAAATGACTCGACACTGGGGTTAGCACAGAACGAGTCAAACCAGTGTCGGGCCATCTGCTCAAAAGAAGGGTTAGCAAAATCAACTCTACCGCGTGACACCCTCTCGTCTCTCACCATCGGACCTCTAGCACCACGCGGGGGAAAACATGGCCTAGACTCTCTTCTAGCCTCAAAGCTACGGTCGAGCCTCCCTGAACCAAACTGACCGCGAAACGGAGGCCGCCTAGCAAACTCACGAACAGCTGGAACACCACGACTAGCAACCACAGGAACTGTACGCACAAAGGCGTCGCCTCTCGGCCAGGGTGAACGAGACACAGGCACACTACGAGAAGAGTAGTACCTGTCCCTGTTCCCCACCTCCTTCTCTCTTCTCACCTCCCTCTTCTTCCTCCAACAAAACTCCTCAAGGTGACCATCCCTTCCACAATGCTCACAATGGAAGCTGACTAGTTTTGGCTTTGGGGTTTCTCTCGGCTGTGCCCTCTCTCTCGGCTGGTAAACCCCACTCCTCACAAAGGTCACTCTCCTCTGAAAGTTCTCTGACTTGGGTGGAAACTTGGGAGGATCTGGAGTGGTGTCAAGCTTGTTCAGCAGGTGGTTTGGTTTGGGTGTGAAGGTGTTCTTGAGAATGGTTTTTGGTGGGTTTGTGGGAATGTTTGCGGTGGAGCTCTCTGGATCTCTCTCTCTCTCACCACTACTCTCACCAACCTTCTCAGAACCAAGACCACAACCATCAGCTCTCTTTAAACTAGCAATCAACATCTTAAGCTGAGGCTCACGACCAGACAACCAACCCAAACACTGTCTTAGCTCATCATTCTCATCTTGCAATCTATTCACACATTGTTCTAGCTCAACATTCTTCAATGCAACAACATCACAAGCAGAACAAGAATTTACAATGGGTGATTTAAGTTGTGCTTCAAGTGAACTAATCATGGTGCGTGATTCAAGCAACTGAGCATGCAAAGCAGGACAAGAAGTGCAAGCACCTAGCAAAGATGACCTAGACTTCAACTCAGCAAGCTCAACTCTAGCACTCTCTAGTTCATCCAAGCAGTTCATGTGTTTTTCCTTAAGCACAACAAGATCAGCAATATGCACATCACAGAATGAGCATTCTACCTCATCAGACACAAGAGGAGCACCTTTCAAAACAGCAATCTCAGACTCAAGCGAAGCTGCTCTCTCCCTAGACTCGCAAAGCAAAGACTCAAACTCCATGGCCTTCTTTCCAGTCTCAGAAAGCAAGGTCTCAAGCTCAGCCACTCTATCCTTGGACTCTCCTAGCAAGGACCTAAACTCCCTCTTCTCTTTGTTGGTCTTCCTAAGCACATCATCGCGGTTATCGACCAACTGCTCCAACCTAGCAATCTCCTGACGCAAAGAGGTGGGATCTGTCAATACCTCATCCTCGGAGTCGGAGTCGGAGTCGTCCTTGCTCTTCACGGAGTCGTGCGCCATGGTGCAGTAGTCGACGGCGGCGAAGGAGATGCCGTTGAAGTTACGGTTCAAGCTCTTCTTCTCCTTGCGGCGGCCGCGGTCTTCATCTTCACTGCTTGAGCTTGACGACGTGTTGGTGGAGCTTGTGTCGATGTCGCTCGCATCAGCCACCATCGCTCGAGATCTGTGCTTCTTGTGTCCACCGTGCTTGTTCTTGGATCTTCTCTCTTCCTTGTTCTTGTTCTTGGCGCGGTACTCGTCCTTGGGACGGTGCTTGTGGTCGTCTCGCGGGCGGTGCTTGCGGTTGTAGTCGTTCTTGATCTCCTCGGGGCACTCGGCGATGAAGTGGCCCATCTTCCCGCATCTGTAGCACGTACTCCCGGCACGCCTCGAACCCTTGCGGTTCTGGTACATCCGCTCGAACCTCCTCGTGAGCAACGCGAGATCCTCCTCGCTCAGCACCTCATACTCTTCATCTGGAAGGGACACAAGAGAAGACAAAGCAAAGTGTCTAGGAGTGTTAGCATGTCCATATCCAGAGCCACCGACTAGAGCCAGACTATGGGGATCAGTCGGACTCTTAGCCTTGGCAAGCAACTGCCTGTCAACCTCAGAAGACTTCAACTTCGAGAAAAGCTCGTCAACAGAAAGAGTCTCATAGTTTGCCGACTCCAAGATCGCCTCAACCTTGGCACCCCACACGGATCTATCAAGTGCTTGCAGGAGCTTGATAGCTCGGTCATTCGCCTCAAATCTATCCTTTGCATCCTGGGCATCTAAGTTGGTGGGATTGACATAGTTTTCATCCTTCGTCACATCCCACAGCAACTTTCCTTTGCCTCGCAAGAAAGCGCCCATACGCGCAACCCAGTTCGGGTAGTTCTTCCCATCGAAGTGCGGAGGCCCGGAACCCCGATCTTGGTACGCCATCTTTGGATCTTAGACTGGTTAGAGTCGCAAAGACCCGTAACCGGCTCTGATACCAATTGAAGGACCGAAACGGCGACCAGAGAGGGGGGAGTGAATGGGAGCCGATAAAAAATCTTTCCAAACTATCCGGCTATTCTCCCAAATCAACTCCGAAACCTCCGAGAGCAATCTTGCCAAGATCACGTAGCCACTGTCAAGCTACTGACCCTAGGAACAAGAAACGAGCAGCGGAACTCGAACCAATCGAAACGAACACCAAAACGACCCGAAACTCGGCTTGATCTAACACACCCAGGGGGGGCGGTTAAACCGGCCAGGGGGGGCGGTTAAACCGCCCGGGCCTGGGAGCCTCGGGTAAAAGTCAAAACAAAAGTGGATCTCCCAAACCGCTTGAGCTCTTGAGGCGAGATTTTGGTCAGATGATCTAGGCCTCCAGTGGAGTGTTTTCCCAAAAGATCTCGGCCTCTAACTCAGTACAACTCCCGGAATCGCAGATCTCGTGAAGAACACCATGACCTCGAGTTCATCCCGAAAATCTCAAATCCAGAGCGATTCTCGGCGTTTGGGGGCAAGGGATCACCAGCAAAAGAGGCACAAGGCACTCATACGTGAATCCCCCAAAGAAATCCGAGAGAAAACGCTCGGGAACAAGAAGAACGAAAATCCCCCAAAAATAGCTCCGAAAATACCCACGAAAATAGAAAAAGGAAAGGGAGCTCGGGAAATCAAATCATGGCACAAAGATGAGCAGCACAAACTCAATCACATAACCATGAATTCACCTATACAAACTAGGAATGATTCGAAGTAGTTCTAGGTGGAGGGGATGAAGGGAAAACAAGTTCAAAGTAAAACCTAAAGAGATAACTAGAGAGATGACAGCCACCAGCCCTGAAGGGGCCTATTAGTAGTCCAAGTGGTGGTGTCCTAAAGACTAAACTACCCCTAAGTGATACATACCCCTCAGGGGCAAATTTGACATTTTGATCTCAGATATTTTCCGGCTTGGGCACCTTCCACTGCAAGCTAGCTTCCCTCCGACGCAAGCCTTGCAGTCACGCCGCGTGTCCTCCGGATCGAAGCTCCTCGACGCCGTTCTTGGGCCAGCTCAGGGGGGGCGGTTAAACCGGCCCTGGGGGGCGGTTAAACCGCCCCTGTCAGCCCACACAGGAACAGCTGCCCAAGTCCGCCTCGTCGAGTCCTCGGTCCTTGGTTTTGAGGCCCAAACCAAGGGAAACCGTCCACCGATGATTTTGTGGCCAAATCACCAAACCCCGCGCGCAAACTTCGGTTGTTAGCCGCCACCTTGCGCCGGCTTCACGTCCGCGTACGAGCTTCGGTTGTGAGCCGCTACCTCGCACCGGAACCACGTCCCCTTGCTCGTTCTTGCCAGCATGTGAACCGCACTTGATCCACCGGCCATCGGGTCCCTCGAACCAAGCCTACTTGTCTCTCCGCTCCTCGGAGGCCGCCATGGCTAAGACCTTTCGCGCTTGTTCTTCACCTGCACCAATGCAACCAAGCCGCATTCTACACCTGCAATACTTGAGCCAAGGGAAACGTCAATCCACACCACGTTGTCAATCACTCATCACACCAGGAAGCGACCATCCACCGGTCCTCGGACACACCGGGTCCTCATCGACCGGGCGCGCGGTCCACCGCGCCGGCGCACCAAACAGTGCGCATGGCGGGCCCCACCAGCCCACGTCAGCCGGACCCCACCTCCTGTGTCAGCCGCTCCAAAAATGCTACGTGCACCCCGGTAAGTGCACACACAAGTTTATTTAGAGCCCTTCCTTTAATCCAAAAATTCCCCAAAAATACCCAAAAATCCTAGGAATATTCCTAAACCTATTAGTGCCATCCAATCCTCTTTAGCCAATCATTAGAGGCCAAATCCAATTAGGGTAGTTTCTAGCCAATAGAAAGCCTCCCTCGGTGTACCCAGAAAATTCCCCTTCCCATGTCTTAGCCCCATAAATCCCCAGAAAATTCCCATAAATATTGGGGATTATTCTAAGCATTTTCATATGCTTAGTTCCCTAATATTTATATCCTAAGCTTAGCCTTGCCACTAAACCACTCGAAACCCCGCCGTTACGCCACCGTGTAAGCCCTAACCCCGTCTAAATCCACGTCGTCCAACCGACCGTCCATAAACCCCTAGGTTTCAATAAAACCCTAACAGTCATGCTGCCCAAGAAACGAATAAGGATTCTCTAGAAATCCATATCAGTCATTCGGGATTTATTCATAGAAATCCTTATAATTCCCGAAATACCGATAACCATCATTCCAGCCATCTTCCGGGGAATTATTTAATAATTCTCTTCAACATCCCCATTCTTTAATCCATTGGTTATTTTATATAATTAATGGATTATTAATCCAACCCCAGCCGTTAGAAGAATCCTTTGAATCCCCGCCTTGTTTCTATTCCTATTCCTTTTGCGATTTGATTGATGTATTGTTATTCTGATTGTTATTTTATGCGTTTTATCGATAGCATGACCGGGCCCGACAAGACGCCGAAGCTCCAGAAGGCCTGAAGCCCAGCCTGATCAACATACGATGTACGCCTGTGTAAGGAACGACTAAGGATCGACAATGAAGGCAAGTCTTACCAATAATATCACTTAATCACTAAAGTTTATCGTTCCTGCAGCTTAAGCTATGAGGAGGCATCACGTGGGTGAATGCCTGGCCCCGCTATCGTATAGGATGCTGATTGGGAGTGGAAGGAAGATCCCAAGGAAGGGGATTCTGTCCTAAGAGCCACTTTAATCCCAGCTAAGGACCGGTTCATGGGAGAGTCTTTCCAATCCCCAGTACAACCACGCATGCCAAAAAGGTATGGCCTTCGGGAATACCTATTTATGTGAGGCCTTGACACACACCCCACTAGTCAGCACTAGTAACCTGTCCCAAGGGGCCACGGTGGGCAACGGGTATGCTGGAGACAGCCCCAGACAGAGGGCTCGGACTGGTCGGCACGGGTCGCATGTGACAGGGCTGGTAGGGCCCAAGGGCGATGCAGAGGCATGCCCTTTATATATGAGGTGCACCTATTCCCCGGGAAGGTCCTTTTGTGGACAGATATGCGATCCCTGTTTAGGCCCCAGCAGCACCCGTGGACAGAGCTAGTGATTGGCTGTCTAGAGATAGACGCCAGTGGACATGAGTCTCGTAGGTCGACGCCAGTGGACATGAGGTGGGAACAGACCGAATGCGTGGTAGATAAGTACAACCTCTGCAGAGTTAAAATCTATCTGGATAGCCGCAGCTCTCGGCATAGAGCCGATTTGGTCAAAGCCCCCACTGATTAGATTTACTTTATTGCATGGGAAACCCGGACGGCAGGAGCGCCGATGACTGGGTTCTGGGCTTGATACCGGGACTGGCAGGGAGGAAATGCCCCTCCAGGCCCAACCTTTACAATTTATTTAATTTAATATATTATATTATTGAATTTGTGGGATTTGCTGGGTATTCAATTCTGAATACTCACTCTTGCCTTCCTTGTCATACAGGTTTAAGTCTCCAGGGCGAGAAGGTGCTACAGCCCATTCCGGTGGAGGAATGAAGTGCCTACCCGCTCTCCGCTAGTTATAAACAAACGGTGTTAAATCTGTTTAAAATTATACGTTATTTACCTCTGCTGATACTAATCTGTGATAAGATCTGTATCAGCGGCCGATCCAGGACCTGATACAGGTAATCAAGGGACGTCCCGGTAAGGGGTCCCCACACGCACGGAAGACATTGTATCATTGCTTGGTCAAAAGTTGTCACGCTCGGGAACTAGGAGGCTTGGGGATCTATGATCTGAAATTGCTAGGCTATGCTTTACGAGTCCGGTGGCCATGGTTGAAGAAAGCGGAGCCCAATAAGCCTTGGGCAAGCTTACCGCTACAAGTCAGTAAGGAAATTTAATGTCTTCTTGCTATTGCTGTCACTACAACAGTTGGAAATGGGGCTTCCACTCTTTTCTGGAAAGACAATTGGCTGGATGGAAAGAGCATACAAAATATTGCACCAAAGATGGCTGCTCTAGTAACTAAAAGGAGGGCCAACAAGCGGACTGTGCTCGAAGCTCTTACAAATGACAGGTGGCTGGAAGACATTCAAGTGCAGTTGTCAATCGATGCAGTGATGGACTATTTGATTCTGTGGGATCTCATTAAAGGGGTGCTGCTGCAGCAAGACTTACCGGACCAGCATACATGGAGGTTATCTTCTTCAGGACAATACACAGCCAAATCAGCCTGTGATGCTCTATTTCAGGGAGCAGTTGCTTTTGCACCTTATGAACAAATTTGGAAGTCCTAGGCCCCTCTAAAATGTCAGTTTTTCATGTGGTTAGTAGCACACAGGTGTTGCTGGACAGCAGATCGCCTAGCCAGAAGAAATCGCCCCCACCCAGCACGCTGCCCACTTTGTGATCAAGTTGATGAGGATATCCAGCATCTCCTGATTGGGTGTGCCTTTGCCCGACAATTTTGGTTTGAACTGCTCTGACAGGTTGGCCTAACTATCCTTGCCCCTCAACCTCCAGACACTTCCCTTGATGAATGGTGGACAAAAATTGATCAATCCGTCGCTGGTGATATGAGAAAAGGACTCAATTCGCTGATCATCTTAGGCAGTTGGACCATTTGGAGACATAGAAATGATTGTGTCTTTAATGGAAAAGGATGAAGCACACCTGTGGAGCATGGCTGGAGCCAAGGGTTCTCTCTGGTCAGGTTTCATTTGTGTCTATGGTGCACAAGTTCAAGGTGTTCCTGTAAGTTTTTTGTGTGTGCTCCTGGGCGGGTGTGTTTGAGTTGTGTGTGTTCGTGTGTGTGTGTGTGCGTGTGTGCATGGTTATGTGTGTGAGTCTATGTAAGACTCTTCTTCTCCTATTAATACAATGATGCACAGTTCTCCTGCGTATTCGAGAAAAAAAATATTCCACAGAATCAAGCTAAGCAGGTTGGTACTCTTCTTGTAAGTAACAAATTTAATCTGCTGGAGCAGATGTTCCATTGTCTGGCACTGTTAATACCAGGATTGTTATCAGTATTACATATGCCAATTTTATATCCTCAAAAATTGGAACACATTCTGTTTGCTTGTTGCGCTGTGGGGGTATTTTTTTTACCATATCTTATCTGATCATCATGCTTTTGCTCTTAAGCCACATTGTTGGGGAAAAGGAGCGGGGCCCACCCGCCAGGACCAGACTTCGAGGGGGGGGGGGGGGAGGAGGGACCCGGGCTCGCCGGTCGGGCCCAACCTCTGGAGAAGTCTCGGGAGGATCGGAACTTCCCTGGGGAGAATGACTGCCGCCACAGGGACGTAGGGGCCTGTCGGGAGAGCAAGAACGGGAGGAGGCCTCCAGCGGGAGGCATGCGATAAGTCGGAGGAGCCCCGGAACTGCCGAAGCTCCCCCAGAGGGGCAGGCGCCCCCCGGAAAGTGGGACAAGGACCCAAGGAGGACGTCATCAAAGCCGCGGGGTCCCCAAGCCGCTTTTCCCAGAGATGACCTCAGCAAGAGGGGTGCCGGTGGGTCCCCTCCCACCTCATCTACTTCGACGTACGGAGAAGCTCGTGGACCCTTTGCGCCCCTAGGCCAGGGTAGGCCCAGGGGGAGGCCCCGGTACCATACCGGGGGCAAGACGGTCTTTCCTTAGTTCCGGATGAGTTCCCAGTTGTTATAAATAAAGCCTCAAGGGCTTCAGCTAGAGGCAGGATAACTCTTGTAAGATCACCTAGCCACTCAGTCCCCTAGAAGCCCTCTTAGGCATTGATCTTGCCTTAGGGCCCAGAATGTACTGTTTGGGCTTTTGTAACCACCAACAGTTGGCGCCATCCGTGGGGACGAGTAGTGACCGAGAGCCACAATGGCCCCCGGAAAGGGCCGCAAAGGAAACAAGGCAGCACCAGGGGATGGCCCCCTGGCAGCGGCGGAGGCCGCCGCCGCTACACTTCCGACCCTCACTGAAACCCCTGGAGGATCGGGAGGTCAACCGGCCGCGGGCGGGAGTGAGGCTCGCCCGGAGCGCGTGGACCTGGAGATGCCCAGCAGCGACGAAGCCGAGAGCGAAGGAGGACAGGACGACCCCATGCTTCCAGGGGAGGAGACACGGGAGAAGTCACCGGGCCAGGGCACCGGCCGACCACCGGCGAACAGCAAGCTAAGGACGCCGAGGAAGAAACCAGCCGGCTCTAGGCAGGGCCTTGACCAGGCACGGAGGGACGAGGAAGCCCAAGGGGCTGCCAGCCGGCAGGCCATCGAAGAAGAAGCCCATCGACTGGGAGGAAGACTACCTGCGCCGGAGGGCGGATGCCATGCGTCGGTCTCACGAGCTCCGGGCCGATCTGGAAGCCCTCGAAGCCTCTCGGGAACTGGAGCGCCGGGGCAAGAGGGGGAGCGGCGAGAGACAGCACAGCCATCCGCGCCCTGGCAGCCTCGACCTCAGCGAGCGTTTCTCCCGAAGACCCCTCGCCTACGACCCCAAGTCACCCCTGTCTGAAGGGCTGCAGGCCGTGAGCTGGCCTCACGGTTTCAAGATGCCGCAGATCATCCGTATGACGGGAAAACCGACCCCGCGGCCTTCGTCATGAGCTTCGAAGCCGCCATCCAATTGGTGGGCGGGGACGAGACCACCATGTCCAAAAGCTTTGTCATGGCCATCACCGGGATCGCTCACACCTGGTATACCACCCTCGAGCCCGGGAGAACCTTCTCCTGGGAGCAGCTCCGAGAGGCCATGCTGGAGAACTTCCAGGGAAATTATGAGGATCCGGTGACGTCAGGCCACTTCTTCGCCGTCAAACAGCGCCACAACGAGACCCTGAGGAGTTTCGTCAAGCGCTTCGTTCAAGGCAAGTGCCAGGCGGTCGAACTCAGCGACAGGTCCGTCATCGACGCCGCCTGGGAGGGCCTTCTGAACGGCCCACTGCGGGCCAAGCTCCAACGGCGCGAGCCTGAAGACCGTTTTGGAACTCATGAGTAACCTGGAGGAATATGCGCACGAGGAGGACGATGAGCTCCAGGGGCAGGCCCGGAGGGGAGGCGAGGAGCAACGGCCAGCCAAGGAGCAAAGGCCCCAGGAGTCACACTCGTCCCGAACCAGGGAGCGTGAGGATTCCCGGAGGAGGCGAGACCCTTCCTCCCGACGCTCGTATCGGGAGGTTCATCACGTGGAGAGCTCTCGAGATGTCGAGGACTCTAGAGACGACCGAAGGAGGGAGAAGCAATCGGACGATGACAAGCCTTCGTCCCGCAACACCAGACCCCACCACGACTCGTCGGCCAAGGGCGAATCCTCTCGTCTATACTGCATCATCCACGAACACCGGGGGCATGTTACCCATGAGTGCGCCACCATCGAAGCCGCCAAGGCCAAATCACGGAAGGAGGGAGGCGCCCAGGGAAGGGCAGTCATGCACACCACTCTGTCTCCAGCGCCGGGATGGGCAGGACCGCCGCCGCTCACGCTATACCCGGCACCATGGCCGCATGCCATGCCGTTCCCCATGCCCCCTCCTCCCAGGGCGATCGCGCCGTCGCACCCTGCAGAGCCGAAACAAGAGCCCCGCGAGGTGCAACACGTCGTCGGGAGCCATCACGTGGTGCTTCCCATCACGGGTGGGTCCCTGCAACACCTCGAGTCCAAGCGGCAATGACGCACCTACGTGCGGGAGGTGCAGCATGTCTTGTCAACGTACACGCCCACCCTTCCACAGCTCGCTGCCATGCCCATCACATTACAATGCCAAGGACTGCAACGCCCCCATCTACCCACACGGTGACGCCTTCGTAATCGTTGCCGACATGGCCGTATCGGAAGTACAGTGGATACTAATCGACGGGGAAAGATCCGCTGACCTGCTGTTCGTCAACGCCTTCGAGCAGATGGGACTCTCCCGGTCCCAGCTCACCACCGCCGGAACACCCCTTAAAGGGTTCAGGGGAAGCGCTGTCGCCGCGCTAGGGCAGATCAGCCTCTTAGTCACCTTCGGCTCCGGCGGGTATGCTCGCACCGAGGACATCATCTTCGACGTCGTGAACCTCCCCTACCAATACAACGCCATCTTCGGGCGACACCTCCTCAACGCCTTCCATGCCGTCCTGCATCACGGTTTCCTCTGCATGAAGATGCTGGGCCCCCAAGGCGTTATCAAGGTGCTAGGGGACCAGAACACGGCACGCCTCATCGACATCGGGCAAGTCCCGGGCCAGCGGGAGGTCAACGAGCTCACGCTAGGGGGAGAGGACGATCCCGCGGGGCCAAGCTCAACACGTTTCGTCCCCCAAGCAACGCCAGAAGGAGCCACCAAGACCATCCCGCTCCGGCCAGAATGTCTAGAATGCACCGTCCAAGTCGCGGCAGACCTCCCCAGCCAGCTAGAAACGTCCCTGATCGGGCTCATCCGGGAGTATGAGAACGTGTTTGCATAGACGCCAGTGGACCTCCAGGGCATCGACCGGGACATCATCGAGCACCACCTCCGCGTCGACCCCAAGAAGAAGCCACAGAAGCAGAAGGTGCGGAAGATGTCCGCAGAACGGAAGGAGGCGGCCAAGGCAGAAGTCCGAAAGCTGCTCGACGGCCGGGTGATTCGGGAGGTGCTGTATACTGACTGGCTGGCTAACCCTGTGCTGGTAAAGAAAAGCAACGGGAAGTGGCGCATGTGCGTCGACTTCACTGACCTCAACAAAGCATGCCCCAAGGATGACTTCCCTGTGTGATGCATCGACCAGATCGTGGACTCCACGGCAGGCTGCGAGCGCCTCTACTTCCTTGACGCTTACTCCGGATACCACCAAGTGTGGATGGCGGTAGAAGACGAGGTCCACACTAGCTTCATCACTCCGTTCAGGACCTACTACTACGTTCGCATGCCCTTCAGCCTCCAGAACGCAGGTGCCACTTTCGCCAGGCTCGTGCAGATCGTGTTCGAGGTGCAGACCGGCCGCAATGTCGAAGCGTACGTGCACGACATAGTCGTCAAAAGCCGCCAAGTGCAAGACCTCTAGTTCGACCTCCAAGAAATGTTCGGGAACCTGCGGCGCACGGGCATGCGCCTCAACCCTGAGAAATGCACTTTCGGTGTCCGCTCGGGAAAACTCCTCGGATACCTCGTATCACAACGAGGAGTCGAAGCCAACCCCGATAAGATCCGAGCGATCCGGGAGATGGAGCCACCGAAGACCACGCGTGAAGCACAACGACTCACCGGCAGGCTTGCCGCGCTGAGTAGATTCATCGCCCGTTCCGCGGAGCGCAGCCTCCCTTTCTTCAAGGTGCTGAAGGGTTCCGACCCATTCCAGTGGATTGAGGAAAATCAGCAGGCCTTCCGCGACCTCAAGAAGTACCTAGAGCACCCTGAGACCCTGGCTAGCCCCACGCCAGGAGCACCACTGCTGTTGTACGTCACCGCAACAGACCGCACCATGAGCGCGGTACTCGTCGAAGAACGCAAAGTCCAAGGGATCGAGACCCAAGCCCCGATGTACTGCGTGTCGAAAGCCCTGAGCGGAGCCAGAAGCCGCTACACTAAGATCGAGTAGATGGCGTAAGCCGTCGTCATGGCATCATGGAAGCTGAAGCATTATTTCACCGCTCACCCCATCACGGTCCCAACATCGC
Organism: Urochloa ruziziensis; assembly: GCA_015476505.1. NCBI lineage: Eukaryota > Viridiplantae > Streptophyta > Magnoliopsida > Poales > Poaceae > Urochloa > Urochloa ruziziensis. The sequence continues at coordinate 49,553,079 of CM027126.1, forward strand.
ATCCCCTCCACGACATCTTCAAGAATCGGGAGGCCATCGGGAGGATCGGCAAGTGGGCGGTAGAGATCGCCCCCTACGCGCTCGCATTCACCGCCCGAACGGCGATCAAGTCCCAGGTCCTAGCAGACTTCATCGCGGATTGGACGCCGATGCCGGGCGTCGATGTAACAGCAGCCCCGGAGCCATCGTGGGTAGCACACGTCGATGGAGCCTGGGGAGCTTCCGGCACCGGCGCCACCGCGATCCTAGTCGCTCCCTCGGGGCAAACCATGAGCTACGCTCTGCGGCTGGAGTTCCCCTGTACCAATGTTGGCACTCCTTAGCGTCACGTTTTAGCAACGCTCAAGAGCGCGTAGATATATGTCGTTGTATGCAAAATTAATTCTGCAAGCGCACAGAATATATCTCGTTGTAGCACTTCACCTCGGGAGTTACCCCAGGGTATCGTATTTATATTTCCGCAGGGAAGCAGATGGTTAAAGTGTATTGAAGAATGAAGTGATATATCTTGCCAGAAATATCAAGCCACAAACCTAGGGGCACAAACTCTGAGTTTGGGTGGATAATGGTCAAGTTAATGACCGGATAGAAGGTCTGAAAGACCAGCGACACACGGAGCACCTATTTCTAAAGAAAAGGAAAGATGTTGGGAGAGACCGGACCTAGACTCTTTCTAACTCAGAGCAAAAGGCACTCTAGCCTTAGCCTAGACCCTAGCTTAGATACCGGGAACAGAGCTCGCTTCGACGGCTAGAACAGGAGAACCTCAGAACGGGGTGAGAGAGGGGGTTCTCCGGGCTCAGCACTACTGTTATGAATACACCCGAACGTGGTGGACTAGGAAGGACGGACAAGGCTGTCACCACCTGCCGCCTACCACTGCTGTACCGTGGGGTGCAACACACTTCCTAGTTAATCAACAAGCCAGACACCACGTCTGCACTCGATGATTAAGATTTCTCTTGAGGCCTGTCAAGAGAAATCTCCGTCTTCCCTATGGCGTCTTACGACCCGGTCAAGGCGAGCAAACCCGCGAGATAAAACCCGGTAGAGCTAAACTAAACTCTACACTAAAACTAAAGGGGAAAAGGACTTTGCTCTAAAGAGAGCAAGATCTTTACTCTTAAAGAAGAGCAAGAGAGAAATATAAAAGATAACTTAAGCTCTGAAATAAGAAAGTAATTATATAAATAAACTCTTCAAAAGAAGGAAAGGATACAAGAGCTTTACCAGAACTCCGAAGACTCCGAAGATCCGAGCTAAGCTCGACTCGACTCTACTCCCAACTCTAATCCTAATCTAAGAAATGAAAAAGACACTAGAGCTCCCTTCAAGTAAAGACTTGAGATATGTGGTGTGTGCCTTCCCAAGGTGAATGAGCTTCCTTTTATAGCCTCCAGGGGGTGGATGTCAGTGTCATTAGCACGCCAAGGCTCTGCTTTAGCTTCACGCGAAGGAGGAGACGTGGCGGCCACAGAGGGAGGCCGGCCGGCCTGGCCCTGGTGCCACTTGGCACCGCCCTCTGCAGGAACGGTCCTGATGCTCTCCCAAGGTCGGTAACGGTAGCGTTTAGTTGAAGCTGTCCGAGAATCCTAGGATGTGGGCCCTTCAATCCATGTGCTTTCACCTCTAGGCCTTCCGGGTCCTTGGATCAAACCGACGTCGTTTGCACGGTGCTTGATCATCCTGGGCACTTGGCATGGCTTGTGGATCAATGACGTGGCCAGACTTGGCTAGGGGAGGCCGGTCGGCCTGGACTAGGCCGGTCGGCCTGGACTAGGCCGGCCGGCCTGGCCCTGTGCCAGGTTTGGCCCTTGTTTCTCCTGGTTCATCCTGCAAGCACAACTCATCCTAAACTTGTGGAATTTGTCAGTGAAAATACTTTTATGTATGGAACATGGTATGATCATCCTCATTTTACCGAAATGTTGACGGTCACTACGAGGTTATAATGGCCGTCAACACACCCCCAAGCTTAGACTCTTGCTCGTCCTCGAGCAAGGCTAAAACTCTAGGTTCGGTAGGTCAGGAGTTGCTTCAATGTTTATACTCTTAAAGTACCCTGTGCTTAAGCCAAAACTCAACAAATCATTTGAATAAGTTGGCATAAAAGAGAACTCATACCATGGTTCCACGTGGGGCTGCATTGATTCACGTTTTGGGCTATTGAGAGCTTGAACGGTCATCTCTAAAGTATTTCCTGCAACTTTTCAGGTTCCATCTCGGAGATATGAATTTTTCAAAAGATGGTTGATTCATTCCCCGATGATACTCTCGAGTCACTCAAGGTGTTTAATCCTCACTCTTGGTCGGGATTGACCAATGTTTCCCTACACTAAGGCTGAAGTGGAGTTGTAGGTAGGGTAAGAGTGGCATACCTTGGTTACTTCTGTTGTCGAGTCGAAGAGTGGTCCGCGAGCGATGGTACTCGTCAAATTCCGGTCTTTGGAATTCATGGGGTTTGAATGGAGAGGGAGAAGGTGTGATGCTCAAAGGTCTTTGGACTCCTTATTGTTTCTCTCTCTCATATTTTTGAGATGTTTCTTTTTTTTCAGATGGAGCATTTGTCTCCATTTTTTTTTTCGAATACATCTCTTCTCTCACTTTGGTAACAGAGAGGGATTCAGCTTTGTATGGAGTATTTGAGGACCCTTTTGGGGTGAGCTTTGTGATGAGATGAGTGTATGTCATCGACGGTGGACGTCAACCCCGGAGCGGGACTTTGACTTGTGGGGGATATAGTACCCGGGTGCCTCACGAGCAAGCCTGGCAGCCCACCAAAAGGGGGCGGCCCAGCCCACCGTTCTGGACCTGAAGACGTGCGGGACAAGTCGGCGCACGGAGGAAGGATCTGGAAAGAGAAGTCCTAGTTGGAATAGGAATTATTGTAAAGAAGGAAAGGATTCTTAGAGATTGGATCGGATACAAACCGACTTGTAACCCTGCCCCCCGATATATAAGGCGGGCAGGGACCTCCTCCAGAACATCTGAAGGAAGTCTCAAGACAACAACTCACAATCTACGCAATACAACACCCCAAAACAGGACGTAGGGTATTACGTCGAGTCGACGGCCCGAACCTATATAAACCCTTGCGTCTGTCCATCTTAACCATCCTGCTTCCGATCTTTGCGATCTTCCCTGCATTACAAATCACTTCCGTGGGTTACCCTGTGGAAGACTGCCGGAGATAATATCACCGACAGTGGCGCGCCAGGTAGAGGATATCGCCGAGATCAATCTGGCAAGCTCGATGGATCGCGTCAAGATCTTGGACAGCTGCAACCTCCCGGACGTCGACGAAGTCGAGATCCAGTTCGGGGACGTCATCACCTGCCGCTTTGGATACCCAAGCGGCAGGAGCTACGGTCGCCACGGAGGTCTCCTCTCTGGCGCCGACTTCGGCCATCACGGCCCAATCCGGTCCGATCGCATCTGATCATGCCGGATCTACCCCGCTGAGTCCATCGCAGAACGCGAGGCCAGACCAGTCGGGAACAGATCTACAATCACTCGGTTCCGATCTGACTCCTGAGAGTCGCGTCGCCGAATCATCGCAGAGCGTAAACGCTCAACCAACATGCGTCCAGAGCCCTGAGGTCATTACTGTTCAGACCCCTGGCTTTTGCGCGCTTGCTCGGAAGCAGAAGAAGAAGGACATCGTCCAGTCGGATGATTACTTCTCTGGGAGCGACTCCTACGGGTTAGATCTACTGGGACCCTCAATCCTGGACGATCTGCCGGAAGGATACACAGTGTCCGATGCCTCTACAGAGCCGGAACTACTAGGATCACTCGGAGAATTGACTCCGAGTAGTTTGGAGCGTTATACGCCCACATCCGACTTCTCCGAGTCCGAGGAAGACTACCTCGCGCAAGAGGGAGTCGGATCATATTGCTACATGGTGGCGCCAGCAACGCCAACCAATCCTGTCTCAGAAGATGAGGTCACTCCTGCTGAGGAGACGACTGAAGCCAGGAACCAGCGTCGAGGACGCAATGCCAGTCGGGCGACTCGCAGAGCCGCACGACCGCACGGAGCCACCGCGTCAGGATCTGGCACTGCTCGACTCCAAGAGCCTCACTCTGAAGATCATCGTCGCCAACGGGATCAACACGAACGGAGGAGCACCCGGAACTTGATGCGCGACGGCATGTTTGAGTTCAACGGATACGACGTCTACGAGACACCGGTCCAGAACCTCGTTAATATCAACGAGGAAATCAATCGGCTGCCACCTAACACTCCGGGCCTGGAAAAGGTAAGGGCTCTCGTGCAGGCCGCCTCCGTCCAGGTTCACCAGATGCAAGGCAGAACGACCACGGACGCTCCTGAACCCGGTCCATCTCGACACCGGGCCGGCGGCGGATCGGGTCGTGATGAAGACCTCCGCACCACGATCAACAGAGATCGAGATGCGAGGGACATCATCACCAACAGCACCGAAGAGCGCCACCGTGAGGAAATCCGACGGCGCGAAGAGTACGATCGGGATCATGGAAATCCCCGTCGTAACCCCAACAGGAGCGGCTACTCGACGGAGTCAGACTACTCTGACCTCTCCGGTAGCCCAAGGCGCGGCAACAATGGCGGTCGCACTCCGCCACGACGACGAGTGCTTCCACCACCCAGGCGACCGACTCCACCAAGAGATCGAACTCCACCGCGCAGCAGAACCTACCGGCAGGACCGAACTCCACCCAGGACTCGGAACTATCGGAGGACCCGTTCCCCGCCCAGGGACCGGGATCGCAGGAGGGACAGCACACCCCCAAGAGCAGCTGACGGATCGGGACCGAGCGATTCCCGCCCTAGAGGTCGGATCGGCGGATTCCAGTCGTTCACCGAGCGCTTGAGAAGCGTGACGTGGCCCAGAGGCTTCAAGCTGTCGGATATTGACAAGTACGACGGGAAATCTGACCCATCTCAATGGCTTCAGATCTACTACACCGCCGTACAAGCGGCCGGCGGCGACGAGGACGTGATGGCAAACTATCTTCCCATCATGCTCACCAAGGACTGCCGCAACTGGCTGGCAGGACTCCCGCAGGACGCCATCGACAACTGGGAGCAGCTTACCGAACTCTTCATCGGTAACTATCTCGGTACCTGGGAAAGGCCCGGGAGCAAGCGGCTCCTCGGTCAGATCAGGCAGCGCAAGAACGAGACCCTGCACGACTTCGTGCGCAGGTTCTCAGAAAAGCGCAACTCCATCACGGACGTCACGGATCAGGAGGTGATGTCAGCTTTCCAGCGCGGCATCTCCGACGGGAGACTGATCCATAAGTGGACTCGGAAGCCACCCGCGACTGTCAATGACATGTTCCGGGTCGCTAGCACGTGGGCGGACGCCGAGATCGCGGAAAGAGAACAGCTCAGCGAAATCAGAAGTCGCTGGGAAGAAGAGAACAAGACGACTCGCAAACGCGACCGCCGCGAGGACGAAGACCGACACGACGACCATCGACGCAATGACAGCCAACCTCGCAAGAAGAAGAGCGAGGGAGACATGGTCGCCGCCCTGGACCGGTCCAGAGGCCGGGTAACTCCAGAGGACTTCCAGCGCATGCTCGATGAGCAATGCCCTTACCACAAACACAAGCACTCGGCGCGAGAGTGCTACGGGCTCAAGCGAGCCTTCACCGGGGGCAACAGAGGCCCTCCATACAGAAAGAGGAACGATGGTTCCCCGCGAGACGAAAGGCGAAACGACGAGCCCGGCGATGACTTTCAGGAAGCCGACCGAGTGGTCCGCATGATCTATGGCGGACCAGAGTTCGAGTCGAAGCGCCAGCAGAAGCTCACCCATCGCCAGGTCATGCACGCGAGGGAGCCACCGGTACCTGAGTACCTCAAGTGGTCGGAAGTTCCGATCACATTCACCCGGGAGGATCATCCAAACTTCATACCGAAGCCCGGGTCCCATGCCTTGGTGGTAGCCCCGACGATTCGCAACGTTCGGCTCACCAAGGTACTAGTCGACGGTGGCAGTGGCCTGAACATCCTCTTTGCTAACACATTGAAGGAGCTCGGCCTGACTACTCTCGACCTGAGTCCCCCCCAATCCGCATTCTACGGTTTGATACCGGGAGAGGGGGCAGAACCACTCGGGCACATCACGCTGCCCGTCACCTTCGGAGACCGGAACAATTACCGGACCGAGCACATGCAGTTCACGGTGGCGAACTTTGAAACTGCATACCACGCCATCCTTGGGAGGCCGGCACTCGCCAAGTTCATGGCGATTCCTCACTACGTCTACTTGCAGGTCAAGATGCCAGGACCGAAAGGCGTAATCACCGTCTTGGGAGACGTCCGAGTCGCATACACGTGCGAGCAGGAAACTCTCAACGCGGCAGCCGCCCTGGACATGTCCAAGCGCATGGAACAAGTACTGGCTGCATCACAGGAGGTGGACAAGGACGCTCTAGAGATCCCCACCAAGAAGCCAGCAAGAGAAGCCATCGCGCCAAGCAAGGAGACGGAGCTGAAGAGGATCTCTCTGGACTTGGACGACCCAAAGAAGACGGCCATCATCGGGGCAGAGTCAGACTCCACGGCAGGCTCTGCCCTGCTCTGCTTTCTCGACAGCTATCCAGGCTATTACCAGACAGGCCTAGAGCCTAACGATCAGATAAAGACCTCGTTCATCACGTCGTTCGGTGCTCCTTTGGCCTTCGGTCTGAAAAACGCCGGCGCGATCTACCAGAGGACAATTCAAGCGCGTATGGATCAATTGACTCTGGACGCAATAGAACGCCTACATCGATAAATCCATGGAACATCGAGCACTTACAGCGTTTCTACGCCTGAATCAGTTATGTATTTATCTTTTCTATTTTAGATTTATTTTTTCCGAGTGATTTTGGAGGGTAGTCACCCCCAGTTACGACTCGGCATGTTCACAATGAGTTATCAATAAAGTTGATTTCATCTTTCATCTATTTCTACTACTCGCATTTCCTCTTTCGCGTCACGCACATAAAGTATGAGTGGAATAAACCTTAAATCAAGAGGGAAAGTACTCGCCAAGTCAAAGCTCTAAACGTACGACAAAGACTCTGCGGCATGAGACTGAGACCAACGAGGCTAATCTACTCCGTAACAGGTCAACCACTCAGAAATTAAGGCTAGCGCAGAAAGAAAGGGAGTTGTAGACCAATAAAAACTTATATACAATAGTGACAATTCAAACATTGTTCAAACAATACTGGTTCGACCAAATACTACAAATACTTTATTTACATTGCAGGGTCACCAGCACCAGACGGGGCCGCTTCATCCGAGTCATCAACAACATCCTTGGACAGGACATTGGCGATGGGCTCGACTTCATGGAGTAGTCTGCCCACGTCGTCTTCAGAGGTGCCGGCAGCATACCCGCGGCCGAGTGGCTCCAGGTCTGACGCCGGGAACAGCGATTTGAGAACCGCCAGGACATGGCCACAGCTGGCCTGGCTGATGGAGCAGAGCTGCCGCCGGAAGTAGCGCGGGAGCGCCCGAACGCGGTCGAGGATAGAAGCTGAAGACGATGACGCCTCCGGCTCGATCTCCTCCGCCACCACTCGGATAGCATCCTCCAGCGCTATCTTCTCAGTGCGCAGCGCCTCAGCTTCACCTTGCAGCCGGGCCACCTTGGCAGTGAGCTCTGCGAATTGGGACATAGTCCGATATCGATAATCTAAAGAAGGTTAGATCTGAATAATATTTTCACGTCTGACAGAAAAACAAACAAGGAAGAACATACCTCTGAGCTCGTGCACGGCCTGGGCCTCGTTGAGCTTAGCCTGCTCTACCTCCCCGCATAAATCGCGGGTGGTACGCTGGGCTTCCTCCAACTCAGCCTGGCGCTCTACCGCAGCAGCTTCGAGCTCAGCCACTCGGGCCACCAAAGAGTCGGCCTTAGCAACTGCAGAAGATAATTCTTGAATAACCGAGGCTTTGGCCTCGGCATCAGCAGCTAAGTTCTGCAAAAACAAGTCAGATGACAATATGAATCAATGTACCACTCGGTATTTGATATCAACAAGATAAGTAGCTCGGGAAGTACCTTGGCTATGTGGCCCATGCGACGATGGAGTGACATGAACTCCTCCAGAGGAGTCAGGGGAGCACCACCACTCATAACGCCGACCGCCGCAGAAGCAATCTCGACCGCTGCAGTCTGGGGTTCCTCCACTGCTGCAGTCGGTTCAACCGCAGGAGCATGCTGGGGGCTGCCTTGAGGAACTGGCGGCGGGGTCGGCGACGCCGGTGTAGGACTCGGTGGTGGCGGGGTTGGCTCCCGCTGCGACTCTGGTGGCGGACCCACAGGCTGATCGCTGAGAAGATCAGCCGAGTGGATCGGCACCTCTGGAGTTTGGATTGATGGGGCTTCGGTCTCGACCGCCGACTGAGGCGGAGGACCCGAGAAGGGGACCTCAGACGGCGTGCTACAGGATAAAGCATATATGGATCACTAATATAAGAACATAAAGGAAATCAAGAGATGATAATGATACTTACAGAGTAGAAATGCGCATTCTCAGGCGCTTTCCTCTCCGAGTAGGGGAAGGGAGGTCCCTCGGACTTGCAGCACTCAGAGGCATTACTGCAAGGGGAGACTGCTCCGAGCTTGTGATTGGCGGGTGGAGTGACGACTCGGCGACGCCAGCTTCATCTTTTTCCGAGTCAGACGACTCAGAGATAAGGAGTTGGCGGCGGCTTGGCGCATCCCTAACACGATCCCAGTGGAGATCTTCCGCTTCTTCAGAGCAGGAGCAGCCTTCCCACCACTCGGAGATAGCACATCGGGAGAAGGAGAGGATGACAGAGTGATATCCGAGTCGCGCAGATCACTCTCACTTTCCCCGACTGCTTCTTCAGATCCAACGGCCCTGCGTCGAGCCGGTTGATCCACTCCCTTTGGCATCTCAGGCAAAGGAGGGAGGGATACAAAGGCAACTCGACCCTGCAAAAATTGGGTTCAGTTCTGAGATTACACCCAATGGGTGGAATTGAAATAAAAACAACAACAGATTGACTAAATACCTCAGGGCGTGGATTTCCCAAGTTGAACGCCGGAGGACAGTCAGTGGTCCTCAGGGAGGTTCCAGTCGCGAAGAATTTGCCAAGCCGAGCGGCGGCTTGGACTTTGTCGACGCGCTCGGGGGCTTCGCGCGTGTTGTCCCCCTCGGCGTAATACTCATACGCCGGGTGAGCCCGCTGCTTGAGTGGCTGGACCCGGCGCAGAACGAAGTTGGCTGCCACACCGACGGCAGACAACCCATTGTCCTTCAACTGGGAAATAAGACCCAGGAGCTCCCGAACCTGATCCATTTCACTCTCCTTGGGAAGAGCGGTCCAGGATTGGGAGGGAACAGGACGAGAATCAATTTCTGGAGAGATGGCAGGCGAGTGGTTTCCTACGTAAAACCACTCGGACTGCCACCCTTTATTGGAGGTAAGGAAAGGGATATCAAAATACTCCCGAGTTCGACCCTCGCGGAGTTGGAGTCCGGCGCCCCCGACTACTTGTGGGCAGTCGGTTCGGGGATAAGGTTTAAGAAGAAAAAGATGAATAAAAAGATTGAAGTGAGGCTCTATCCCAAGATAGGCCTCACAGAGATTGATGAAAATGGCGATGTGAAGGATGGAGTTGGGATTCAGTGCGCAGAGGCAGATCCCATAGTAATGCAGCAGCCCGCGGAGGAAAGAATGCGCGGGCACGCCAAAGCCACGGAGAAAGAAAGATTCGAACACCACCAAATCAGAGGAGTTTGGGGTGGGGAAAGACTCACCGGCGGCGGCGCGCCACTCGGCGGTTTGCTGGTCAGGGAGGACGCCGTCGACGACGTGCTGCTCGAGGCGCCTGGTGGTGGTGATGGACTCCCTCCACTCGGCGGCGCGATCTACGGCGACCTCGGCGGTGGCCTTGGCCTTGGACGACCGGGCTCTTGCCGGCGACTTCTCCTTCCGCTTCGAGGCTTCCTTCCTCTTGGGCGCCATGGCAACGAGCGGGGCTGAAGAGCGAGGAAGAAAGCTGCGGGAGCAGATCTAGGGTTTGCTCTGGCGCGAAGAGAACTGGAGCGTCGGGGAAGGCAAATGGCAAGTAAAGGAAGAAGAATGCGGCGGGGATGGCTTATAAAGGAATAAACCGTTCCTCCCGCGCGCGGCGCGGCGCTTGTCTCGGGAACTCAACCGACGCAGGCACGTCCCGTCGCTTTGAATTCAAAGATGCGGTAGGGAGTCGCGATATCTCGCGATATCTCGCCTTCCGTAAAGCGACCGTTAGGGACGCAACGGACTTTGAGGAATAATGGGCCTAAATGGGCTGAAATATAGCACGACCTTTCGGTTCTGTTACGATAATAAATTTGTGGGTTCCTGAGCTAGGGTTCAGGGGCAGAAACCACTCGGTCGTGAGGCTAAAATTAGTCGACGGCCAGACTTGATTTTGCAATTAATATTGCATCCTTGCAGCTGATTTTTACGTAAGGCATGCGATACTATCGCTAAATTGACTCAGAAATCTGGGTCAAATGCCGACAAGTATAAATCTTGTGAGAAGATGGCTTACCATATGGTCAAGCTGGGTCGTGGGACACGACTCGGAAGTCATGCCGAGTTCAAAGAACTTGAGGACAAAATCCTTATAAAGGGGAAATAAAAAGCCTCTGAAGGAAAAGTTTATCCAAAATCCATGCCCAGAGGCATGGGGGCTGAAAAATCAGTCGGAATTCATGGCTTTCAGAGTCTTGACACGATCATGCTGAATCGTAACAAGACTCGGGGGCTACACCCAATGGGTGCACCTGGAGGTGCACACCATTGATGGATTAAGTTTAAAAAGAGATTCATGATATTTTGCTTTTTGACCCTCGACCAGAATATTCTATTCTGCTCAAGGCTCGGGGGCTACACCCAATGGGTGCACCTGGAGGTGCACACCATTGAAGATCAAGATACAGATGTGTAAAAATTGAAGACCTTTGGCCAATTTCATACTAAAATTGCCCAAAGCCCGGGGGCTAAGTGTATTCACTTCGCTGTCGCGTCGTGAAAAAGAGCACTCCTTCCCCTCACTTTGACTGTAATTGAAGAATTGTTTTCAGGAACGTCTGAGCAGGCACTCGGATCTTCCTCGAAAGCACTCGGATCTTCCTCGAAACCACTCGGATCTTCTTCGAAACCACTCGGATGAGATCTTAGACAACTTGGAGCACTCGAATCATGCAAGAAAAGATGGAACAATTACAGCCAACGATCGGCCAAGAAGTGCTCGGGGGCTACTGTGGGGGATATAGTACCCGGGTGCCTCACGAGCAAGCCTGGCAGCCCACCAAAAGGGGGCGGCCCAGCCCACCGTTCTGGACCTGAAGACGTGCGGGACAAGTCGGCGCACGGAGGAAGGATCTGGAAAGAGAAGTCCTAGTTGGAATAGGAATTATTGTAAAGAAGGAAAGGATTCTTAGAGATAGGATCGGATACAAACCGACTTGTAACCCTGCCCCCCGATATATAAGGCGGGCAGGGACCTCCTCCAAAACATCTGAAGGAAGTCTCAAGACAACAACTCACAATCTACGCAATACAACACCCCAAAACAGGACGTAGGGTATTACGTCGAGTCGACGGCCCGAACCTGTATAAACCCTTGCGTCTGTCCATCTTAACCATCATGCTTCCGATCTTTGCGATCTTCCCTGCATTACAAATCACTTCCGTGGGTTACCCTGTGGAAGACTGCCGGAGATAATATCACCGACATGACTAGTCGGACATTTTGAGGCTGAGGTGGATGGGAAGACCGGTAAATGTCAAGTACCTTCTGCAAGCGGACTTCACCATTCGACAAAACTCAAAGCAACTCAAGATAGCATATGGTAGTTTCAACGAATGTATAACTGTTTAGGCTCTGGATAGGACATTTAACCATCGAGGAAGATTCACCATGTAACATTTTATAAAAACTTCCGAGAGGTTCCTTACTAAGCATGCAGTTATACCTTGAAACAAACCATATCAAAACTCACAATAACTTAAACAATGAACAAGTGCTCTTGCTCCCACAGTTTTATCATGGCGGATCCTTAAATGCCAACGAACTCAAATACTCAAGAGTTAAGGATTAAGTACGAGGCACTTAGAGGACATAAACAGAGCAACCATTCATCATTCCAGAGGTTCTCAACCATAGTTCCATACATAAAGACATCTTTTTGGAGCTTTATTATTTTTTTTATTATTTCTCATTTTTTTATTTATTTTTATCTAGCATTTTATTTAATCATGGCACGGCAAGGCAAGGCAAGGCAAGGCATCGGTAAGGCAACGGCAACGGCAAGGCAACGGTAAGGCAAACGGCAACGGCAAGGCAAACGGCAACGGCAAGCAACGGCAAGGCAAAGGCGACGGCTTTCGACATACCTGCGACTCCCCCAAGCTTCGATGAAGCTCACTGGTAGTACTGGTCGGGGTCGTAGTGCATGTAGTTGAAGAAGCCGTGCATGTCGGTCTGGATGGATGTGGTCATCCCCCAGTTCTGCTGCGTGAGATCAGTGTTGTGTGCAACTGCATCTCTGAGTTGCTGTTGTTGCAGCGTCATCGTCTCCATCCTGGTATTAAGATCAGCGATCCCCCGGGAAACCGGGTTCTCGTAGTCATACCTGGCGGAGGCGGATGGTCCGACCTGCGGGCCGTAGCCTGCTGTCCCTTGGTGGTAGTCGAATGCTTCCTTCAAAGTTCATGTTGGCCGTGGGGTTCTGCTGGTAGTCGTACTCGGGCTGCTGCTGGTAGCGGTACTCGGGCTGTGGCGCGGTAGAAGTTCCGGCTTCGTCATCATGCCTGGCCCGCCTGCCACGTGTTGCAGGGCCTGCAACACTGTGGCGAGCGGGTTCCCTCCTTCTGAGCTGCATGGTTAGACTTCTCGCTGATCTCAGCGACAAAGCTGGGCATGGAAGCTCAACTTCATCGATGAAACCAGGATAGCACATGAAAAGAGTATGGCCAGGGCCCTCGCGCATCAAGTGACCCTGGATGAAATGGTCTAAACCAATGCAGTACTGATATTCTTGTGTAGTTGGAAGGAAGGTGACTTGAGCGCCCTGCAAAGCACCAACATGGTTGGCGATGCGTGTGACTAGCGAGGTTATGTCAATTGTGGCTCGGCCACTGACTAACCTCTGCCAGTTCTCAAGCATGCTCATGACCGGAGAAAAGCGAATTTTCTTGACCATGGCATACAGGCACTCTAAATCAGGCAAAAGGCAGAGACGCAAATCAGCGCGCGGGTGGACCACCATAGCGATCCACTTCGCCAGGAAACGAAGAGTGGGGTTGTGGATAGCGGTAATGCTATTTTTCCCCGAGGATGGCTCCCCTGTGATGCTATCCCACCATGCGGCACGGTTGTACCGGTGGTTAGTCACCAACAGGTTGGCATCAATGATGCATCTCTTGTTGAAACCAAGAGCCTCACTGAGTTGTTTCGGGGTCAAAACAAAATCCTCGTTGAAAAATCGAAAGCAAATGTTTGTCTCGTTGGGACGAACTTCGATTTTCAAACTCATCAAAACTCCATAGTAAGGAAAGTGCGAACCTGTTTCCGTGACGGGGTAGAAGTTTTGCCATCCGGCATTGTTGAACGCCCGTTCCATGTCTCCTTCGAGACCGGTCTTGATCAGCAGCATGGGGTCGAAGTACTTGGCGTTTGTGAAGTAGCGGTCCTGGAGCTGGTCCAGCACCGTTCTCTCGTCTTCGGTCCGAGCAACGATGTGCTCGACCCGAGTCATGATCCTGATGCGGAGCCTGTTCCTCGGCACCTCCTCCTCCTGGGACTCTGTGTCGTGTCGAGTTGAGTCGACAGACATAGTATCCCGGGAAGTAGAGGATTCCCGAGAGCGGCGAGAGCTCGAAGAGGTGAGCTTGGTGACGACTCCACGTGCCTTAGTCCACATGATTCCTGCAAAAGATTAGTCTAACAATACCCGAAGGAAATCAAGGGTTAGACAGTCAGATGTTAGGCGTTCTTGTGGGAGATTAATCACCACAACTCGGTTAGTCGTTCTTGTGGGGTAAGAACCACCACAAACGTTCTCGTTCAACCGGCAGGGGTTTGTTCTCACAAGGATTCAAGAATGAATTTTAGCAGAATTTCCTTGTGGTTTGAACTCTAACCTTACTTAGAGAATTTCGAAATTTAAGCGAGGGAGAAGGGAATTGAGCAGGATGCACGCATACCTGAGCTTGGGGCGTCTTCCTTCAGAGCTGGGCACTGGTATTTATAGAGGCGCAGCAGGGGGAGGCCGGCCGGCCTGAGGCAGGCCGATCGGCCTGCACATGGCGCCGGTCGTGCCCATCCCGTGCGTCGGTGGTCACTGCCCTGTGCTGGTGCTCTGGTAGGTGAGGATGGGACAGCAACGGTGCTTGGAGGCCGGCCGGCCTGGCTGGGGCCGTTCGGCCTGGAGTTGTGTCCAATTTCCTCCATCCTCTCGTGTCGTGTCCTCCCACATGATGTTGTTCCTTGCTTGCTGTGATCTGGCCAGTGGAGTTGACAAGTGGGGCCGGCCGGCCTAGGTGGGGCCGGCCGGCCTGAAGTTTGGCCGAAATATTTTTTTTATATGCTTCCTAATGCACAATTAAAATATAAATGCAAGCTTCGAAAATTTAAACATGCTGTGATGAATGAAAAGAATTGAAATGAAAAACCTATTCTATATGCAATGCAAAGATACGTACCATATACCTTATGGCGAGGGCTCGAGTTTTTCGTCCTGAGCGGAACTCTCCGAATCCTTGTTCGGGACTGCTTTTACCCGCCATTCCTTTCGGACTGGACGGGACTTGGATTCAACCTCCTTATCGCGCTTTGCTTGCTCTTCCAGCGCTTTGGTTCTCGATATTCTTCGCCGTGCATGATAGCGATCATGCCTCTTCTTTTCTTTGGCGGCGAAGGCTTCCACCATCTTCATGAGCGTTTCTACGCTCGGCATCTTGGACTTTCGGGGCATGACTTCTTCGACCATATTGACTTGATGGGGGATCTCCTTAGGACGGAAAGAGAAACTCTCGGTCCCTCCGTTAATCCTCAGTTGAATGGTCCCACGTCCCACGTCAATGTTTGCATTCGCAGTGCTTAAGAACGGTCTCCCAAGGATGAGAGAGTTCGTTGCTCCGGCTTCCATATCCAGGACGATGAAATCCACAGGGATGAAGAAATCCCTGATCTTGACCGGAACATTTTCTGCGACTCCATGGGGGTAGCGGATCGATTGATCCGCTAGCTGCAAACACATGGGTGTAGAGACAAGCGATATATGTTTAAGGTGGTCAAAGACTACCTTGGGCATTACGCTGACGCTCGCCCCCAAGTCACATAGGGCGTTGTCGAAGTCATGGCCTCCAATGGAGCATGATATTGTGGGGCAGCCAGGATCTTTCTTCTTAAGGTGGGGCCCGAGTATAGCTGAGCTACATTCCTCGGTCAGCTGTACCGTCTCCCTTGTGGGTAGAGTCCGCTTGTTGCTAAGTATATCCTTGATGTACTTGGCGTATGTCGGGACCTGCAAAGCATCAAGTAATGGTATGTTGATGTATACCTTCTTGATTACCTCGACGAACTTG
Source organism: Urochloa ruziziensis (assembly GCA_015476505.1). Classification (NCBI taxonomy): domain Eukaryota; kingdom Viridiplantae; phylum Streptophyta; class Magnoliopsida; order Poales; family Poaceae; genus Urochloa; species Urochloa ruziziensis. The sequence goes on from CM027126.1 coordinate 49,568,683, forward strand.
TCGAATTGTTCGTCGGCCACGGGTCTTCTCCTCCGTTCTGGGAACGGGAGGAAAGTGGGATCTCGGCTGTAGCTTGAGGCTTGTGGTGCCTCATTCCCCTCCTTTGAGACAGGGGTGGTTTCCTCGTCGTCTTCCTCTTCGGCGGCCACCTCGGTTTGGCTAGCTTCCTTCTGTCGAGTACCTGCATCCTGTGGATTGTGTGGGTCCTGCGTGGACTTGCCAGTCCGCGTGGTCACCGCACTAACATTTTCCTTGAAAGGAACCTCCGGTTGCCCGGGTAACTTCCCCGCATTTGGGTTAGGGCAGGATGCAGCCAGCTGAGCTACTTGAGTTTCAATCATTTTGTTGAAGCTCAGCTGGTTCTTAACGACAGAATTAAAAGCTTCTATCTGGGAGGCCATTGACTCCATAACTTTATCATTAGCAAGAAATTTCTTGCTAATGCTATCGTTAATCTGTTTTTGGCCATACCAGATGTCCTTTAGCGACGGTTGAAAACCGTTGTTAGAGCCATTACCTTGCTGTTGGCCGAAGGGGAAATTGGGCTTGGAATTCCAACCTTGTTGAGGACGGAAGCCTGAATTGTTGGTATTTCCAATGAAATGGGCTTCCTCTTGTGTCATCGGGCAAGTGTCGCCCGAGTGTCCTGCTTCTCCACACGTTTCACACGTGATTCTCTCCTCCATGATCTGATTCATCTCCTTGCCAGGAGATTCCATCTTCTTCAAGAGAAGGTCCATTTTAGCGGCCAGCATATCAACGGAGTCAATTTGATGTACTCCCTTGCGGGGAGTTTGTCTTTCTCCTATCCAGCTCTGATGAGTGGATATTTTCTCGATGAGCGCCTTTGCTGCGTCTACATCCAACGAGAGGAAAGCTCCTCCCGCGGCTGCATCCAACATCTCTTGCGATCGTCGGCTCAGGCTGTGGAAGAAGTTCTGGGTAATCAGCCAATCTTCCACACCATGGTGGGGGCAGGCTGCAATATACTCTTGCAGTCGCTCCCAAGCTTCGGGAATTGTTTCTCCGTCTAGCTGCTGAAAGCTAGTGATTTTTCCTCGGAGGGCATTGGTTTTGCCCACCGGAAAGTACTTGGCCAGAAATGCGTCTGCGCAAGTCTGCCAGCGTCCATCGAATGATGCCTTGTTTGCATAGAACCACTCCTTTGCTTTCCCAAGCAAGGAGAATGGGAAGAGTTGAAGGCGGATGTTGTTGATCGGTGTGCCATTGGGGTTGATAGTACTGCACACCTCCAGGAAATTCCGAAGGTGAGCGTTCGCATCCTCAATCGCCTTTCCGCAGAAAGGGCTGGCCTGAACCATGTTCACCAGGCCAGTTCTCAGCTCAAATGCACCTTCCTGTGCGTTCGACAGTCCCGGGAAGTTGCTGCTCGACGGGGCTGAGAACTCACGGAGCGTCTTCTTAGCTTGAGCCATAATCTCTGGGGACTCTGGGGCTGAAGAAAACGACGAATCTGATTCGGACTCGGAGTCGGATGACGACTCGAGTATATTGCTTGAGCTGAGTGAAATCTGAGGAGGTACGACTTCTCTTTCGCACTACTCTTCCAATGCGTTCTGGATTTGGATCAAAGTTTGATGGTAGGTTGAAACCAGTCATGCACTACCCTGCAAAACACATCAAAAATAGACGAATGTTGCAGTGGTGAGGTCACTAAGGTTAGTGGTTTGGTAAATCTGTAAAGATAATCAAATAATTCAACAATAACTTTAGCCAATTGCTTCCCCGGCAACGGCGCCAGAAATGCTTGTTGGCACTCCTTAGCGTCACGTTTTAGCAACGCTCAAGAGCGCGTAGATATATGTCGTTGTATGCAAAATTAATTCTGCAAGCGCACAGAATATATCTCGTTGTAGCACTTCACCTCGGGAGTTACCCCAGGGTATCGTATTTATATTTCCGCAGGGAAGCAGATGGTTAAAGTGTATTGAAGAATGAAGTGATATATCTTGCCAGAAATATCAAGCCACAAACCTAGGGGCACAAACTCTGAGTTTGGGTGGATAATGGTCAAGTTAATGACCGGATAGAAGGTCTGAAAGACCAGCGACACACGGAGCACCTATTTCTAAAGAAAAGGAAAGATGTTGGGAGAGACCGGACCTAGACTCTTTCTAACTCAGAGCAAAAGGCACTCTAGCCTTAGCCTAGACCCTAGCTTAGATACCGGGAACAGAGCTCGCTTCGACGGCTAGAACGGGAGAACCTCAGAACGGGGTGAGAGAGGGGGTTCTCCGGGCTCAGCACTACTGTTATGAATACACCCAAACGTGGTGGACTACGAAGGACGGACAGGGCTGTCACCACCTGCCGCCTACCACTGCTGTACCGTGGGGTGCAACACACTTCCTAGTTAATCAACAAGCCAGACACCACGTCTGCACTCGATGATTAAGATTTCTCTTGAGGCCTGTCAAGAGAAATCCCCGTCTTCCCTAAGGCGTCTTACGGCCCGGTCAAGGCGAGCAAACCCGCGAGATAAAACCCGGTAGAGCTAAACTAAACTCTACACTAAAACTAAAGGGGAAAAGGACTTTGCTCTAAAGAGAGCAAGATCTTTACTCTTAAAGAAGAGCAAGAGAGAAATATAAAAGATAACTTAAGCTCTGAAATAAGAAAGTAATTATATAAATAAACTCTTCAAAAGAAGGAAAGGATACAAGAGCTTTACCAGAACTCCGAAGACTCCGAAGATCCGAGCTAAGCTCGACTCGACTCTACTCCCAACTCTAATCCTAATCTAAGAAATGAAAAAGACACTAGAGCTCCCTTCAAGTAAAGACTTGAGATATGTGGTGTGTGCCTTCCCAAGGTGAATGAGCTTCCTTTTATAGCCTCCAGGGGGTGGATGTCAGCGTCATTAGCACGCCAAGGCTCTGCTTAAGCTTCACGCGAAGGAGGAGACATGGCGGCCACAGAGGGAGGCCGGCCGACCTGGGCTAGGCCGGCCGGCCTGGCCCTGGTGCCACTTGGCACCGCCCTCTGCAGGAACGGTCCTGATGCTCTCCCAAGGTCGGTAACGGTTGCGTTTAGTTGAAGCTGTCCGAGAATCCTAGGATGTGGGCCCTTCAATCCATGTGCTTTCACCTCTAGGCCTTCCGGGTCCTTGGATCAAACCGACGTCGTTTGCACGGTGCTTGATCATCCTGGGCACTTGGCATGGCTTGTGGATCAATGACGTGGCCAGACTTGGCCAGGGGAGTCCGGTCGGCCTGGACTAGGCCGGCCGGCCTGGCCCTGTGCCAGGTTTGGCCCTTGTTTCTCCTGGTTCATCCTGCAAGCACAACTCATCCAAAACTTGTGGAATTTGTCAGTGAAAATACTTTTATGTATGGAACATGGTATGATCATCCTCATTTTACCGAAATGTTGACGGTCACTACGAGGTTATAATGGCCGTCAACAACCAACAACATTGCGGAGTATGAGGGCCTGGTCCTCGCCCTACGCAAGGCTGCGGCGTCGGGGGCACGCCGAGTCATCATCAAGAGTGACTCCCAGGTGGTCACTATGCAAGTCGAGAAAGAATTTTACGCCCGGGAGACGGAACTGGCACGCTACCTCGCGCCCATCCGATCCCTTGAGAAGAAATTCCAGGGCTTCACGGTGCTGCACATCCCTCGATTGGATAACACAGTTGCTGACGCGCTCGCGAAAGCGGCAGCCCAGCAAGCAACTCTGCCCCTAGAGGTCTTCTACACTGTTGCCTACGAGCCATCAACTGCGTCCGGGACAGAGCCCGCCAGCCGCAAGGTCGTGGCCATCACTAGCGAGGATTGGCGATCCCCCATGCATTCATCGGGGGGCAATACAGGCCCGAAGGGCAGACGGAGACTAGCCGCATGACGCAGCGCTGCCGGGGGTATAAGATCGTCGATGTCACCTTGTACAAGGAGGGGGTGTGCGCGCCGTTGCTAAGGTGCGTCGCCCGGAGCGAGTGGCAAGAGATTCTCCAAGAGATCCACAGCGGCATATGCGGCGCACACTCCTTCGCCAGGTCCCTCGTCGGAAAGGTTTGCGACAAGGTTTTTATTGGCCAACGACGCTCAGAGATGCACAAGACTTGGTCCGAAGGTGCGAAGCGTGCCAACGCATGAGCAAAATGAGCCACCTTCCCGCCACCGCCCTACAGCCCATTGCGCCAGTATGGCCTCTGGCACGTTGGGGGATCGACATCGTTGGCCCTCTGCCCACCACCCCAGGAAGCTTCCGCTTCGCTGCCATCGCCGTCGAGTACTTCTCCAAATGGGTGGAAGCCGAACCGCTGACCTCCATCAGAGCAGCAAACCTGGTCAAGTTCCTCTGGAAAAACATCATCTGCCGTTTCGGCACCCCGAGAGAGATCACCGTGGACAACGGAAAACAGTTCGATTCGGAGCACTTCACCACCTACTGTGCAGAAATGGGCATCAAGGCTTGCTTCGCTTCCGTCTACCAGCCACAGTCAAACGGCGCATGCGAGAGGGCCAATGGAAGCATCTTCTCCGCTCTCAGCAAGCGCATCTATGGCGAGGCCAAAGGAACTTGGGCGGAAGAGCTCCCTAACATTCTATGGGCGCACCGCACCACGGTGGCAAGGCCAACCGGTTTCACTCCTTTTCCTACTGCTATTCGGGGAGGAGGCCATGACGCCGGAGGAAGCCACACACTTATCCTTCCAGGCGACGAACCCAGCGGGACCGGAAGAGGAAAGAGTCGTGAAGGACACAGTGGAGGAGACAAGGATGCAGGCTGTGGCCAACTTGGAGTGCAACTAGCGGGAGACCAAGGCATGGCGGGACAAACGGATCAAGCCCTGCGCTTTCGAAGCCGGGCACATGGTGCTACGCCGACGCCGCAACGCGGAGAACTTGGGAAAATTTGAAAGCAAATGGGAGGATCCCTTCATCATCACCGGCAGCAACCGCACAGGAAGCTACAGACTCGCGTCCCCGAAGGGCGAAGAAGACCCGCACACATGGAATGCCGACCTGCTCATCCGCTACTTCCCTTGAAGGGGAGCGCCGTCAAGTATCACCAGCCGGGGATGCCCCGTTTTTTAATTCCTCAGTTGTTTTTCCTTATTTCTTTTTTATCATGCATGCACTGATCGGCAGCAGGGCGGGCGCTGCCCAACAAAGACTGCCACGGGCTCCGTGCACCCAGTTGTAACGTCTCTTTTTGCCCCGGGAAGCGGGCCGTCGGAAGGTTGCATCATCTCCAGCCCTGGTGGGGCAACAAGACCAAGCAGGAACATGTACCTCCCTCCCTCACAATGGCTCATCGTGCCAGAGCAAGGCATAGCAGTGCACCCTCGCCTCAAAATCTCGACAGACGAAACACCCGTCACGAACAGAATGCGACGTCCCGAAAACTACGGCGCACCACGTCTCCAAGGACCAAGGGCTCCTTTGGTGGAGGGCGCGCGGCACGGTAGCACTGCGACATGCTAACGAGCTACCCCTGTTGGGCGGCCTAAAGCCATGGGAAGGGATTCGAAGTAACCAGGAATAACCGCGCGAATTGCGACATCTGGGGCAAAAACCCCCGAAGAGCCGACTCCCGGAGGGCCAAGGGCTACCCCCGCCACATGCGTCAGGCGACGCGCAACACAAGCGCGGCCGCAACGCACTAAGGGCTGCCCCCGTCAAGGCGGCGCAAAGCTCCGGGAGCGGGTACGCGATATCCAGAAGTAATCGCGTGAATTACGATAACGGGAGCAATGGCCCCCGAAGAGCCGGCCATAGAAAGGCCTAGGGCTACCGTAGCCACTCGCGTCAAACGTCACACAACGAGAACGCAGCCGCAATACGATAAGGGCTACCCCCGTTGAGCAGAAAGAAGCTCTGGGAGTGGCCGCGGGGCCGCCGAGAAGCATTCACGTGAGCCAAAATCCCGGGAGAAGAAGCCCCCGAAGAGCCGGCCACAGAAAGGCCAAGGGCTACCATAGCCGCTTGCGTCAAATGGCATGCAAAGCGAACGCAATATGCTAAGGGCTACCCCCGTTGAGCGGAACGAAGCTCCGGGAGCGGCCGCGGAGCCGTCGAGCAGCAGTCACGTGAGCCAAAATCCCGGGGGAAGAAGCCCCCGAAGAGCTGGCCACGGAAAGGCCAAAGGCTACACCTCGCCGATCGGCGAAGGCCTCAGGAGCGGGCTCAGGCTGACCGCAAGCCTCGACTTGTATATCACTTCCGAGGGTGAAACACCACGTAGAGCCGGTCAAGCAGAGGCCAAAAGGCTATGTGATGACACGCAGCAAAGGGCTACGAACCAAGAACCAAAATCATGGGGACCTTGCCAAGGAAAATCGACACACCCCCAGCCACACAACGAAATCAAGAAGACTTTATTACGCAATGTTCCGTTTGGAACGAATTACAACAGGGTCTGCCAACAATTACAACGGAGTAACTACAGCGAGGGGTACAAGTCGGCGCGATCGAGGTAATCAAGGAATCGGCGGCGGCGACGGTGACCACCGGAGCCCCGAGGACCGCGAGGCGCACGGGAAGGCATAGCGGTCGCAGGGGCACGCCGGGACGAGCTCGCCCGGGGACCAAGGCGAATGGGGGAACCAAGATTCACGCGGAGCGCATCGAGGACGCCATGTTGTATGCGCACTGGATCTACATCAGACGCCACGTCAGCCACACAAGTGGTCTCCTCCAGCGCCACCTATCGGGCATACGCAGCATCTTCGGCAACTTGCGGGTCCTCTGACCACTGGGTCTCCACGCCATCGTCACCAAAGGGCGTCCAGTGCAAGGACGAGCCTGACGAATCAGACTCTTCCGACAACGCTTTCCCTTTCCCCCGGTCAAGGTCTGAACGAGATCTTCGGACGACTTGCGGCAAACATAGCATAATGAGCGCAAAGTTTTAATCTGGAAGGGCCAGGAGGGGAGGAAGGGGAGCAGGGCAAGACAGTCACCGCCCCCCACGCTAAAGAAATCAACATGACCATCCCGGAGCAAAACTTCTCGCTCCAAATTGATCGATCGAACAAAGATTCACCCAAGGATCGCTAACAAAAGGCTACAAGATCACACCTCGAAGGCGGAGGGTGACGAGGAGGGAGAGTCCCCGGGATCGGCAGATTGGCCTCCCATGGCGGGACCCTCAGTTTCGACAGGCGGCTCGCCCCCGGGAACGGCCGGTGACCCATCAGGCGCGGAGGCGAAACCCCGGGCGGAAGGGTCGGAAGGTGTGTTGGAGGACACGTTGGGAGGCCGGCGCATGTCCGACAGCCACCTACACTCCCGGACAAAGTTGGAGAACTCGACCTTCGGGTGGCACTGAGGACCAACATGGGGCGAGTGAGACTCCAACGACTCCGACCACTCCCGAAAGAATGATCCCTGAATCATCACCCCTTCCGACAGGGCGACCAAGGGAAAAAACATCTAGCGACGACTCGCCCCGCCTCGGGCGAGCAAGACCCGCAGTTTTAGTCCATGGAAAGCGGCGGGGGGGGGGGGGAGGCCTCGCATCGCGGCAGCCTTCCGGAAGAGCCTCAACGGCTGGCACAAAAAGGAGGAACTTCAGAATTATATTCATTTAAGCCCCTCTCGGTAGTCCAAGTGGACAGGAGGGGAGCAAAAGGTTACAGGGAAGTTAAGGAGCCGGCCCATTCGCGCTCGAAAAGACGTTAAAAGAAAGACTATAAAGCTAAGGCTGGAAGGCGACGCGGTCGATGAGGGTCCCGGGGGTGTGGAGGAGAGCCGGCTCGAGGACATCACACCTATGCCGATGGGCGCGCCCCGTCCTCAGCGCTGACAGCACTTCCGTCCCTCCCGTCTCCCCCTGCCGTAGCGGCCTGGGCATCGGGGCTGATGCCCTCCGCTACCATGGCCACGGCCTCCGTCTTGACCCGAGTGATCTCTAGGGCCATGGCATCACCCCAGGATAGCCAGAAATCCCCCATGACCCGAGAGGCGGCCTTCACGCTCTTGGCCTGATCGAGGAAGGCGGCGGGGTTGGAGGGAAGCTCCGAAATCTTCTCTCGGAGGTCGTGCATCTTGGCCTTCACCTGCTCCAGGCCGACCTCGAGGTAGGACACAGCCAGTAAGGCGCTCCGCCAAGTGGTCTGAGCGCTGGCTTGGGCCAGGCCTATCGCTGCCGGCTCGACACACTGAATCCCGTGCAAGAGCCAGTCAAGGCTCCCACACGCGTCCGTCGGGGAATGAGCCGGAGGGGAAATGGCCACGCCCATGCCGGTTAGCACCCCGACAGCAGCTGCACCGCCTGCCACCCTGCTTCGGCCTGAGCCCAGTTTCGTTCCTCCGGCCCCGCGACCCGACCCTGGAGATCGACCCCCACTTGTTTCAAACCCTTCGCCTCCTTAGCAATCTCTACCCCGCGGGCCTCCGACGAGGCCGCTAACAGCTCCGCCGCCTCCTTGGCTTTGCTGGCCTCAGCGAGGGCGGCCTCCAACTCTTCCACCCGAGACCCGAGCATGGGGTCCCAAGAAGTCGAGCCCTCCTTGGGAAGGGCCTGCGCCAGGAGGGCGACCTGAAATGAAAGAGACGAAGAATGAGAAGGCCGAAGAAACGCGAAGAGGAGGCCACACACAGAAGAATTAGAGAGGGGATGCACTTGCACGCCAAGCGCCGTGAGGCCCTCCCGGACGTCCTCGGTCGGAGCTGCCGTAGGATGCCCTCGACGGCGGGGAGGAGAAGGTCGGAGCTCATGTTGGCTAGCAGCTCCCGGGGGGCCGGCAGGCCCAGAAGATCGTCGGGGCTTATAGGAGCCTGCCCAGGTGGGGGGGGGGGGGAGAACAACCCTTTCCCTTTCCCAAGCACGCAGGACGGGGAGCTGGCCCCTAGATCCAGGTCCTCGGGGTCGTCCGTCACCGCCACCGGCGAAGGAGATTGAGAAGGGGGCGTGCCCCGTCCGGAACCTGCAAGATCGAAGAATGGCCGTTCAAAGAGGACAGACGAGGAAAAGACACGATGCGAGGAAGAGTGGTGGGAGAAGAAGCCGAGGGGACCAAGTGGGGAGTGGCTCCTCCTTGTCGCTGTCGGACTTGACCAAGAGGCCGGGCAACGGAAGCTTGACAACTTAGCCCTCGCCCTGGGGGCGGGGCCCTTCCGTGACGAACTCAGAGCGGAGGACGGGAACACCGCCCGAAGAGGAGATGTCATGATAGGGGAAGGAGACACCCGGGATCGGAGGAGAGGAGAAGAAGGGGGTGTCCCGTCTCTGATGTCGGAGTCCTGGTCCTCCTCCGACTCTTCCGCCTGGGCCGCGCACCCGGGTGCGCCCCCAGCGTTAGCCGCAGCGGCCCTCCCGCAGCGCTGCCCTTTCGGAGGCTTCTTGGCGGGGGCAACGCACTCCGGGATGGACAGGCCCCGGAGGGCGAAGATGCGGTTGGTCCGGCGCCCCAACACAATTATCGTCCAAGACCGGTGCTCCGAGAGCTGATATGGCCCCAGCAGCGCCACGGCCTTCGCCTCGACCTCTGCCAGAGACAAGTATGCCGGAACCCAGAAAGAGGGGTCAGCGGAAAGACACAATAGCTCTAGGTATTCGCAGCATCACTACTCACCCGGGAGAGTCCACTTGAAGGAGGCCCGGAATGAGGTCTCTCCGGTGCTTGACCTCCGAATCATCGAATCCTTGGGGTCCTGCCGCTCCACGGGGAACTCCCAGCCCTTGGCCAAGGGCTGGACCCCAGCAGCCAGAAACTCCTCCGTGAGGTCTCGCATGATGAACCGTCGCGAGATCGACACCATCAGATTGATGCGACTCCGGAGGGTGTCGTCCATCGGGATGATAGGGAGAGGAATCACCTCCGGCTCCCGGCACTAGGATCGGAGGGGGCAGTTAGCCGGGAGTTTCTGGTAGTACCAGCGCTCCAGCCACCGGGCCTCCCTCTTCTCCTTGCAGGCCTTTGCCGGGAGCACGGCCCCCTCCCGGGGGTTGAGGAAGATGAGCCTATAACACACCTCCTTCTTCTCCTCGTCAAAGAGCCAGTACTTCTTTCGAACAACCGCCTGGTGGAGGTGGGCGAATGCTCGAGATGAGGGGACCGCCCCCTCCGCCCTGTACGCCCACTCAAACATGCTCAGGCGGATGAAGGAGTTGGGGGAGACGTGCTGGACCTCGAGGCGGAAGTCCCCTAGGGTCGAGACCAGGAAGTCAGAGCAAGGGAAGCGCAAGCCGCACTCCAGCTGCTCCACAAAGACCATCACCTCCCCAGCCTCGGGCGAGGGTGCGGTCAACAATCAACTCCCGCTCATGAAGGACGTCGAAGTACTCGCTATCGACGGTGCTCCGCGGGAGTCGTCGCGTCCGCAGGGCCTCTGAGCCCGCCCGCTTGGGCTCGGTGGCCTCTGAAGCCGGAGGAACGCTGCGCTTCGGGGCCATCGGGAGGAGAGGGACCGCGAGGCGAACAGGAGAGACCGTGGATGGGAAGGAGGAGGGCGCTAACGAGTTCGCCTGAGGATGGCAAGGAGATGAGGAAACGAGAGGAGGAAGTGGCAACAGATGACTCAAACCCTAAAGGCAAGCACGGCTCCCCCCTGCCCTCCTCCTTTCCTTTATATAGGGAAGAAAGGGGGTGTGGGCGCGGCGGGCGCCCCTTGCCGACCTCGTTCCCCGCGCCGCGGGCGGCGGGCGCCCCTAACCGCCCTCGATCCTCGCGCCGCGGCCGTCGATAGGCCCGCAAGAGCCCACTAAGGAGTAGGCCACGTGTTGCCGCGTGGCGTCCAACGCGGCGCACTAAAATCACGGAAAGAATAACGGACACGTCTGGCCCCTTCGAACTCCGCGCCACCATTCTCGAAATCAATGCGCATTAAGGTACAAGAAGAAAAAGGGGAGGGGGGGACGACCCGCGGACCCGAATCCACCCCCATCGACCTGGCGATGCAAGTGGTCCCTCTTCCCCCTTTCCCCGCTGCAGGATCTCCGATGGGCCTCTGCCTCTTGAAGACCCTCGCCTCGCTCCCGCAGTTCTCGGAGGCCCGCGCCCCGGAAGGAAGGGCGCGCCCCTCCGACAAAGGGCTACTGTTGAGGAAAAGGAGCGGGGCCCACCCGCCAGGACCAGACCCCAAAAGGGGGGGCCCGCCGATCGGGCCCAACCTCCGGAGAAGTCCCGGGAGGATCGGAACTCCCCCGGGGAGAATGACTGCCGCCACAGGGACATAGGGGTCTGTCGAGAGAGCAAGAACGGGAGGAGGCCTCCAGCGGGAGGCACGCGACAAGTCGGAGGAGCCCTGGAACCGCCGTAGCTCCCCCGGAGGGGCAAGCGCCCCTCGGAAAGTGGGACAAGAACCCAAGGAGAACATCATCAAAGCCATGGGGTCCCCAAGCTGTTTTACCTAGAGATAACCTCAGCAAGAGGGGTGCCGGCGGGTCCCCTCGCACCTCATCTACTTCGACGTACGGAGAAGCTCGTGGCCCCTTTGCGCCCCTAGGCCAGGGTGGGCCCAGGGGGAGGCGCCGGTACCGTACCGGGGGCAAGACAGTCTTTCCTTAGTTTCGGATGAGTTCCCAGTTGTTATAAATAGAGCCTCAAGGGCTTCAGCCAGAGGCAGGATAACTCTTGTAAGATCACCGAGCCACTCAGTCCCCTAGAAGCCCTCTTAGGCATTGATCTTGCCTTAGGGCCCAGAACGTTGGGCTTTTGTAACCACCAACACACATATTTATAATCAGTCATCTTTCCTGTGGAATTCCCTACTTTTATGCAAGCGCACAACAGGGCACCAAACATTTTGATGCTAGATTTTGATATCCACATCTAATCATGATTGCAGGACATTGTATTTATTATACATTGCTTAAGGAAGAGCGTAATCTAAGAGGAAGAGAGGGGAAGGGCGAGGGAGTGGATGAAATGAAAGGGATATGAATGTTTGAGCGGGTAAAATAACTCACAACATAAAAAAGAAATTGGAAAATCCAGGGTCATACCTTTGCTTGATTTGGATGTGAGATACTAAATAAATGGATTTGGCCAAAGGGTTTAAATTTTGAATAAATTTCCTGTCATAGAGCTTCATATTCTGTGAAGGTGAAATATCTCTTCCAAGTTGAATATGCAAGTTGTGAAACAAAGTTGGCCTCTTCAAATCCTCCAACCTCAGGATGAGAAGCACTTTGAAGTGTGTCACGTGGGAGATTCGCATTAGCATGGTATCTGGCCCTTTTGCTGATGTATTTGTCATAAAGCCACTGATGTATTCCATACCTTCAGGTGGCACAATCTATTTTTGAGCTCTAACTTGTCATCTATATCTAAAGAATCCTTCATTGTTGGAAGGCTTTGTTATTAGAACCTTAGAAGAGAATGAGGCATCCGCGGAGCACACAAACAGGGGTCACTTTTGGACCCGGTGCTAATGGAGCATTAGCACCGGGTCCAACGATTTTGAGTCTGACAGAAGAGGTGGTGAAGTTTTAGCACCGGGTGATAGTAACACCCGATGCTAAAGTCCACCCATCAGCACCGGATGCAGCCACCAACCGGTGCTAAATGCGCTCAGGCATATTAGCACCGGTTGGTGGCTGCACCCGGTGCTCATGGGTGAGCTTTAGCACCGGGAGCCACCGCCACCCGGTGCTAAATGCACTGAGCGGATCGAGGGTGGCATGTAGTGGGAATCATCGGCGTACCAGCACCTCCCCTTCTATTTTTCTCTGACTCTTATCCATTTTCCTTCTACTTCTCTTTCTTCTCCTCACTTCTCTCTCAACCTTATCTCCATCTGCAGCGAACAGCGGCAAGCGCAGGGACTAGGAGCCAGCGCGGGGCTAGGCAGCGGCGCGTGCGGGCCAAGCGGCGGCGGGCGCACGCGCGGCCAAGAGCGGGGGCCTGCCTGCGGAAGCTGCGGGCTTGGCCAAGCAGCGGCAGCGTAGCCAAGGCAGCGGCAGCGGGCGCAGCCAAGGCCAAACGCGGGGGCTTGCCTACCTGCGGTAGCTGCAAACCAGTCCAGCGGCGCACGAAGCAGGCTGGCCAAGCAGCGACAGCAGCAGGCCTGGCCAAGCAGCGGAGGCTGGCCAAGCAGGTGCTGTTTTTTCTTATTTTGTCACTTGATTTGAGTTGAATCACAAATGTACGAGTGTATATGAATGTTGAATCTTGGATCTTTGTAATTTCATATATATGTTTGTCGGATCTCGAGTAATTTAAATGGAGTTCTTTCTACTCCTCATATATTTCTTTCTCATCTCATTTTTTTCCACCCTCTATCTTCTTCCTTTCTTTGTTCTTGAAGAACAAGAACAAGTTCAGTTTTGAAGAAAGTTCTTGAAGAACGAACAGGGAGAAAATATGCGGGGCGGAAAGAAAAGAGAGGAGAGAGAAATAGATGAGGAGTAGGAGAATATTTAAATTTTTTTGGCGCCCAGAAACTTTTAACACCGGGCAGTGGTGGCACCCGGTGCTAAAGATTACCTTTAGCACCGCGTCAAGTACCCCTTTAGCACCGAAAAATTAGCACCGGTTGAAAAACCGGTGCTGAAGGGGGTTTCCCAACCGGTGCAGATACCAACCGGTGCTGAAGGGGGTTTCCTAACCGGTGCAGATACGTGTTTCTCCAGTAGTGGAAGTTTCCAATCAATTGTGCAAAGTCTACACTGTGGATCGGGACCATGACGTGTTATATAAAGTTATGTGGTCTTAATTAGAATTGTGTGGCCTGTAGAACATACATTGGTTTGAGGATCAACACAGAACACGTAGACAAGAGTGTGATTAAAAAGCAGAGTAGCACATTGGCAAGACTTTTGAACACAACTACCACTGGATTGACTTTAGAGTTTGCTCTAGCTAGTCAAGCCTTTCTGTTTTGTTTCATCCTATAGTCATTTCTCTCTTTGGTTAGAAAGATTGTCCAATCCATATGGTACAGTCTATCGACTATCTTACAATCTGCATCAGTCAGGCGTTGCAAGTGTAACAAGAAGGGGGCATGGTATTTATAATCATGTGACTAAATTTTATCTGCTAAACAGGAGCTAGTTATCTTTCTGACAAAAATGTTCACATCTCTCTTCCTCTCTACTCCCTTCATTCCAAATCGTAGGTCGTTTTGGCTTTTCTAGATTCATAGATTTTGTTATGCACCTAGATATATGTTATGTCTACATACATAGTAAAACTTATGTATTCAGAAAACCCAAAACAGCCTATAATTTGGAACGGAACTATGTTTACATCTTATTTGAACGGTAGATGCAATCCTTCATCTTTATGCACTCGGAAAGAATAAAGCTGGAGCCACTTGATATGTGGTGAAAGCGAGAAGCATCTTTTGAAAGGAATATGGAACTTTTGGACTGATGCAGCTACATACGATGCTATTTTGTTCGATCTGATTGAGTACTTCTTAGGCTTCAAGGTAAAGTTACACTCTTAGTGTACAGGATTGTATAAATTTTATGAGTAATTTTATATCATTGTCCATCTTTGTGTGGTGATTTTGTTCATGATTAAAATAATGAATAGTTGAAACATAGTCATGACTGTTTTGTTCTCGGTAATATCTATTTTGTATAGGCATTTTACCTACTAAGGAAAATATAAATATGCCGTGAATTCCCACAAAAACAAAAAAAAAAGGAGAGGGAAAGAATGAACAAAACTGAATCAAACATCAAGCACCTTATTATCTTTGAAAGCACAATATTAAATGTTAATGTGGAACTTATTTTAGTCCAGCTATCCATATTATTGTTGATGTGAAAAATCTCCCCCCAAGTTATTCAAAGTCAAGCTTAAATTACAGAAGAAATGAATACAAATCCATACTGCCACATCATAACTTTGGTCCATCTTCGCTGGGATGCAGAAAGAATCTGCCACATCATGCTGTTGGGAGTAATGGTAGGGGAACACTGGTATACATCATGCGAACGCTGGCTCAGAAGGTAGGATAAATCATGAATGTCAGCACAGTACAACTTGCTAGCTGCATAGCTTTCTAGCTACTACGTACTACGTACTCCCTCCGTTCCAAAATAGATGACGTTATGGGATGCGTGCCGGTCAAACTTTCTCAACTTTGACTAGATTTGTAGAAAAAACGTGCAACATTTTCATCTCCAAATAAATTTGTTAAAAAACTAGACTTAAAGATCTTTCCAATGATACTAATTACTTAACATAAATATTTATATATTTTAATATATAATTGCCGATATTTTGAAATTGTTGACTTCTCGGGAAGCGAGAATGACATCTATTTTGGAACGGAGGGAGTACCTTAGAGGTGCAATAGTTAGCACTGTGATTCCCAAAATGGTCCTGCTTTTAGGCACCAGAATCATCGTACAGATAATTTGTTGTGTTGTGCTGCAGCTGATGGCGCAGATTGTGCCACATGTCTCCAACAGCTTTCTGTCAGTGTACGTGAAATGCCAATTGCAGCTTTTGATTATGCTAAATGTTCGTCAATGCATGCCGGTGATATCACTTGTTGGGGCATGACTTTCGCTTAGTGCAAAGAAATGCTTGCTAGAAAAAGGAGGGTTGTCTTGTTTTGCATTCTTTACATAGCGTTTTTACTATGAAAATACTAATATTAGTAGTTAGTAGCTCCCAAACTTGATGGCCAAAGTGAAAACAAGAGAGGCAGTTTCCCATTTTGGTAATGTTTGAATAGCTTTTTACGTATATTAGTTAGCCTAGCTACGACAAGCGTTTATATAGCATAATAATAATTACTAGCTCCCTTAAGGGTTGAACAATCTTGTAAAGCACTTTGCCGTTTCTGCATTGTTCATCTAGTGTTTTAGGTATATTTGGCCTATGCCCTACGATATAACAATCATAGTAGTTACTAGCAGGACCAAGCTCTGCCAGTGAGAAGAGGAACCAAATGGTGTCTTGGAAAACAGGGAGACAAAATAATATTAAAGGGGGCTCCCCCTCCCCCAGCAGCCATCAGGTGACACTGGTTCTTCCCTATGTGATCATACTATCCAATGTATATTGATCTCTATGTTTCTTCTTGTGGCTCCTATGAAAACCTATCATACATATCTACTACTAACACCTCCATGCTATCCCCAACAATTCCCAAGCATTATTCCCCAACTAGATTCTGCTCCCCCGGCCCTATATAAGCTGCACCATTGCTGCTCACTCTTATTGCATACAAGTATACAACACAAGGTAGCGAGTGATCTTATAGATGCAGTAGTGATAGTTGTAGCCCTTAGCCTTGTTCTTAAACATTTTCTTGAGAGAAATCTAACCATGAGTTCGTCATGGCCGGATGAGCTGAACAAAGTGTTCGAGATGGCGCTGGCGAGGTACGACAAAGGCGCTCCAGACTTCTGGCAGAACGTGGCACGGGCAGTGGGTGAAGGAAAGACAGTTGATGATGTCAAGGAGCACTTCAAGGTACTCACTGAAGACGTGGATGACATGGAAATAATGTATGGCGGCCGCAGCAGCAACAAATCCAAGGGTGGCAGCAGCAGCGGGGAACAGAGGTTTGTTAAGTAGTCTATATGCCCTCACTAGGACTCAATTAAATACTGTTCCATCCGATCCATGCATACATCATCAGATAATGACCACCCTCTACTGCATACTGTGTGCATGCTTTCCATTTGGCTTTCTCAACATGTAATTTTCTCTTTTCCTTAGTCTGCTGTGTGTGCGTGTGTAAAATATATATGTTAGCTATGAACACGAAAATATGGATACAAATCTCTGACGGACAGCCCCTCTTGAAACTTTAGCCATTCACAGGCCCCGACTCTTTACATGATCTATTAACCTTTAATTTAGGAATCCCCTGTAGCTAGGCCAGAAGTGGGGGTCCCAAATTATCTTCAGTATCTTTCCTGTTCATTAGTGATGGTTCGTCTCAAACATACATGGTTGGGAGTATGTAGCTAAAGAGATTTTCTACATTTTTCTTTTGCTTTTTGGAACATACTTTACCTTGAGAAACCGTGGATGTTATTCCTATCTATTTCATGGTTTTCAGGTTTCTCTGATTTGAAGTGCATGTTCTTTGGTATACAGATAAAAACCATTTTGCTTTTCCCTTCTCCCTAGATCCTTCTATTATTGCCAATAAAACACAGGCTTTTCCTTCTGTCAGCACATTTTGGTTCCTCCAAACATATATGGAATCAAGTGGGTGGTGCAATTCATTTTTTGGTTTCGAAATTTGCTTACTCCTGCGTTTCTATTTTATTTCTAATATAACTCCTAACTCATGATTTTCTTCTGAATTTTTCAGGCTGAAGCATCACAAGCCGCAGTGATGCTAATGCAAGGATGCCCTTTAATTTCCAGCATGCAAGAACGCAAGTACCCTATATGCACTATGATATGATGATTGTCAAGGAGGTCTCCATGCTCCTGCTCAAGCTAATTCAGAGACATAATTGAGTCCCGCGTCAGAATTGTACCTTTCGTTTTTTGTATCCATGTTTACGTGTGTTGTCTGCATGTGTACGTGCAATAATGTGGTACGTGTCCCACCACGAGCACTGTCCAGCTAGCTCTATGTAGCAGCAGCGCAGTGGTAATTCCGGGAGATATCGGATTGGACGTGTGCTTGTTTGGTGTGGTGTGTCCCGTGTAACCTTTATCTGCCCCCGTATCGCCAGATTGTGTTATGGAAGTTCGTCTATGTAGCACTCATTACAGGCGTGTTGTGGACTCCTTCTTTGGCAAGCAGTTCCACTGCAGGAAGAAGGCAGCGCCAGCTTCCAGCAGTGGTTAGTTAGGATTCTTTTTGTTAGCAATATTTCGGTTGGAGTTTGTTAGTGCCGGATTAACTCATCCGGCTAGAGTTTGTTAGCCTCAAGGTCTTTATAGTCCTGCACTCGGCATGGGTTTTAGGTAGGCAGAAGTTTATCTCTAAGTTCTCAGAGCCTCTCGAGGAGAGGGCGAGCTCTAGTTGTAAACAATCTGCCAATTGCTATCTCATCAATATAAGCCATATCAACTCTGGTATCAGCTAGGTCTTTCCTGCCGCCCACATCCCGTTCTCCCCTGCGCGCCGCTAAACCAATCGCTCCACAGCCACCATGGGTGATGCTCCGGTCACCAAGGCCAACATCGAGGCTGCCATCGAGAGGGCCGTGGACGATGCCCTGCAGCGGATGATGGACCAGATGACCGACATAAAGAAGACGTCCGACGTCGAGCTGAGCAACCTTCGTGCGGAAACCGCACGATTGAACACCTCCATCAGCAATGTGCAGACCCAGGTGCTGGCCAGCAAAGGACGATTTGATTCGTCCTCTTCCTCACACGGCGGCGACGGTGGCCGCGCCCCCCCACCGCCATCCGTCCACAAGCTCCGCTACCCCAAGTACGATGGTGGCGAAGATCCTCTGGATTGGCTGCACAAGGGAGAGCAATTCTTCCATCAGCATGAGACATCGGACGATTTGAAAGTGTGGACGGCATCCTTCTACCTGCGCGGCGCGGCGAGCCAGTGGTATTACAGGCTCAAGCAGAACCAGCGGCACCACGCCGTCCTGGCAGGAATTCGTTGACGGCATCAACAAGCGATTTGGGCCGCCAGTCCGTAGCAATACCTTCGGCGAACTGACTCACCTGCGCAGGACTGGATCGGTTGATGAGTACCAGGACATGTTCCTCAAACTCCTGGCGCGTTGCGCCGACGTCTCGGAACGCCAGCAGATCGACATCTTCACCGCCGGCCTCCAGCAGCCCATGAGCGTCGACGTCGAGATGCAGAAGCCGGAGACCCTTGATGATGCTATGGCCTTGGCCCGCGCGTACGAGCGTCGCCTCCAGATTGTCGACACGACGCCCCGTGCGTCGCACCGGTCGTCGCGGCCCGTAAACCGCTCCCCTGGCGCGGCGTCACCCACGCCGGCATCCCCTACAACACCGGGCGCCCTGGGCTCAACATCGACAACGCCCGGCGCGCCGGTCAAGGTGGCGGCCCCGGCCGGCGCACGATTCACGCGCCTCTCACCCGAGGAGATGGCCCAACGTCGCCTAGAAGGACTGTGCTACAACTGCCCGGAGAAGTTCTCTCGCGAGCACATCAAACAATGCACCATGAAGGGAATTTACTTCCTGGAAGTGGAGGGCGCCGACGACACCGATGGATCTTCGTCGGAAGAGGACATGCGGGTTTCCATGGCGGCCATCACCGGCGTCGAGATAGGGTCCACTGCTGCAGCTGGCCGCGGCGGTGCAGGGCGCCAAGCTCACCGCCTTGGTGGATTCCGGGTCCACTCACTCGTTCATCAGCACCGACGCGGCGCGCCAGCTCGCTCCTGTGCCTGCGCCACGCCCGGGCCTGACGGTGGGCGTCGCCAATGCCGACCGCGTGCCAATCGCTGGAGTATGTCGAGGCGTCTCCGTACACATTGGCCAGGAAGAGTTCACGCTCAAACTGTACGTCATCCCGCTCGGCGGCTACGATTTGGTGCTGGGCTGCGAATGGCTACGCACCCTTGGTCCTATCCTGTGGGACTTCAAGCGCCTAACCATGGCGTTCTGGTACATTGACCACCGGGTGAAGTGGTTCGGCATCAACTCCAGACCCTCTCCACGTCTCCTCGTCGCCGACGTCCACGACGTACTGAACCTCCTGCTGCACGAGTTCGCGGACTTGTTCGCGACACCGACGGGACTTCCACCAGCGCGCACCTTCGACCACCGTATCCATCTGCTGCCGGACGCCGCGCCAGTGGCCGTGCGCCCCTATCGCTACGCCCAAGTCCTGAAGGATGAGATCGAGGCACAGTGCAAATCCATGCTCGAGCAAGGCATTATCAGAGCAAGCACATCAGCCTTTTCGTCGCCGGTCCTGCTGGTGCGCAAACGCGACGGCTCATGGCGTTTCTGTGTAGATTACAGAGCTCTGAATGCCTTGACTGTCCGCGATAAATTCCCGATCCCGATCGTCGAGGAGCTGCTGGATGAACTCAAGGGAGCAATCTTCTTCACCAAGCTTGATCTGCGAAGCGGGTATCACCAGGTCCGGATGTATGCTGTGGACATACACAAGACGGCCTTTCGCACGCATCACGGTCACTTTGAGTTTCTTGTGATGCCGTTCGGCCTGACTAATGCACCATCGACCTTCCAAGCCTTGATGAATTCAGTGTTGCAGTCGTTCTTCGTCCTCGTCTTCTTCGACGACATCCTCATCTACAAGCCGCTCGTGGACGGAACATCTCCAGCACCTCCGCCAAGTGTTTACAGTTCTGCGGGAGCACGGTCTCGTTCTCAAGCGGTCCAAGTGCCTATTTGCCGAGCGACGTGTCCAGTACTTGGGTCACGTCATCGAGAACAGTGCCGTCGCCATGGATACAGAGAAGGTGGCCGCCGTCCAGGCTTGGCCACAGCCACGCTCGGTCAAGGCGCTGCGGGGGTTCCTCGGCCTCACGGGCTATTACCGCCGCTTCATCAACAACTACGGCGTCATTGCGGCTCCGCTCACAGCACTGCTGCGGAAGGAAGCTTTCCATTGGGACGCGACGGCCACGGCAGCCTTCGACGCACTTAAGACCGCCTTGACGACGGGTCCCGTTCTACAGCTCCCTGACTTCACCGCTCCCTTCGTGGTGGACTGCGATGCATCTGGTTCCGGTTTTGGCGCCGTACTACACCAAGGGAAGGGACCCATCGCGTTCTTCAGCAAGACGGTCGCTCCCCAGCATGCCAAGTTGGCCGCCTACGAACGAGAGCTCATCGGCCTTGTTCACGCCGTTCGTCATTGGCGGCCATACTTATGGGCGTCCT
This sequence comes from Urochloa ruziziensis, assembly GCA_015476505.1. Lineage (NCBI taxonomy): Eukaryota > Viridiplantae > Streptophyta > Magnoliopsida > Poales > Poaceae > Urochloa > Urochloa ruziziensis. Next base: position 49,589,390 of record CM027126.1, read on the forward strand.
CGTTCATCGTCCGCACCGACCACTGCAGTTTGAAGCACCTCCTTGACCAGCGCCTGTCCACGATCCCGCAACATACATGGGTGAGCAAGCTTTTTGGCTATACCTTTCAGGTCGAGTACAAGCCGGGGAAGCAGAACGCGGCGGCGGACGCCCTGTCCCGTCGCGACGAGCATTCTCCAGACGCACTTGGGCGCACCCACGCTATTTCTAGGCCGGAGTTCGACTTGTTCGACGAGTTCCGGCGGGAGTCGGAGTCCCTGCCCGACGTGCTGGCTAAGCGCAAGGAGATCATGGAAGGGACGGCGGGTGCAGGATGGTCGCTTGTGGACGGCTTCGTCATGCACCAGGGCCGGATTTTTGTTCCCACCTCCTCTGCGTTGTGGCCACTAGGTGCTCGCCACGGCCCACGGCACAGGGTCATGAAGGCGCCCAGAAAACACTTCACCGGCTGCGCGCCTCCTTCTTCAACCCGGCCGACAACAAGCTTGTTCGTGAATATGTCAAGGGATGCATCGTCTGCCAGCGCAATAAGACGGAGCATCTGCATCCAGCTGGTCTGCTGCAGCCCCTCGACGTCCCGTCCACCGTCTGGAGCGACATTGCCATGGACTTCGTGGAAGGTTTCCCAAGGGTGGGTGGTCGCTCCGTGGTACTCACCGTCGTCGATCGTTTTTCGAAGATGGCCCACTTCATTCCTCTGAGCCACCCTTACACGGCCCTTACAGTGGCTCAGGCGTTCTTCGATCACATTGTCAAGCTTCATGGATTTCCATGTTCAATCGTCAGCGATCGTGATCCAGTTTTCACCAGCACACTTTGGACGGAGCTGTTCACTCTAGCTGGTGTTAAACTTCGCCTCAGTTCTGCGTTCCGGCCGCAGACAGATGGTCAGTCCGAGGTAACTAATCGGATTTTGGGGGTTTATTTGCGCTGCCTCACTGGAGATCGTCCCCGCAGTTGGCTCCGCTGGTTGCCTTGGTCAGAGTTCTGCACAACACCTCCTACCCGTCCTCATTGAAGACGACCCCTTTTCAGTGTCGTGTTTGGCCGCGATCCGCCGTCTCTACTGTCATACCATCCTGGTACAGCTCGGGTTGCCGCTTTGGACAAACAGCTCCTTCACCGTGACGAGTTTCTCGTTGAGATTCGGGAACGATTGCTCCAAGCTCAGGATTACATGAAGGCTGCTCATGATAAAGGCCACCGTGACTTGGAATTTGAGGTGGGCGAATGGGCTTGGTTGCGTCTCCATCAACGCACGGCAGTGGCTATTCGTGACAAGTCCAATGTCAAGCTCGCCCCTCGCTTCTTTGGACCTTTTCAGGTGCTTGAGCGCATTGGCTCCGTCGCATATCGTCTGCAGCTCCTGCCTAAGGCCCGCATTCATGATGTCTTCCATGTGGTGTTCTTGAAGAAGTTCCAGGGAGGGCCGCCGGCGCACATTACCCCCTTACCACCAATTGTTCATGGTCGGGCTGTGCCTGTCCCTTCTAAGGTTGTGCGTGCTAAACCTACGCTGGATTCTTGGGATATTCTGGTGCAATGGGAGGGTCGCTCTGTGGTTGACGCTACTTAGGAGGAGCTCCAGGATTTCAAGGAGAAGTACCCTGATTTCAAGCTCGAGGACGAGCTTTTCTGTCAGGGGGGGGGGGGGGGGGAGTGTTGTGGACTCCTTCTTTGGCAAGCAGTTCCACCGCAGGAAGAAGGCAGCGCCAGCTTCCAGCAGTAGTTAGTTAGGATTCTTTTTGTTAGCAATATTTCGGTTGGAGTTTGTTAGTGCCGGATTAGCTCATCCGGCTAGAGTTTGTTAGCCTCAAGGCCTTTATAGTCCTGCACTCGGCAGGGGTTTTAGGTAGGCAGAAGTTTATCTCTAAGTTCTCAGAGCCTCTCGAGGAGAGGGCGAGTTCTAGTTGTAAACAATCTGCCAATTGCTATCTCATCAATATAAGCCATATCAAGGTGCGACTGTCTCTGAATTCTGAATTATTATTGCTAGCAGTGCCGGAACGCTGATGGAATCGTGTACATTTCTTCACATCAATTCTTTTTGTCTGGGGGCCGTGTCGATAATGAGCTCCAGATTTCAGCAGCCAAAATCGTCCCTCAAATCTATTGTCAGCTTTGTCGACAGTTTATTTTCTAGGCAGTAGGCACCACAAGGGTGCAAGCCTGTTTTTGTGCACTCACTAAGCTGATATTCCTGTACAATAAAATGCATATATCATAGGAATGCTGCCAGTAATTTGAGGAAATTACTTTTGCAACCACTGGTGGTTTATTAGACGGGAGTCTAGAGATAACGGAGAATCAATTTGGGGTGGGTCTGTTTGAACTTAGAATAATCGATATGTGCTACCAAGCTTTAGTTAAAGTCATGTTTGATCCATTGTGAATTTGTGAGAATCCCACCCTCCTCTCTCTCTTTTTCTTTTTAAATTTGAAAAGAGATATTAAGGTTGTAAAGCATTCAGAGATGTCTTTTGGAGTACGCAATACTATAAGTGCTTATCTGTTGTACATCTTGTGCGACGAAAATTTCTATTGCGTGCAATTTCTCTCTTGCTTTCACGCTTTCAGCTTCCTCTGCCCGACCGGCTGCAGCGGGGGAGAGCAAGATCGAGCAGACAGCGCCTGGAGGCAGTGTGGCCGGAGCTGGATACCGGGCGGAGGTGGTTCCTGCTCGGCGGCGACCGCTCTGAAGTCGCTCACCGGCAGAAAGGAGATCAAATAAGGGCTTATTCAGTTTCACCGGATTCATTCCCTGCCAGTAGCCACAGTTTTAATAAAATATTCATGATAGTTACAACAAAATACTAAAATTTATTCTGACTCGAGAGCTAATCTATTCATAATAGACACAACAAAAGACCCGGATGAGTTCTTCACCTCTTGACTACGGGATTGATTCTCGGTCCTTGTTGTCCGTATCATAAATTTTCTACTACAACTATTGTTCTCGGCCGAAAATGAATCCGGTGGAAACGAATGAAGCGTAAATGATGTCGTTCGCATGCCGTACGGAGCGGTGGAATTCGCTTAGAAGCAGGAGCTGTTGCATGTCGGTCGTGATACTCGTGATGCTAAGGGCCTCTCCATCAGACGTGTCAAAATAGCTAGCTGATGTGGACAATGGGGAATAAATAAAGGAAAGAAAATGCACGGCGCTGTGCTGAGTGCAGTATGTCAGACACACAAGGTTTTTGGAGAAACGTGCGAGCTACTCCCTCCGGTCCAAAATAGATGACGTTATGGGATGCGTGCCGGTCAAACTTTCTCAACTTTGACTAGATTTGTAGAAAAAACGTGCAACATTTTCATCTCCAAATAAATTTGTTAAAAAACTAGACTTAAAGATCTTTCCAATGATACTAATTACTTAACATAAATATTTATATATTTTAATATATAATTGCCGGTATTTTGAAAATGTTGACTTCTCGGGAAGTGAGAATAACATCTGTTTTGGAACGGATGGAGTAGCTAGTATGCGCTCGCTAGCGCGGTGCTATTTTGCATTCTCTCCCCTCCACGTTTGACGAAAGCCGGCGACGTCGCCCACCAACGGAGAGGCCCTAAGCAGCGTTTCCACTGCTAGGCAACACGACATCGATCGCTGACATTGTTTGTTCTGCTGCTGCTTGCTTTACTTACATAGTGTGGGCTAAGCATGTACTAGCTTTCACTCTTTCAGTAATGTTTAGATGAGCGAAAATACAATAACAATATTTTCGTCGATTTGAATTCTTCCGGTAATAATTTTTTTAAGGGGAAATATTTTTAATACTGGAAGAAATATTTGACTTCTAAAAAATAACTAGAAGAAATATTTGACTCCTAAAAAATTACTGAATTAAAAAAATCTTCTCTAGATAGCACTAGAGGCACCTCTAGTGCTACCTAGAGAAAAACTTTAATCCCCACGAGCATATAGTGGAAGAAGATTTGACTGGTTTGGTCCCGTGGTTTTTCCCAACTTAGGGTTTTTCACATTAAATTTGGTGTCTATTTGATTGACGTGTTCCTGGTGCAATTTTCTCCATATATATATATATGGTGCATATGTTGCCCTTCGTGAATAGGTTGACGTCTTGGACTTAATTCCGCTGTGCCACAAGCTGCTGCGTTAGTGTGGTTTTTGCAACAATGTTTTCCTCAACAACATACTAAAAGTTCACAAGTGAGGCAAGTCAAATCCAACACTGTACTAAAAGAGTTGTTAGATAGCCTGGCAGGTCACGTAACCCATGAGGTCGGGTTACAAGACACAAAATGGCTTGGTTCGTTTATGTCCTGCTAAGCTCGATTGGTCTTGATCACACGCACTTCTTTCCTAATCATCTCATAATTAAGCAAGGTCACGAGCCAGAGCAGGGGATTCCATCAGAAGCAGCACAGAGCTTTCAGCAAAATTCTAGTGCCAGCATCAGACAAACTGATACACATACATTGCTTGGAAATTTTTTCTATTCTATTTTTCTACACCTCGAGTTGCTGATTTGGATTCAGTTTTTCTCCAATTGTGCATGACAATCATGGAAGAGATGAGAGCAACATTGGAGATGTTAGTCCAAAACAGGGTGAAGCCATGTGTACACGATGATGATCACATTGATGAGGATATTGAAATTGATGATATTCCAAAAGAAGGACAGCAGTAGGAGCAGTTGAGAAGAACTAGCAGAGTTAGAAGACGCTCTACGAAATATCCACCACATGAACATATATTGTTGGCTGATGGTGGTGAGCCCTATGGGGAGGCTATGTATGATCAGCACAAGGATCAGTGATTGAAAGCCATGCAGGATGAGATGAATTCCATGTATGAGAACAACACATTTGAATTAGTGAGTCTGCCAAAGGGAAAGAAAGCACTAAAGAACAAGTGGGTGTACTAATTGAAGACTATGGCAAATAGCTCACATCCAAGGTATAAGGCAAGATTGGTTGTGAAAAGATTCGATCAAAAACAAGGCATTAACTTTGATGAGATATTTTCTCCTGTTGTCAACATGTCTTCGATTCGAGTTGTACTTGGTATGGCTGTTGCAATGATTTAGAAACTGAGCAACTTGATGTGAAGATAGCTTTCTTGCATGGCGATTTGGAGGAGAAAATATACATGAAGCAGTCAGAAGGCTTTTTGGTTGCTAGAAAAGAGCACTTGGTATGTAAATTGGACAAGAGCTTGTATGGCTTGAAGCAAATTCCTTGACAGTGGTACAAGAAGTTTGAGTCTTTTATTATAGATCTTGGTTACCATAAAGCACAAGTTGATTGATGTGCTTTTATGAAGAAATATGCCGAGTGCGATTTTGTTATCCTCTTGCTTTATGTTGATTGTAGGGAATGGACAAAGAGAATCGCTCTCCGGAAAAAGACTTTGAGCAAGTAATTTGCAATGAAAGATTTGGGACCGGCAAAACAAGTACTTGGCATGAAAATCTCTCGTGATAGATCAAAGAAGAAGCTTTGGGTTTCACAAGAAGGATATATTGAGAATGTACTTGAAAGATTTAATATGCAGGATGCGAAATTAGTTTGCTCTCCACTTGCTGGACACCACAAATTGTCAAAGAAGCAATGTCATACAAGCAAAAAGAAAAAAGAAGTGATAAAGAAAGTACCTTACCAATCTGTTGTGTGCAGTTTGACATATGTCATGATTTGCACTAGGCCAAATATTGCTTATGTTTTTTGTGTTGTTAGCCGGTTCATGAGCAATCCAGGAGAAGCACATTGGGAAACAGTGAAATGGATTCTCAGATATCTTAGAGGTAATTCCAAACTGTGTTTATGCTTTGGAAATGGGATCCTATACTGTAGGGCTATACATATGATGGCTATGCTTGAGATAATGACACAACAAAGTCCACATCGAGATATCTAATGAAATTTGCAGGGGGAGCAGTGTCATGACAGTCAAGGCTGCAAAAGTGCATTTCTTTATCAACAACAGAGGCCGAGTATATAGCAGCGGCTAAAGCTTGCAAAGAAGTGTTGTGGGTGAAAATTTTCTTTCAAGAGTTGGCCCATAAGCAAGAGAGGTACAATTTGTTTTGTGACAACCAAAGTGTCATTCATCTTGCCAAGAATTCAACCCTTCATTCTCGAACCAAGCATATTGAGGTGAGGTACCATTGGATTCGAGAAGTGATTATTTCCAAGTTGCTACAACTTGAAAAAATCCATACCGACCTAAATGGTGCGGCTATGTTGACCAAACTTCTACCCAAAGAAAAGTTGCAAGTGTGCAGCGAGGTAGCAGGTATGATGGTGCCCTCCTTATGAGTTGGAGGGGGTGGTATGTTGGGTAATCTTTCTCATGATGATGGATAATGAGGAGAGTAAATGCTTTTAGTGAGCAGCCTCACATGTAAGGGAAATAACATGTAAGGGAAATAAAACCTAAGTTGTGGACCAGTCTTGGATGACTTTAGCATCTTGTGTGTTGCCTTCTAGGTGAATAGAGAAGCCTATAGAAACAGAGAGAGACAGAGCCACAGAAGTTTCAGGATAAGCCTCCACACAAGAAGAAGAGAAGAGAGAAAGACGAAGAGTGATTGGATAGCAAGAGAGCAGGGATTGGTCCTCAAGGTTATGAAGGTTCAGATCCACGCCCTTGGTGCCTCCAATCTGTTGTTCCACCACTCTTCGGTGAGGTCCTTCTGCACCCCGAGCTGTAGCCACCAAATCTTGTTGTTGCTGCCAAGATTGTAAAATGTTGATGTATGAGAGCCTCTAGTGCAACCTAGAGAATAACTTGTTGTAATCCCCACAAGTATATAGTGAAAAAAGATTTGGCTAACTTGGTCCCGTGGTTTTTCCTTGATTTGGGTGTTTTCTACGTTAAATTTGGTGTCTCTTTGGTTGATGTGCTCCTACTGTAATTTTCTTCAAATATATATATGATGCATATGTTGCCCTTCGTAAATAGGTTGATGTCTTGAGCTTAACTCCGCTGTGCCACTAAGCTACTGCGTTAGTGTGGTTTTTGCAACAATATTTTCCTCAACAACATACTAAAAGTTCAAGTGAGGCAAGTCAAATCCAATACTGTACTAAAAGAGTTGTTAGATAGCCTGTGCAGGTCACGTAATCCCTGCGGTCGGGTTAGAAGACACACAAAATGGCTTGGTTCGTTTATGTCCTACTAAGCTCGATTGGTCTTGATCACACGCACTTCTTTCCTAATCATCTCGTAATTAAGCAAGGTCACGAGCCAGAGCAGGGGATTCCATCAGAAGCGAGCACAGAGCTTCCAGCAAAATTGTAGTGCCAGCATCGGACAAACTAATACACATACATTGCTTGGAAACTTTTTCCATTCTATTTTTCTTTTCTAAGAACAACAAGTTTTGAAAGATACTATCAAATCTTTGTCGGAAAAATAAAAATGCCATCAATACTCTCAAATCTTTGTCGGAAAAATAAAAATGCCATAAAATCTAATCAAACAGAAGCCATTTCAGGGAGGTACGCAAGGTCAGTTGATCAGGACGGTGCAACTTCCCTGCTCGACAAAGGAATTCCTTGCAATCAACTCCCATTTCTTATGATGATGACACGATATCCAGCGAGACTTCCAGAGTGTAGATCAGCATCAGCACATATACGCTGCCATTTAATAGCCACCATTAACCTGCATTTGCGTCCTAGGTGTTAATTAACCTAAGTAAGTGCCTTTACCACGCACACGATTGAGGAGATGAAGAGGCGTAGTATCCCAAACGCCTCCTCTGCCAATGCCACATTACTCCTCGCCCTGCTTCTGCTCGTTACTACCTCCCCGTCCTTCCTCCAACATTGCGTCGCGAGGAGAGAATCCCATCATCGGCCACCGCCTGCCGGCCGACACCATCCGCCACCGCCAGCTCCGGTCATGCCGCCACCGTCACCGCCACCATTGTTGTCGACCTTCAGCGTGCTGGACTATGGCGCCGTTGGGGATGGCACCACGGACGACACCAAGGCAAGCTCTGATAGTTACAACTGATTAACCTCTGATCGATTGTCTTAAAATGAGAAATGTTATTTGATCTATATATGCTGTTAAATGTGCCTGCTTCTTTGCCTATGCAGGCGTTCGCCGCTGCCTGGTCGTCGGCGTGCGCCGCTGGGGCGTCAACGGTGCTGGTGCCGGTGAGCTATGTGTTCCTCGTCGGCCCCATCACGTTCACGGGCGATTCTTGCGTGTCCAACATGGTTTTCCAGGTGAGTGTTTGATCATTGGTTTTCAAAAGAGGAACATGGATCACGTACCACGTAAGGATAGAACGGGTAGGTCACAAGAGGCCGGTGGCCTTTTCAAATTTTTCCCGGATGCTTCCGATGCCAGGGACAGGCAGTGCTACAGAGAAAAACTTCGGTGAATATTTTGGTGGTTAATATAACACCGACAATTTGCTAAAAGTTCGTATATGATTGATCAATCTACACAAGATCCAAACATTCCCTTAATATCAGTAATGTTATCGGCCGCCCGTGCTTACTTGAAAATTCCATTCTGAGTGAAGCTATGCGGGTTATCTGACGAACGTGACATGGATCTTTGCATTTTTCTTCAGGTGGATGGCACGATTCTCGCCGACGCAGGCTCGACGGCATGGCGCTCCGGAGTTGTGATGCAGTGGCTGGAGTTCAAGAACGTCCGGGGGCTTACCATTCAAGGTTGCGGCACCGTCGACGGCCAGGGCAGCCACTGGTGGAGCGGCGGTTCTCTCGCCGGCGAGGCCAAGATGGTCACTGAAGAAAAATCGCTTGGTCAGAATTTGAAAGAGCTGGATTCTGATCGTGTCGGAACAAGCAACAGACCAACAGTAAGACGATTCAAATGATTAATTGTCAGTAACAGTGACTAGCTGGAGACTAATGATGCGTTTAATTGCTGCGAACGCGTTGCTGCTAGGCTGTGAGGGTGTTCCAGAGCGCCAGCATAACCGTGACGGGGATAACGATCAGGAACAGTCCCAGGTTCCACCTCACCTTCGACTCCTGCCATGGCGTCGAGGTGCACGACGTCGCCGTGTCGTCACCGGGCGACAGCCCCAACACCGACGGTATCCACCTCGCCGGCTCCGTCGGCGTCTCGATCCACCACACCACCATCGCCTGCGGTAAGTGTGTGGTTCTGCAAACACCTGACTAGCAGAGGGAAACAACAAAACAGAGCAAGACATTTTTAGAGACGAGCTTTGCTGTTGGGATGCATGCATGTGCAGGTGACGACTGCGTCTCCATTCAGGACGGCTGCTCCGACGTGTTCATCCGCAGCGTGCACTGCGGCCCGGGCCACGGCATCAGCATAGGCGGGCTCGGCAAGGGCGGCGCCTCGGCGGCCGTCTCCGACGTCACCGTGCAGGACGTCACGCTGAACCAGACGATGACCGGCGTCCGTATCAAGACCTGGCAGGTATAAGCGAAAGCAGCATATATGTTTCTGTGATCCCCCCGGCAATGGCAACGGAGCCTGATGACGCACACACGATGCAGGGCGGGTCTGGCTCGGTGAAGAACGTGCGGTTCTCCGGCGTGCGGGTGTCGGCAGTGAAGACGCCGATCGTCATCGACCAGTACTACTGCGACCACACGACGTGCGCCAACCAGACGTCGGCGGTGGCCGTGGGCGGCGTGGCGTACCAGGGCGTCGCCGGCACGTACACCGAGCGGCCGGTGTACCTGGCGTGCGCCGACGCCGTGCCGTGCGCCGGGATCCACCTCGCCGACATCCGGCTCGCGCCGGTGGAGGACGGCGGCTACCACCTCCACGGGCCCTTCTGCTGGAAGGCGCACGGCGACGAGGTGCGGCCTGTCGAGCCGCCGGTCGACTGTCTGCTTGCCGGAGCTCCGTGACCGGCGAGGTGGCCACGCAGTTTGGCATTTAGAAATGGTATAGAAAATTCGTTTGGTTGTGTTGAAAAGTGCGGTCGCCGCGAGTACGCCGACCCGCTTTTGTATCGTGCGCCTACAGTGAGTGATTGTTTAGGCAGGCTAGAATTTAAGAATGCTGACAGTTTGTTTTAAATTTCATTCAAGGTTTGTAATTATTATTGGGCTCTGCATACTCTGTCACAAGGGCCAAGCCAGATTTTGGGCTTACCTAGCAAAACTTGTTGAGTCCAATGGCTTGTGATCGGTCAACAGACACTTTGGGCTCCAATGGCTTGTAATCTGTCACACCCAGCCGCAATACGTCCCGAATTACTATAAACGTGTTCGGATGGAGAGGTAAATGGGTAAATAGGGCAAATTTGTGCCAATTTACCTAAAGGTACCAACCATGTAGGGGTAAATAGGTAAATAGGGCAAATTTGCCCCTAAAAAGTGTCAAATTGAGGCAAATATCTGGTAGGGCCTACCAAAAACTTCTCTCCTCTCCTATCCCGTTCCATTCAAATGACCCTTGGGGGTAAATATTTACCACTCAATCCAAGCACCCTAAGGGGCAAATTTTAGAGGCAAATAAAAGAGCCAAAACATTTGCCTTGATGTATTTAAAATTCGCGCAAATACTATGACATTTCATATGGCGCATGTGGAAGTCTATGAAGGAGGAACACACATGCTAGTTTCTAGCCATGCATCTTTGGTTGATTGTGTGAAGTTTGAAACCTTTGTTTGCAAGAATAAGCTATATATGTCTGATAGATGTTAGTCATTTAAATACTCTATAAGTGATACTATTACTGTTAGTCACTAATGATGTCGCCATATGTATGAAACTTGATTTTGACATACATGTAGTTAGCATTCGGTTTTTCCTCATAAAACCAATTGTGACAAGTGGCCATGGCAAAGGCACATCATCAGTCGGCCTCTTCAAGCCTAAGTTGTTGTGCTCAACCCTATCTTCTACTCTAGAACATCGGTGCCTAGAGGTTGCAATGTATTAGGCCATGTTTAGATCTAGGAAAAGCGTCTCCTTTTCATGAAAAGTTGTCCACGTAGAGAACCATGTCAGTTCATTTCTATCTCTATGCACGCTTCTATAGAAACAATACTTTTCCGTACTCTTCGTCCCTTTTTTCTCGATTTTTATCTGATTCAGCCCCCTTAAAAAGGGATCTAAACACGCCTTAGTGGATATTTGTCCAAGAGACCCTTTGCCCGTAAACTCCAATAAACTTGCCCCACTTGCCACTGGTTGCAAAACTTAGTGCAAGAGCTTTTAATACTCCTTCAGATGCTCTAACAATAGAGAAGGAGACACATACATCACTACTTGTTCCTAAAATGCACAGCGTTGGGCAATAATGGTAAAAATAAGCATTCATACTCTACTATATCATGTGTGGCTCAAAGTTACATTCGTCAAAAAAGCGATGCCGCAAGCCAAGATCTCCTCTTGAGTTTAGTTCAACCTTGCTGCATTGGGAAGGATGTTAGATTCCCATATGTGTACTCATATCCCTTTGCCATTCGCTATTGTATCGGCTTAACTCCATACTTTATTAAGCTACATGCTGTCCCTTTTTCTTCAATTTGGCAATGTTAATGATCAGTTCCCGGATGTGAATACTCTCTTGGACTGCTTCTACTAACAAACCAAGGCTACCTAATGGATGCACCTTGCTCAGCTGCATGCCATTGACAAAATTTCTAGCATATATGCGATAAAATAGCTTAAGGCTCAAGGGCTACACGCATTGGGTACACCTTTCGGTGCACACCAATTAAATCTTCAAGAAGACTTGAGCACATCACAGCCTCACTTCATCTTTGAGAAAGTAATTGACAACAATATTAGGGCTACCAGAACTACTTAGCCAGCTCCAAAATCATAAAGATGATGGTTGATCGACTATGAAGTGCTCTGGTGCTTAATGGACTACGATTCGTAGGTGTTCATAAGGAAGGATGAGCCACCGTAGGAAAGGAGTAGGACGACCTGACTTACTGTCTGCGGTCATTACCTATTTGCATTCCAGGTCTACCATCGCTTCCTCCAAGCTACACTGATTACAGCATATCCCTTGAAGTCAATCTCTGAACTAGCTCACCACTAGTTCCACACACAGTCCCCGACTGGCTTGACCATCCCAACAAACGAGCCGACCACTAGTTGGAGGCGACCGACTCCATCAACCATGAAATCAACTAAGAGCCTTTTGGCAATGTCAGTTGAAGTGGGTTTAACGCGCAAGCATTTCCCATAGATTTCATTATCACTATTACTATCAAATGTAAAAGTCTATTACAAATAATGGGTAGAGTTCCTCCACCAACATAGACTTGCAATATCATAATCATCACTTTGTAATCCTATCACCCCTTCCAATGGTTCAGCCCCTCAGAGGTCGACGTCAATTTTGCACGCACATTTACTAATCAAAAAATGTTATTCCTATAAACAAACTCAGCTCGTTTTTTTTTAAATGATGTACAGATTGTCAAATAACCAATGTCATCGATTTATTACATTTTCCAATGAATTGCTAAGTCCCAAAACCACATAATTTACAACGACTCTAAGGGCCGCAATCCAGTAGCAAGAGTAGCACTATGCAAGCATTGCCCGTGGGCAACAAACAGAAGAGGTAAGCGTGCTATTTCGATGTTGATGTAATGTTAAGGATGTACAGATATCACCCACAAAAGAAAAGGATTTATAGATATCAATTTGCGACCCAAAAAAATACTACTCATTTTGACAAACTGTAGCTTGCTTTGTTCCAATCAAGAACAGCTTGATCTATGAATTGACAAACCAAGCTCATAGTTATGTCAATTTTCCAAACACAAAAGGTCAACAAATATAACAGATCTCATATGTTCATGATTTGAAAATATAACATCTTACTACTCCCAAAACCATATAATGGTTAACAAACTATTATGACAATTAAGAAGTTCAATGACACAATGCAGTGCTATATATCAACCTTCCAAAGCACTCTCACCTAGCCATGAGCCTCGATCCGTTCTCGTAGTTCACCTGGTGTTCTTCGGGTCACATCCTGTGACTACCTCCTATCTCCTATTCCTAAGTTTCCATTCCTACATCGACACGTGGTGAGCTGTTTTTGTTGGTGGGTGGGTAGAGTTGAGTTTGAATTCAATATTTCAAATGTATTTTCCTCATAAATTGTTGCCCAGTTTGAAAACCATTTGAACCATGGAGTTCGCTAGATTTAATGCAATAAAATAAAATCCAATATGTCATTTAAGTTTTTCTATTTAAAGATTTCAACATTTTTAGAATCAGGCCTTTTAAAATGTTGGATCATTTTCATAAAAGTGTTGAATCAATTTTACAAAAATGTTGAATCTAGTAAATAAGACTAGTTTCAACATTTCTAATAAGACTAGTTTCAACATTTCTAATGGCCGCTCGGTGTACATTTCTAACAAGACTAGAAAATATCAATATTATAGACAAATGATGGCTCAACATTTCTAATAAGACTAGTTCAACATTTTTTTAAAAAAATGGTTGATCCAACATTTCCCTCTAAGAAGTGAATCCTACATTATTTTCCAAGAAATGTTGGCTCAAGTTTTTCTTTACAATAGTAGATGACCGGACATTTTTTTGTTTGACCAATTTATTTTTCTTAAAATGTTACTTCAATATGTTTTATCCAATATTTTTTATGTTGAAATGATAAAATGGGTCGTCATCCTAAGCTAAATGGTTTTGTGAAGGAACATCTAGCTCTCGGTGCCTTGCAAATACAGTAAAATCTTCTTAGTTTTCAGCACTCAATTTCTTTGTACTTAAAACTTCACTTTCTTTGAACTTTGATCAATTAAAGAAAGCCAACAATGATCATTAACAAAATATGTAGAATGATCATATACATTTATTTCTTCGAACATTAAGCTATATACTTTCTTTGAACTTTACTTAAACTTGATATCAATCAAGAAAAGAAAGCTAACAATGATCATCAACAAAATATGTGAAAGAAAAATTGATTCTATACATCTCTATAAGCATGGATGTAATAATTTAATGATCGATATATATTTCATTCCCCCCTATTATATCATTCCCTGATCATCTGGAGCACCTGCTGCAGCGTCGGCGTGAACCTCGTGACGTTGAGCCTGATGTCCTGCTCAATCCAGTAATACTTCATCCCAGCCTGCCACCCTTGCTTGTGTATCGCCTCCGGGTCACTGATCACGGGATTGTCCTTGCCGTACTTGTCGTAGAGCGTGCTCTCCTCGGCGGCGATGCTGTACTCGACGTCCTGCAACCGCATCTCCTTTGCCGGAATGCCGTAGTACCCCATGGCCGGGTACTCCATGTGTCCCCACGGCACCACCTGCAGCATCACCGCGTTGGTCCGGAGGAAGAAGAAGTTTGTCAGCCCGGCGCCGTGCGCGCCCATGAGCACGTCGCACGAGTCCACCACCCGGGAGAACTCCTCCACGCTCAGGTCCCGACGCTGGCTCTACCGGGATCACCTCGAACCCGGCGCTCTTCACCGCCGCCACGATCTCCGGGAAGTTGACGAACTTCCTCGTCCGGCCACGGTTGATCACCATCATCCGCGGCTTCCGCTGCTGCTCGTTATTTGTCGCCGCCGCCGCCTTGTATGGGATGTCGATACCGGCGTGCGGCAGCGAGTAGATCGCCCGGACGTAGAGCCTGAAGTCGAGCATGGTGTAGTTCCGCGGCGCACGCGCGGGGTCGATGCCGAGGTCGCGGTGGCCGCGGAGGCCGACGGTGAGCCGCGGGTAGCACCGGACGCCGGTGTCTCGGTTGAGGTCGACGACGTCGTAGCGGGAGAGGTTGGCGAGGATGAGCTGGTACTTGTCGGCGAACCACGGCTGGAGGTCGGAGACGAGGAACTGGACCTCGCCCTCCAGGGCGCGCGTGGTGATGAAGAGAGGGACGAGCACGTCGCTGAAGTCGTGCCAGGGGTTGGAGGTGAGCCCGTTCATGGCGAACACCAGGGCCGGGACGGCGTGCCGAGAGGTGCACTCCGGAGCCGCCGCCGCCTCGGAGGCGTTCAGGGACTTGACGGTGACCTTGTCGACGTACTCCAGGTACTTGCGGGACTGGTCGCGGATGCGCCACTCCTGGCTGACCGCGCCGGCGAGCTCGCCGGCGGGCGGCACGTAGAGGACGGTGCGGTTGGCTCCCAGGGTGCGCACGTCGCCGGAGATCTCGCAGATGTCGTATCGGGGGTCGGAGAGGTCGCAGATTGGCTTGCGTGGCGTGACTGCACACCCGCGCGGCAAAGGTTTAATTTACCTTGCTCAGATGACGAATTAGCTAGCTGCGCACATAATGTTGTTCTTGGAGGAAGCACCAGAAATTAAACCTTGTTCGATGTCGTTGGTAGCGTTCTTGATGCCTCTTTGATCGATTTCTTGCTGGATTAGCTCTTCCTCCATCCTGTCGCTTGCGTCGTTCACTGGTTGACCTGCCTGCTCTGGAGTTTTCTCTTTCTTGTCATCTAATTAATTGACATTTGGTCATTCAGTAAAACAGAATTAGAACATGGATCTAGTGTATGTTAGGTCGATCTCCACCTCCACGGCCCAAAGGCCGTGGTGGGCTCGGTCTTGCACCCTGATCGGGGGAGCCCAACCTAGCATTGGTTGGTGGGCTCCCGTCGCACAGTGCTATAAAGACTGGATGGGGCCTAGGGCGCTCCTCACGAGGTTGGCCGCGCCGCCAGCAACCCCACCTACAAACCCTACCGATCGAGGGAGCACTGGAGCGTCGGGAAGCTCCACCTCGACTGCCGCCGACGTCCGGGTGGGTGCGGCGCACACGGTGCCACCGCCCCGAGCTCAACCGCATCGTCCCCTCCGCGCCAGCGCCTCCTCAACCCGCGGCCGCCCCTGCGACCGCCACCGCCGCCATGGCCGCTGTCGACCCCGTCGCCACCACCAACGGTCTGCGCATCCCCTTTTCCCCCTCTAGGTGTGTATGTTCTAGATCTAAGTGTTCTTCATGTTTAGCCATGTTTTAACCCTATTATTAAGTTGTACCCGAGATAAATCTACTGCTAGTTGATCCTAAAAGTTCTATCAATGGTATCAGTCGCCTAATCTAGTAGTAGATTAGTTCTCAGGGTAGCTTTTACACTCGTTTTGTTACTCGCTGTTAGTTAAGACAGAGAGGAATAGAGTGTAAAAAAACCGAAAGAAAAGGGAGAAATCGATGAAGATCGACGAAAACGAAAGAAAAGAAAAGAATATCGATGAAAATCGAAAAAGAAAATGGATCTCAGATCCAAAATCCCGAAACTCTAACCTAACCCTAACCCTAACCCTAGATCTACAAGAAAGAAGCCGGGGGAGGAGGACCTACCTGTGGGGCCTTCATCGCCGCTGGCCATCACCGCTGAAGGGCGGGAAGGACGCCGGAGCGACACCGCTCAACAGCGGCGCGCTCGCCCGTGCGGGGGAACGCGCGCGCCGGCGAGGGGGTTCACCCCAGCGTCACAAAGCAGAGAAGACGGGGAGAGCCCGACGGCTTTGGGCCGGCGGCGCTCGACCTCACCGCCGCCGGCGAGATGTCGGAGCCATGGTGGCCCTCCACCCTCACTGGATCTCGTTTTTGGCTCGGGTCTAGGGGAGGGAAGAGATGAGAAGGAGAACAGGCTAGAGAGGGGGTGCGCCGAGGCCATGGCCGGCGGCGCGCTCGTCCCTGCCGTCCCCGGTGAGCCGCCGGCCATGGCGCTCCCGCCGCCGCCGAAGCAGAGGCGAGAGACGCGCGGGGGGAGAGAGAAATGCCCTAGGGTTAGGGCACCGGGCGCCGTTCGCGCCTTTTATACGCGCGAGAGACGCGGCTGGCCATCGATATCCGATCAGCGGATCGAACGGCCGTGAGCGGTCGTCTCGGTGGCCCAGCCGTCGGTTTTCGGGCTAAAGCCCAGGCGGGTGATGGGCTCGCGAGGCCGGGCCGTGAAAGCGCGGCTGGGCCGGACCGCCAGGGGTAAAACGCGCACGCGCAAATAAGTTCAGGGGCTAATTTTAGACTTCTGCTGGGAAGCTGAAAAATGGGCTGAACGAGCGGCTGGGCCGCTGCTGGACCGCATCACGCCAAGGCGCGGTGCTCGTGCGTGGGCCGTTGGGCCAGTTTTTTGTTTGTGGGCCAAAAGTGGCGATATGAACAGTAACCTTTTACAATTATGTTTATTTATTTTCAGAAGCTAATTTTTGATGTTTTTTGGTGTTTATTTGCATGTTTTCAAGTATATATCTCTGTTTAAATTTTTGCACGTAGTAATTATTTTTACAGAGAGTAGAATGCTTCTGAAAATTAATTTTTCTCATGATATTTGATGTTTTTCCGCTGCGTAATTTATTCTCTAGTTAAATTGAACCAAAGGGATATTTAATTAGAGAAGTAGAAATATTTCATATTCAGTTTTATGATATTGTTATTTTCTGGCCAAAGCTGATAATTACAATATTATAAATATTCTTGTTCAAGTTATTATGCATTTATTCTATTTTCTGTCCAAAGGTGATATAGAATTCATGTAGAAAGCATGTTGTATGTGTTGATTTTGACCAAAGTTAAATTAATACATACAATATTTAATTTTATTATTGTTCTCACCATTTTTATGTCTAAATTTCAGGCCCAAATGCTATGAGCTATGTTGCTGGTATCCCTATGCTGGTTGGAAGCAACTATGGAGAATGGCGCACGCAGTTCAACATGACAGTGGTGATGACAGACATTGACACCGCCATGAACTACCCATATCCGGTACTCCCTGAGGCACCGGTGCGTGCACAAAATGAGTCTGATGAGGCATTCGCGGCACGAGAGCGTGACCACGCGCCCATTAGGGCAAATTATGATCTCGAGAAGAGAAAATGGGATATCTCAAACAAGAAGTGTCTGCTGATCATGCGAACAAAGATGGCAGAGGCCATAAGGAACTCTATCCCGGAAAAGAATGCAGAGGGTCTTGCTCTCACTGCACCTGAGTATATGGCACTAGTGGAGACTCAGTTCACTGGGTCATCCAAGACTTATGCTAGGACGCTGATTGATCAGTTTCTGAACTCGAAGTATACAGGTGGAGGTGT
The DNA here is from genome assembly GCA_015476505.1 of Urochloa ruziziensis. NCBI lineage: Eukaryota > Viridiplantae > Streptophyta > Magnoliopsida > Poales > Poaceae > Urochloa > Urochloa ruziziensis. The sequence continues at coordinate 49,607,396 of CM027126.1, forward strand.
GAGAGAGCACATCTTGAAGTTGAGCAACCTACATGGGAAGTTAGCTGGTTTGGACATGAAGCTGCCAGAGGATTTTCTTGTCCATACAGTTTTTCGCTCACTTCCACCCGCATTCTCCAACTTAGAGATCACTTACAATTCCTTAGAGGAAAAATGGGATATGCAGAAGCTCATAGCATGCTGTGTCCAAGATGAGGACAGGATGATAGCACAGAATGGTGGACAGGTAAACTATGTGCACCATCAGCAGAAGAAAAAGAACTTCCCTAACAAGAACTTTAAAGCCAAGAACCAGTGGGAGAGTGATCCTTCAAATGCTCCCAACAAAGACAAGGGCAAGGTACCAGTGCAGTTTGATCGCTCAAACAAGCCACAAGACAAGAAAGAAGTTGGCAAAAATGAGTGCCTGCATTGTGGGAAGGCTGGACACTGGCAGAACAAGTGTCCTGAATGGCTTGAAATGATGTGGAAGAAGGGTGAGGATTTTATTACTTTTTAGATGAATCTCTGTTTTTAAGTTATGATAAATCTACTTGGTGGATTGATTCAGGTGCAACTACTCACGTTGCTAATTCTATGCAGGGATTAAGTATGAGCCGGATGCTGCAAAGAGGAGAAAGAGGAGTTAAAGTTGCAAACGGCGTTGAAGCTGAAGTGGAGGCGATAGGAGAACTCCCCATCAAGTTGAAAGACGGCTTCACGCTTCAGCTGCACGACGTCCTTTATGTTCCCTCTTTGAGCAGGAATTTAATTTCAGTTTCATGTTTATCAGACGATGGTTTTAAGTGTTTATTCGATAGCGAACGATGCTTAATCATGTCGAATAAAGTTTGTGTGGGTCTTGCCTTCCGACAAGACAAACTTTATAAGTTATCTACTTATGATGATTTGTATGCATGTGAAGATGTGTATGCAAGTACTGAGATTGTGCATGAGATTGAAAATGTATCCTCGTCTACAAAAGTAACCAAGAAGCGGAAAAGAATTGATGACGTTTCATCGAAATTATGGCACTGTCGTTTAGGCCACATTTCGAGGGGGAGAAAGAAACGTTTAGTTAAAGTATCAATTCTTCCACCGCTACAATTCTCAGACTTAGAACAATGTATTGATTGTATCAAAGGCAAATACGTTAAGCAAGTAAACAAAGTAGCAAAACGAAGCACGGGAACCTTAGACATAATACACACAGACATCTATGGTCCGTTTCCCGTTGCATCAGTGGATGGTTTTGACTCGTTCATCACATTCACAGACGATTACTCTCATTATGGTTATATTTATCCAATAAAACAAAAGTCAGAAGCGTTGGATAAATTTAAGATATTCAAAGCTGAGGTTGAGAATCAGCTTAATAAGAAAATAAAATTAGTAAGATCAGACCGTGGGGGGAGTACTACGGTCGACACACCCCGTATGGCCAAATTCCAGGACCTTTTGCAAGGTACCTTCAGAAAAATGGCATAGTTGCCCAGTATAGTGCACCGGGTGACCCACAGCAAAATGGAGTAGCTGAAAGGAGAAACCGTACCTTGATGGATATGGTTAGAAGCATGATAAGCTATTCCACTTTACCAGTTAATTTATGGATGGAGGCTCTGAAGACTGCCATTCACATCCTAAACAAAGTGCCTAGCAAAGCAGTTCCTACAACACCTTATGAACTGTGGACGGGTAGAGAACCCTCTCTCAGATATATGCGTGTATGGGGCTGCCCCGCTGAGGCTAAGATTATTAACCCAAATATTGGGAAGCTAGACCCAAGACAGTCAGTTGCTATTTCATTGGTTATACTGAAAAGACAAAAGGTTACCGTTTCTATTGTCCTAACAGACACACAAAGTTTGTAGAAACGAGACATGCAGTTTTTCTGGAGAATGAAATGATCAGGGGGAGCATGGCTACTCGGGAGATAGATCTTGAGGAGAAGCGGGTTTTTCCACCTTGCCCAATGATTCAAGAACCTTTTTTCGAGTTACCTGTGTCAATTCCAACAGTGGAAGCCACTGTGACACCGGTACAAGCTCCTAGTCCTGTAGTGCCAGCAATGAATGAGAACGTGGAACCTATTCCTCAAGTTGAACCAATTGTGGCACAAGATGTTGAACCAGTTGTTGCACAAGAAATAGAACCTCAACAGCCTGTGGTTCCTGAAGTACCGGTTGTTGAGCCAGCTGCTGATCCAGCTGGAGGAGGACTGAGAAGGTCTACAAGAGTGAGACGCTCAGCCATTCCTGATTGCTATGAAATTGGCAACTTAGAAGAATTTCAAATGGGGGGTGATCCCGTCACGTTTGAAGAGGCTATGAGAAGCGCTCAGTCTGAAAAATGGCTTGAAGCCATGCAAAAGAAATGAAATCAATGAGTGCCAACAGAGTTTGGGACTTCGAAGTAATTCCTAAAGGAGCCAAATCAGTAGGCTGCAAATGGGTCTACAAAACAAAATGTGACTCCAAAGGGAATATTGAAAGATATAAAGCGCGACTTGTGGCCAAAGGGTTCACACAAAGAGAAGGAATAGATTACAATGAGACGTTTTCTCCAGTCTCGTGTAAAGATGCCTTTAGAATCATAATGGCATTAGTGGTACACTATGATTTAGAATTACATTAGATGGATGTAAAGACAACGTTATTAAACGGGGATCTGTTGGAAAACGTCTACATGACTCAACCTAAAGGTTTTGTTGTGGAAGGCAAAGAAAACATGGGATGCCGCCTAAGAAAATCCATTTATGGATTAAAACAAGTTTCTAGACAGTGGTACTTGAAGTTTGATGAGACAATTAAGAAATTAGGGTTTAAGGAAAATATAGAGGACAATTGCATCTATGCAAAGTTTAAGAATGGAAAATACATTTTCCTAATCCTATATGTGGATGATATTCTGCTTGCTAGCAGTGATACAAGAATGTTGCAAGAAACAAAAATGTTTTTGTCCTCTAATTTTGATATGAAAGATCTTGGTGAGGCTTCATATGTTCTAGGCATTGAAATTCACCGAGATAGAAGAAACGGGGTTTTAGGACTATCGCAAAAGACATATTTGGAGAAGATCCTAAAGAAATATAATATGCATGCGAGTAAAGCCACACCTGCACCGATAGTGAAGGGCGATAAGTTTAGGGATTTTCAACGCCCCAGGAACCAATATGAGATCGATCAAATGAAAATGGTTCCATATGCTTCAGCAGTTGGTAGCTTACAGTATGCAAAAGTGTGCACTCGCCCTGATTTAGCATATATCACCGGAGTACTCGGTAGATATCAAGATAACCCAGGCATATAGCACTGGAAAATGGCAAAGAAAGCTTTGCGGTATGTGCAAGGCACAAAAGACCTCATGCTGATATATAGAAGATCTGATTCTCTAGAGATAAGAGGATATTCAGATGCAGATTTTGCGGGAGACAAGGATGATAGAAAGTCCACGTCAGGTTATGTATTCACTCTCGCAGGGGGAGCTATTTCGTGGAGAAGCTCTAAACAAACTCTGGTTGCATCATATACGATGTATGCAGAGTTTATAGCATGCTATGAGGCAACGTTGCAGGCCAAGTGGCTAAAGAAATTTATACCCGACTTGAAAGTGGTAGATTGTATTAATAGACCACTTAAAATGTACTGCGATAATGAGCCCGCAGTATTTTACGCTCACAACAACAAGTCGAGTAATGCTACTAAACCAATAGAGATAAAGTTCTATGTTGTGAAAGATAAAATCCAGGATCACACCATAAGTCTGGAGCATATAAGTACGAAAAATATGCTAGCGGATCCGCTCACTAAAGGCTTACCACCCAGTGTGTTTAGAAAACACATTACCGGTATGGGTTTAAAGGAAAGCCTTATGATCACTGAATAATGGCCCGAGTTATGATCCTTCGTAATGGAGAAGTTTATTGTGGCTGATTAGTCTAATTGAAATGACAATTTTGATGACTCATGCTCAATGTGCTTTTTTTAATGAAGTGGATGTCAAGCAAAGAGCTTAAGGTAAGAAAAACATAAGGTGAGATCGAGGGGGAGATTGATAGGTCGATGTCCACCTCCACGGCCCAAAGGCCGTGGTGGGCTTGGTCTTGCACCCTGATCGGGGGAGCTCAACCTAGCATTGGTTGGTGGGCCCCCGTCGCGCAGTGCTATAAAGACTGGGTGGGGGCTAGGGCGCTCCTCACGAGGTTGGCCGCGCCGCCAGCAACCCCACCTACAAACCCTACCGATCGAGGGAGCACTGGAGCGTCGGGAAGCTCCACCTCGACCGCCGCCGACGTCCGGGTGGGTGCGGCGCACACGGTGCCACCGCCCCGACCTCAACCGCATTGTCCCCTCCGCGCCAGCGCCTCCTCAACCCGCGGCTGCCCCTACGACCGCCACCACCGCCATGGCCGCCGTCGACCCCGTCGCCACCACCAACGGTCTGCGCATCCCCTTTTTCCCCTCTAGGTGTATATGTTCTAGATCTAAGTGTTCTTCATGTTTAGCCATGTTTTAACCCTATTATTAAGTTGTACCCGAGATAAATCTAGTGCTAGTTGATCCTAGAAGTTCTATCAGTGTACACTGCTGCTATTATGTAAACCGCATGATAATAACTCGATCAGTTTGGATAACAAAAATATGTGAGTTTGGTAGAGTAATTAATTAATGCAATGACAAAAAGAACTAACAAAGTGTCTCTTACCGAATTTGGCTTCAGTTTGATTGCTCGTTTCAATTCCATGGACATCATGTTGGATATGATCCTCCTCCATCTTGTTAGGTGTATCTCTATTTTCACCTTTGTTAACTTGATCTCCTACCACATAGCAACAGAGATCAACACAAAACTGATCATTAGTCACAGGAAACATAGGTTGCTTAGCCGCTTGTTCGATTGGCCCAATCCCAATCCCCCAGTTAATTTCAGTTATGGAATCTCCCAGGTCAAAGATCTGTTTGCTGAAGCATATGAAACCTCATGTGGTCCAACGGGGACAGGCAACATGCACATGGAAATCTAAAATAATTTACAGACATAATTTGTACTTTCTTTTTTTTTAAACTTTTGAAGGAGCTGACGCTTCAATTTTCATGTTGCAAAATTAAAGTGTATATTTATATAATTTAAACAACTTCATCTGGGTACACGAAAGCATGCATATTGCAGTTCCACACATTGAGTGAGCTAGCCTTCAGATTGTGGAATATACAATCATTCATGATTATTCCAACCTTCGAATTTGCATGTTCATGATTATGATCCAATAATTTGTAACAAAAATGAGTGGTATCATCCGAATTTTTTGTTGTACTATACGTTGTTTTTTTATCGTACTAGGAACTGATTGTTGGATCCATAAGCAATTAAGCAGATAGTTGATTCATAAAGGCCAAGCCGTCCATCCCTTATCTTAATGGTAGTTCCATGTCTTTTCCTTGGCCAAAAAACAAAATTTCTATTCGTCTTATTGTTTCTAGTGATTGGTATATATCACAATCAGTCGTATGTGACAAATTAACCTCAAGTACTTTTCGGCTTTGGTATGCGTAGCACGGCATGTGTGTGGGCAACTGAGGACCACTAGACAAAATGTGTTCCTTGCTTGTGCAACAAAACGATGAAACAACGTTGACAAGGATGCCACCTTATCTGGACCGATCAACAGTCCGAGGATGCTAGAATGGAATTAGTAACAACTACAGGTCTTAACATGCATATGGCCCCTCTTAGCTAAGATTTGCTATTTATTAGACCTATTTTAATGCTTTTCACATTTTTTTTCTCCGTAACCATAACTTTTTAAATGTAAAATGTAAGTACTTTCTCATTTTTAAATATATGATATTTAAACTAATTAGTTTTAAATAAAGAGGCGGAAGCCGCGGAATAATGAACAAAATAAAGAAGATTCACAAATAAGTCAGTGGGCATATGGCACATTCACATGCTGCTGGTCATCAATCTTGCATCCAGGCTTGTACTTAACAACAAGCAAAGCATCTTTCGTAAATTAAAAACTAGTTCTAACCCGGTTCTTTTATCATTACTAATCTATGTAGCCATCCATCATTGCATTTCCAGCCCATAGATATGCTACACCATCGCGGCCATTAAGAAGACTGAACACGACGGCTACTACCACACAAAGCTACAAAGTTATATGCCGTGGGCCAATGAGTTTGGTGTTGGCAGTTGTTTGTGATCTATCCTACTTGTATAGCATGGAGGGAAAAAATCATGGAGAGTACGCGGTTGCCTTCAAAATGTGCATTCTACTACGTTTGTAGCAATCGATCTCTTAATTTGAAGAGGACACTGTAATTTTTTTATGGCATAAGTAACTGCAAATTACCTTGTGTCAAGTTGCTCGGCGCCGCCGATGGTGACGTTGTTAAAGGAGTAATGGCGTTTTGATCTGTACGCACGGACGCCGAAGACTGCAGGACACCTGCAAAGGAAGAACTGGCTGTATTACTTGTCCGATCTGTCGGCCGACGGACATAGCTTCAGAATCAAGAAATGTTATATTAATCTACGTCTAGGTATGGCTAGTCAACCACACAACCTGTCATTCCACATGCACATTTTGATAACCACGCTTGGAGCGGTATATGAACTTTCTTAATTGTCTAACGATTCATGCATGTCGGGAGATCAAATGGGATCCTTGCAGATAGACGCCACTTCAAATCATTCCATTTTTCTGTATCAATAATTTATTGCTGGAATTAATGCAATGCTTATTTTATTTCTTATTTCGAGGCATAACCATTTTGAATAGCCAGTGTATGCATGGCTAGCAGCATATTAGAATAATATTATATTCATTTTTAGTAACATGAATTTCTTTTGAGTATCGCGGAGAGAGAGAATTTCAAAGGAAGATAGAACCAATACGTCACCGAGTATAAGAATGGTCAAAGACGCAAGGACAAAGTGTGACCTGATTGAGAATTTCAAAGGAAGAAAATAGTGGCGCTCTATTCGACATGGAGCAAAACAGAGACCTGATTGAGAATTGTTAACTACTACTGTGAAGCAAACGACTTCAAATCACGCAGCAACAGCGCGTGCTTGCGTGATTTGCAAATGATTAGAAAGAATAATTAAATTAAACAACCGGAAATGATTGCACCAATCAAATGAATTGTAGCCAGAAAAAACATCCACGGTGGCCGAAGAAGAGCAGAGCTCACCAATGGCAATCTGTGAACCGAACTCGGAAGACACGGTGGTGTAGAGCAGCAGGACGAGGAGGAATCCGACGAGAAACCCGACCACGGCCTGGTGGTGCTGCGCCACCGCTCTTACCGCGCTCTTTGCCCCAAGAGCTGCTACCGGCGCCGGCGACGGTGAGCCGGTGGTGCCCATCCCCTGATCGCCCGAAGCCCCGAGCGGCCTCGCCTCTTGTTTCTCCTCCAATCTCCGCTTCTTCCCTGTATGCAAGTCCTGCCTTATGTGGTGACGGTTACTATACGCGTCGTCTTCGCGGCCTTCCTTTGTAGTCCGAAGCCATGGGTAGCAGTAGCACAGTTTAAATACTTCCCTCCCGACGGGGTGCGATGCTGAATAGCATCTGGCCATCTGGTTCTGACTGACTGGTGGCTTGAATAAAAATTCCAAACACGGCACGAGGTTGGCAGCGTGGTACACGGGATCGATGCGCTCTCAGCACTCCTAGTCTGCACGTCGCCATCCGGTGTGGACCTTACAGCAGCAACGGTTTGGTTTGGCAGCGACTTGGTTTTAATTCCTTCCTGATATTCATCCATGGATTTCTACAATCCCATTTCCCAATGTGCAAATGACTCATATAGTAGGTCATACATGGCATGCTGATTGACCTCAGCTACGAATTAGCATTTCTTTAGCCATTGGAAGACTACTACTTGACCCGCGCAGCTTACTGTTTATAGGCTCAAACCTGGGCAGGTTGCAGCAGGCTTAGCCTATCCCCAACCCTCCACCTCAGCTGGTTTCCATAGCATTTAATAGGGTGCCATGTGAGCAAAATAGCTGAGGTGGCACTGGAGTTAACGAGGAGGTAGAAGAAAATGGGAAGACATCGTTTCTCATGCAGGAAACGATGTTGTCACGCAATCCAACGAACAAATACACGGATCCTTGCGCTAATGGTGGACCCCACTACTCGCTCACGCAGATTCTTCGTTCTTCTTCCTCGCCTTCTCGCTCGCGTCCGTATCGACCTGGTGGCTGCGGTCGTGAGGACTTGCAAATACATCCAATCTTACAAAGAAGCATTTGTATTTGCGAAGAAAGAAAATGATTAATTGATTCTGCAGAACGCGGATAAGAAAGAAAACGAGAGAACGGGCGAACGGCGATGATTAAAAAGGAAATCTGAGTGCAAACCAGCAACCCAATCCATCCAAGAAAGCTTCATGGCAAATCGTGTAATGGCACGTAGGGATCAAATCAGGAATGGATTTCACGTCAGACACCATCAGGATTTCTGAAGAACGATAGCAACATGCTAACACCATGAAATCTGCGGACACAATGCAGCACATGCGGAGACTCTCGCCCACCGGCTCATCGTAGCCGCCACCCGCCGTGGCCTGGGCGGAGCCCCTCGGCCCTGTGCAGCTGCTCCCATGCCGCTTGCATCCCGCCGCTCCAGTGCGCTCTGCTCGCATCTGCCGTTTTCTTGTGGTATGGAGAGAGAAAAAAGAGGACCAGATTTACAGGAGGGGGAAGGACTGAAGGAGGAAGGAGGCAACGGGTCCACCATAAGAAACTGAGGGTTGGAGAGGGCAGTTTCTAGTCGGAATGTCTAGTTGATATGGCACCTCAGGGCAGCTCCAGCGTGCGTTTTTTGATGGTGCTAACAAGAGAGAGAAAGGGGCAGAGAGGGTGCAATACGCTGGAGTGAAATTTTTAGCCGGTGCTACGCTAGCCTCAGGTGCCAAGTTGAGCACCCATTGCTAAGCATTAAAAAAATGGTTTTGCCTCTTTGTTCGCGGCCATCTACTCTGTATGGTTCCTGTGCTGACGAAGGGAGAACATAGTTTATCATTGATGGGGCCATCTTAAAATTCTGAAGCAAGCCAAGACGCTGGAGCGATTTGCTTAAACTCAGCACCTCCTGACGTGTACAGTTTTAGCATAGGCCAAGAGGGCAAACACTGGAGCTGCCCTTAGACACTGGCCATGGACACTATGGGTTGGGGTTAGCCTTAGTGGCAGTAATTAGAGCAAGTATTATAGTGTCATATCAGCTGGCGAAAGGAGAAGCCAGGTCATCAATATCTGACGTGGGGGGAGAGAAAGGAGGAGAGAGACGAGCACGATCAACTCGCGGCTCGCCGACTGAGAGCGGGCGAATGCCTTTCTTTGGCTCTCATTCGCCCACACCGTGCTGCTGGAATAAAGAAAGCTTCAAAGCTGTGAGGACCTGCAATTGATGCTCATGCAGGTTGAATGACATGGCGTTTTATGCGCCAGCAGCGGGCGCTGCTATAAGCTTTGCTCTTAAGTCACGTTTGTCAACTTAGTAAATCACGCAGGCGGCAGGCCTACAGTATAGTTAATACATCGTGTTCCGGAGACGATAGACCCGAGTTCGAGCCCTGCGTTGGAAGGGTAGCTTGCCCCCTTCACGTTTTGTTTTTTCTTTTGTTAATTCCTCAAACAACAACGGTTGCCTCGCGACACCACGGCTGTGTGGCGCAACTTCTATTATACTCCTTCCATCCCAAAATGACATTATGGCTATTTGGTGTAGCTTCTCAAATAGTACTGCCTCCATCACGAGCTAGGAGCATGTTTGGGAAAAGCTCGAGCTCTGAAAAAAACAACTCTACTCCATCAACTCTATTTTTTTCAGCTCCATTCCACCAACTCTATTTTTTTTCAGCTCCATTATACCAACTCTAAAAAAATACGGAGTTAATGAGCATGTGTGGATAAGATTTGGTGGAAATAGTCTTTTTTACCTCGTTATATTTTTGTATGTTATTTTTATGCTTTTTCCCAATGATGCTACGTACACTACCATGTTAAGCTGCTATAGTCTATAGTGTCTCGTAATAATCCAAATGATCTATGCCCGTCCAATGTAGGCATAAATACCGTCACTAGTCTTTAATCCATTGCTGATTCGTGGGATTTGCAATCACGCCTGTGGCTACTTGGTTCTTGATATGATCTCAATTGCTCGAGAGGCTGAGGCGCTCGGTATTTGAACTAATCGGGTTCATGTAGGACCGAATTATTGGGCGACCAGAAGAGGGAGAAGAGGGTGAATGAAAGCCTTTAAAATTTTCCGATGAGAACAAGGTCTATGTCTCGATTACAACCCGACACGTCTCTCTTTTAACTGTGTAGGAAGGGTTTCATCACCATGAAACTTATTTCACCTCTCTCATCATTAATACAGTGACACATCACCAAAAATACTGACGTGGCAGACTATTTAATGCTAATGAAACTTCCACCGAGACTAGCCTTACTGTTTAGGCCTCCTCCAATGATAAGAGATAGTACCTAGCTCTAAGCACTCTAAGAGATAACCTTACCAATGAGCTAGCTCTTAACACATAGCTCATAACATCAATGACCCCACACAATCTCGAAGTGTGTGTATGAGACTATCTCTTGATTAAGAGATAGCTCTTCTCTCTTCTATTAAAATATAAAAAATATTATATGAGCTAGCTAAGAGTTAAACCCATTGGAGGAGGCCTTAGGCTCAAACCTGCGCAGGTTGCAGCAGGCTTAGTGGCAGTAATTAACTAACTAAGTCACGTTTGTCAACTTAGTAAATCACGCAAGCGGCAGACCCAAAATGACATTATGACTATTTGGTGTAGCTTCTCAAATAGTACTGCCTCCATCACAAGCTAGAAGCATATTTGGAAAAAGCTCCAACTCTAGAAAAAACAACTCTATTCCGTCAACTCTATTTTTTTTTCAGCTCCACTCCACCAACTCTAAAAAAAATACGGAGTTAATGAGCATGTGTGGATAAGATTTGATGGGAATAGTCCTTTTTACCTTGTTATATTTTTTTATGTTATTTTTATCAGATTTGCTCCTTATCAGTTGACTTAGAACTTGCCCTTGCGTAAGTTGACGAGCTGTGTCGTTCGATGTGTGATGAGCGGCTGTGATGTTCTCATGTGTTACTTTAGTTATCGGGCCCGCCATTTCCTTTCTATACCCGCTCTCCATTGCTATCGGGTGTGCAACTCTTATCGGATCCAATTTATGTGCACTGGCAACTTATCCATGTGAAGGGCTGGCCTTCATTTCCTGTCTTCTCACTTGCGTTCCGTGTGGTGGGCGAGGCGGATGAAGCGAGGTGGCGGTGGGCGATCCTCCCCTCCCCCGCTGCTGGCGAGAAGGTGGCGGCTTCGAGAACAGTAGGTTTCCTGTCCCCCCTGCTCCCCCTCTTGGTTTCCAGTGTTTACCTAGGGTTCCACCTGTAATGATTGGGGCTTCAATCGTGCGAAGAGAAGTTCTATGATTACAAATTCACTAGGGTTTCTCAGGGCTCAATTTATGGCTGTATTGTTCGATCTGTTAGCAGATTTGGTGATTTGGGGCTGATTAGGGTTGGATATGTAGGATTTGTGTCTTGATTTGCTGATTTGGGACTGGTTATGGTTGGATCTGTAGTTGGATTTGGGACCCGTCCCTTCTCGTCGATCACCTGTGCACAGCCCGCTGTCCACGATGTTTATACAGCAGTGCTGGCCCGTGTTGCTTTTGGGTTCCCTGTTAAACCAGTGCCTCAGATGACACGCCCTTTGCTTGGTCAGCCTGTAGGCCTTGTATCTCTTAAAAATCCTACAAAACAGTTTGTCAAGTGGCAGAGCCAGTATGAAATACGGTGGTAACCATGTCGCTTCCCTGCGAAAGACATTTTCTTCCCCCCGCGTCGCTCCCACGCGGGCGACACGGGCGGGCCGTCCGACCGCCGCCGCCGGAGCCGGCAGCCGGAAGTCCGTGCGGCTCGCAAGGATGGCGGCGGCGGGGCGGCCCCTCTCTCCGACGAGCCCAGGCGGGCGTGGCTGCCTCGGCCGGCGGTCCGGGCGGTCCGTAGCGGCGCCGGCAGGGGAGGCCGGATCCGGCGTCGGCGAGCACGGATCCGGTGGCCCCGTGGCCGGATATGTTGATAGGGGCGGCGACTGCTGCCCCTGCGCACGGGGGCGGCGTGGGTGGCCGGCGGTGGCGGCTGCGTGCGCGCGGAGAGGCAGCGGCTCAGGCGCGCGAGGAGGCGGCCGGCGAGGCCGCGGGTTGCAGCGGCGGTGGTTGGAGGCGTGTTGGCCGGCGAGGAGCGGCGCGACGGCCGCGTGAGGTGGTTCGTGGCGGCGGACGTGGCGGGCATGAGGGGTCAATGGGGTTCGGCAGCAGGGAGAAGGCCATGGCGGCTCGTTCGGCCGGCGGCGTCATGGTGACACGGTCGAGGCCGGATTGGGTCCGCGCTAGGGGCGTCTTGGTGGCGTGGCTGGCGTCGACGTCGAGGGCCTGGTTTGTTGGGGGTAGCAGCACGGCGGGAGCGATGGGGACGCTCATGACGCCCGTGGTGTCGCTGCCCGTGGCGGGCGTGGCGAGGCCACTCGTCTCGCCCTGCCGCGTAGCTCGGCGATGGCGGGGACGCCCGCGTTTCGTCGCCGGCGGTCAGCATCCAGGTTCGGCATTCGACGTGCTTTGGCTCCGTGGGATATCTTCTGGGCGAAAACGCTGTCCGCTTTGGACGGGCGACGACGGCGCTTAAACGTCGTGCTCCTCCTTGGATGCGTCGTCAAGGAAGCTCCTCTCATCGGCCCGTCAGTCTGTTGTCCTTTGGCTCCTTTGGTACTCGCCGCGTCTTGATGGGCGGTTGTGGTGGTTTTGGTTGTGTGGTGCCTCGTGCCGACTTGTGGTGGTGCTGGTGGTGGTGTGGGCGCTGTAGGTTGTTGTAGTGGCTCTGGTGTGGCTCGTGTCGATGACCCAATCCGACCGAGCAGAGTGGGTAGATGCTCGGGTCGATGTCCCAATCCGACCGAGCAGAGTTCTTGTAGAGCCTCGCGTCGATGTCTCAATCCGACCGAGATGTGTGTTGAGTTGAGTGGAGTTGTGCGGCTCCGGCCGGTGTTGGCGTTTATTGTTGGGCCTAGTCTAGGCGTTTCTTCTTTTTAATATAATCGGCAGCTCTCCTGCTCAAAAAAAATGTCGCTGCCCTGCTGTCATGTATCCCAGAGTCCCGGGCAGTGGTGTTCGCGTTCCTCGTCAATCAAGCAGCTGTACCAATGAAGCAATTTGGTCACAACGTGGTCACATGTACGCTCTGTATTTCCACAAAAGGATGCACTCAGATATCTAAGGAATAGCTATAACATGAGGAAATATGTTCAGCACCACCCCGACCTTTGTTTTCTTGGTTTTATTATCCTCGGGCAAGTTGTAGCTGTTCCCGGCACACGCATACTCTTGTCGCGTCATATACTACAACCTGAAAACAACTGCTTGTATTGTAACAGTTCTATCATACCTTCCGTTCTCTAGTTCATGCCTTTCCAATATCAACCGTGGGCCGTGGCCAAGTCCGCGAAAGTCGTCATATGCTTTAATCATCCAAAGTTTTGTTTTAATCCGTTCAAGTTACGTTAGGTTCGTTTTGATGCAGGCGTCATTGATTGATTATTTTTGTTTTTATTTTTAACCTGTATCCACCGAAATCTAATTAAATGGACGGTCCATCCAAATCTATTATCCCTTTTTTTGCTGTTTCTATTCCCTCATCATGTACCACGGCAGTATAATATTGCCGTTCGTCTATGTTTTCTAGCCATCGAAAGCAGAGTGCGTGGCTGTGTGAGGTTTCTAGGAAGTAGGAACACCTGCTTTCATGTAGGATTATTGTCTGGTAAAGACTGTAACTTCATGTGTAAAATTGTGGAAATCTTAAATCAGATATCACTTTCAATCATGCTGATTTCAGACTAGTCCTCTCTTGACTCAATTAAACAGAGATTTCATTGATGCCTCTCCATAAGGAGCAGACGTTGCCTGTATTTCCTTGGACAAGACGGCTGCCTCTTCCATCCTCTGCTCGAAGAAGGTGCTGGCCGAATTTGCAACCTCTTCCCCCGGCGATGGCGAAGATGCCGCGGCAGCAATATCAGAGTCACCTGAACCACCCAACGATCTCGCCGCTGGAGTAGTAAAATCGCGGATGGATTCGCCCTTTGTTGCTCCAGTCTCCTCTGCCTCAACACCGTTCCTCGCAGAGCCATCGTTCTTCCACTGCTTGAAGCTGGGAGACCTGGTGTCTTTCCTGTCGTAGTGCTGCAGCCACGCGCGCAGCCGCCGCAGTGACATGCTCCGGCCCCCGGGCTCTGCCGCGCTCAGCTCTCTGCGCTCCCGGTAGACGAACGTGGCGAGGTTGACGACCAGCATGAGCCCCGAGGCGACGCCGGTGACGAGGAACAGCCCGCTGAAACTCCAGAAGCTGAGGCTGGAGGTGCCCATGCTGCTGCCCTGGCTGTCGCAGGCACCGGGATCGCCGAACCATTTCCTCTCTATCAGCGCCATATCGTCCCCTTCCGTCAGCGACACAATCGCGCGCGACACGTCAGGCGTCATGGGAGAACCTTTCGGGAACACCTGCAATCCCAACGGTGGAACAACAAGCTCAAATGAAATCTTGTTCCAGGGACATCTTATAATTTTTTTTTTAGCATGAGTGGTGGCGCCAAGAGAATTACGAAGCCGAAGCCGGCGTCCTTGTAGATCGGCCCCACCATGGCGTAGCCATCGCAGTACTGCGAAAGGAAGAGCTTCAGGTATGGGATCTCGTCAAAAATCGCGGCGACGCCTCCATTTGAGGAGCCTTTGGACAGCGCCTCGGCGTACTGCTCCGGCGTGCTGTAGACCCTCAGCTTGCTCTCGTCGAAGTTCATTTTCTTGAGCTCGCTAGGCATGAAGGAGCCCTCTTGGTACCCGACGTAGTCCCCACGCCTGATAAGCTCTTTTACATCTGTCACCATTGGCTCGAGCTGTTGCACTGTCAGCATCGACGTCAGGCTTGCCGTGTAGCTGGACGTCAGGATTAGTACTACAAAGACCCATATAATCACCACGAACCTTGACAGGTTGCTCTCCAGTTTCTCCCCTGGAAATCATCAAGAATCATGCTTTCAAATTGTTGTGCTTGATGTCGAGAACAAAAAGGCGTTCGCTAGAGACCGCATACTGTGTGCGAAGACGAGCGTCGAGAAGGCGTAGTAGAAGATGAGGCCCAGCTGCTGCAACGGCGTTCCACGGAACTCAGGGTTGATCCGGTGCTCAATCACCCACACAACGAAGCCCGTGAAGACGAAGAAGGCGAAGCTGGCAAGCCAGAGGCTTGCGGTCAGCGGCTTGAGGAAGAAGAACATGCTCGTGCTCCTTCCCGTCTGCACCGCCACGACCATCGACCAACCCGATTCCGTGAATGGCATTGTGTAGTCCACCTCACCCATCCTGCTCGAGGTGATGGTCACGTCGCCAACAACCACATCAGCTTTCTACAAAAAGAGTCAATCTGTCAGTTGCTAAATGAGGGATGCCTACTGCCTAGTGAATCATAAAAGATGAGTCATAGCTCCCCCTTATAAAATTTGTGAGACATCTAGACGTGTTGTGGCCTTTGACACTGACCTGTTGAGGAACCAACCGGACAAGCTGGTCATAAGAGTCCGAGCTCGCATTGAACGGCACATACTGGTAGCTCACTGGAGAAGGTGATGCCTTCATCACCGCGTCGAACACGTCGATGCAGTAGCCAGTGATCCTCGGCCTTCCAGTAATCGAGTCGTCCGATACGTCTACAAACTGGTTGAATCCATGCTTGACTGGCACGGCGACCACGAGCTCACTCCCATTAGGTGAAACAGCCCACACTTTAGCAGCGCGCGACTGTTCTAATTGTTCACCCGGCCAAATGATTTGCTTCAAACCTTTCCGGCTGCTTGGAGCGATATCATGTGAGATCCTGGAATGCTCTGTCCAAAATCCTACTGTCCTCATGCCATCGGCAACGACGTTTACGATCTCGTATGCTGGCATTTGCAACTGCCTGTCCACAAGCCTGAACTTCCCTGCTAGCCCATCGAACGTCGTGTCGAGAACCACCTTGAGAAGTGTTTCTCCGGCAGCTGAAACGCCTGTTGAACTGGTTGCTGCCGGGCCAGATATCTCTGCCGCCTCAGCTGCCGCAGCAACTGCCCATGCCGTGTCATATGCCCACAGCAATGGCAAACTAGGCCCATGTATCTCCTGCGATCCAGCGACCTCCTTACTGAGCCTCGTCGTGAACCGTGCGGCGAAGTT
The DNA here is from genome assembly GCA_015476505.1 of Urochloa ruziziensis. Lineage (NCBI taxonomy): Eukaryota > Viridiplantae > Streptophyta > Magnoliopsida > Poales > Poaceae > Urochloa > Urochloa ruziziensis. The sequence goes on from CM027126.1 coordinate 49,623,698, forward strand.
GTTGGCCTGGATCGTTGGCCGCACGTGAGGTCGTACGATGACAACGCCCTGCATCGCGTCGATGTCGTCGGCGCTCAGCCTGTCCTCGTCGCCTTGGCCGCCCGCTGTGGCGATCCAGACGTAGCCTTCCGACATCATGCCGGCTTTCTTGGCTCTGCGGAACATCCGGCGCGCCATAGAAGGGGACAGGTTCGTGACGAAGACGCGCGTCGTCGTCTTCGACATGGTGCGGTACAGCACGGCGTCGAGGTGGTCGTCGGACGCCTCGACCGGCAACGCCACCCGGCAGTCTATTGCAACGCCGACGTCCACGAGCGCGGGGACGATGCCTGTGCCAGTGCTCGAGTCTTCGTGCACCAGCACCGCTCCGCGCCACGCGAATCTGCCGAGGATGTCGGCGATGGGCGCGGCGAGGAAGGAGTCGTCGGCACAGGTGCGCACGAGGAACGGCGTGCCCGACGCGGAGATCGGGGTGGCGGTGGAGGAGTAGGAGAGGACAGGAATGTGGGCGCGGCTGCCGACGGTGGCCACGAACTCGGCCTCGGCCGGCGTCTCAGGGCCGATGACGGCGTGCACCTGCGTGTCCGTGACCAGTTCCTCCGCTGCAAGGGGTAAGCGTGCATACACCGTTCAGACGACATCTCTGCTGTGCTAATCCGATCGAAAGTTCAGTAGCATCTGAGGTGTTGACGGTGAGGTGAGCTCACCGGCAGAGATGGCCGCAATGGCGTCGCCAGGCGAATGCCTGAAGTGCAGCTCAACCCTCGTGGATGAGTTGGGGTGCATGGAGTAGTAGTCCTCCACCGCCATCCGGATGCTGGTTTGCAACCTCTTCCCGGTCGCTGATGCCAAGTTGATGATAACCCCGACGCGGACAGGCACCGGCAGCTCAATCCCTGCTGCGGGAAGATGGCCAAACAACACAAAAAGGAGGAAACAACAGAACAAGAGTAGTGAAGTGGGTAGGGTGACCAAGAGCGTTTCCATCCGCCGCATCATGCATCTAACCTCCCCAGAGACACCCGCGCGCGGCGCACCTCACCACCAGTGAGTAGCTTGCTCTCGAACTACCTCAGCAGTCAGCACATAATGAAGTTGTGAATCCAATGCGTAGCAATTTGATTTGGGCCGCGTTGGTTTTTCCTCTGATTTTGCATCTGCATCTGCGTACTTTGAGATTCATGTTCTTCTCCGGCTTGGTCTAGGAACCCCTTTTGTCCCAACGATACGGTCACTATGTTCGTTGTCCGTAGCAAGACAGACGACGCAGAGCAATGGTTTGTCACTGGTAGAATCTAAGCATGTTTTTTGTTGTTTTTCTATCCTATCAGAGGTTTCTGGAAATTTGATTGTGAGCGAATATCCATCGTCTAAGGAATAAGAATATTTAGCTTTCTCAGGAATAACTGCAGCAACTAGCTGGCGTTCCTATGCGAACCCATTCTAGTAATAATCTGACCATTTCTCCATAAAAAATGCCTTTTGTTTTACTCAATTACCTACCTCATATGCATACAACTTCTAACATCTCAAATTCGTAGATACAACTAATAAATGAACACTTTGTCAACACGAGATCTTTCAACTACAACAATTCCGATTTTCCCTTACATTTTTCTCAAGTCGACGACAGTTTTGACAAACTGACAACAACACATTATTATTTATGAACAAATATATCATGAATAGTTATAGTACATGACTAACGCATAAAACTAAAAACCTTTAGGAACAGTTGTAGAACAAATATAATTGTTTCTGATCATGACGTTAAATTTCGTAATCATTTTTCAACGACTTTATTTATTGGCAAACTTGGGACTAAGCTTCTAATTTCTACAACATGTCATCCGAAAAATAATTGTCAAACTGAAGCTGCGAGTAAAACTTTGTCTACTATATTAAAGGTTGTTTTAAATAAGAACATTAATACGTGGGAAGAGTGTTTGCCTCCTATTGAGTTCGCTTATAATCGCTCGCTGCATTCTACTATATATAAATGTCCATTTCAAATTGTTTATGGTTTCTTGTCTCGTGCTCCTACTGATTTGACGCCTTTAGCATATTCTGAAAAACTAAAGAAAACATAAAGTGCTTGAATGCTAAGTATAAGTTTACCTGTGGCAAAGGTAAAGGACAACTTATTTTGAACCTGGACATTTAGTTTGGTTGCATTTGAGAAAGGATAGGTTTCCTGAATGGAGAAAATCCAAATTGATGCCCAGGCTGATAGATCATTTAAAGTGCTAGAGAAAACTAATAATAATGCATATAAGCTAGATCTACCTGCAGAATTTGAAGTTAATCCCACCTTTAACATTGCAGATTGAAGTCATATTTAGGAGAAGACTATAAATTTGAGTCGAGAACGACTAAAATGCAAAAGGTTGAGAATGATGAGGATATCGCTGCCAATGATACATCCATGCCTACAAAAGTACCAATTTCTGATCCTATTACTCATTCTTGTGCTCGTCAACTCAACTCAACTATCAGGTGAGTCCATTCTTGAGGTCATGTCCATTATTTGGTTAATATAAATGTGTGCGCTCTTATTTTTCTTACGAATGATGGAGTGGAGCAAAAGAGGAGGGATCGCACGAGCTAGTTTTGGACTGCATAAGTGCATAACATCAATAACTTGTGACGGCTGCCATGACTTCGTACGGACTTGTTTATGGCTTGCATGCACTTCATGGAAAGCTTATCAAGTCTACTTTCAAATGGATCCAACCTTATGTTGACATCTACACAGACTCGGCCGCAAATGTTGATTTAATACACCATCTTTTATGTCCATGGTGTTGTGTCATATATAAGCCCAATGGGTCGTGTATCAAGTTTGGGTCCACTAAGGACGCGTCCTAGGATAGGAGCATGACCCCAATACCCTTGTGGTCGTTCTCCTAGGTTTATATACTCCATAGCTGCTACTTCAATGCATATGTGCTAGATCAAGCCGCTCGTCTACTTGTCTTCAGAAGCCCACCATAATTGAGATTCACTTTGAGACCTTCATTTATATCTAGTAATTCAGTACTTATTCAACATTTTCTTGCTCTTCATTTGCTTGTAGGACGAGTGCCCTGGTGTTCAGGCATCACACACCACAAAATTGCGACAACCATTGTTGGTTGTTTGCTAAGGCGCAACGTCCTTAAATGGCTACAGTCAGACCTTGAACATTGTCTTCATCCCCAAATCGAGTTCTTCAACTTTCTCTTTTCAGAAGATTGGGATTCAACCCAACAGTCAAACTTGATCTTCAGTTGACCTTCCAATCTCTCTAGATCAATACAGAAAATTCTTCAAATAAACCATATATTATAAAACAATAACCATATGCAAATTTGATGAATTATTGACCACTAAAGATAATGGTTTAAATATGTTTAGATGGTTTCAATCGCGTGTATTGTGTATCTTTTGGATTTTTTTTAATGTTAATAAAAATCTTCAATTGACTCAATGCAAACACACAATTTTTTGTATAAGGCGGGTGGGCATATCACCAACCCACTACCTCAGGATACATATGGACCCTTTGTGGCATAATGACTAAAATCTTGTAAATTTACTAGTTTAAGTATAAAATGTATATATCTTAGTATATTCCATTTTATTTGCTTCAATGTTAGAGGTTCAAATATTGTATAACGACTACAAATATCCATGAGAAAAAAGTTTTGTCTTGAATCATGATAATTTAGATGGATTTGACAAAGATCAATATTGGCTACACACCACTACAAATCGAAAAATCATCCTTCAATTCCCTCTTAACCAATTTCATATAATTGAAACTCCTTGGTTATATTCAATAAGCTTGATAGAGATTCATTACTCTAGGAATCTTAGGTGTGATATGATTAAGTCAACTATAAGAAGAGCTATAATACAAATCACGCTAAAAGAAGCGTCGTTGTCATCACTGAGCACCTTTGCAATCATTTGTTAAGTTTCAAGATTCTAGAGCACAACATTTGTTGGAGTAAAATGATAAGACAATTGTTAGAGTTATATCATATAAATTGCTACAGTGGAGTGCGCTACTAGTGTGTTACAATCTTTGAGATTGATGTTATGGTGCATAAGACAATTATGTTAATAATTTTTGAACAAAAATAATGTAAAATGTTTGGGTCCTTTTTTCAACCAAACATAGAGTGAGTCATAGTTTTTTGTTGTAAATCTAGTGCTCCTCACATGATTCGTTTGTTTTGAAAATGAAATGATTGAAACAATCTACTTATACTAATTAGGATAGAACTAATAATAGTTTAATTTGTGGTTGTTTTGCCGCATTCACTTGTTTTCTAGAGGGAGTAATATGTTAACTCATCATTTGCATTACAATCCTACTCATGTGACATTGATATCATCACTTTGCATTACAATATGCCATTACAATTAATTATGAAATTTCAGCTCGATGAATTAATGACAATCATAAGTTCAACATTAGCACAAATTCTATCATGTAACAACATGATCATCATGAACACTAACTAAGTTTAACATATTCTAACTAATATTAAAATAATTGTGACAAATAGTAACCAAGTTAACAGAGATCTAACAAATGTATGTTCATTATGATAAACTCTATGTTGAACATAACTTTAACTAATATTAAGCTCTGCATTAGAAATGCCCAATTTATAACTTCAACCATAAAATTCTGATCGATACTTTACCACCATCGCGCACGTTACCCGTTACTACCGGAATATATGTGCGCCATTACAATTAATTATGAAATTTCATCTCGATGAATTAATGACAATCATAAGTTCAACATTAGCACAAATTCTATCATGTAACAACATGATCATCATGAACACTAACTAAGTTTAACATATTCTAACTAATATTAAAATAATTGTGACAAATAGTAACCAAGTTAACAGAGATCTAACAAATGTATGTTCATTATGATAAACTCTATGTTGAACATAACTTTAACTAATATTAAGCTCTGCATTAGAAATGCCCAATTTATAACTTCAACCATAAAATTCTGATCGATACTTTACCACCATCGCACACGTTACCCGTTACTACCGGAATATATGTGTGCCATTACAATTAATTATGAAATTTCATCTCGATGAATTAATGACAATCATAAGTTCAACATTAGCACAAATTCTATCATGTAACAACATGATCATCATGAACACTAACTAAGTTTAACATATTCTAACTAATATTAAAATAATTGTGACAAATAGTAACCAAGTTAACAGAGATCTAACAAATGTATGTTCATTATGATAAACTCTATGTTGAACATAACTTTAACTAATATTAAGCTCTGCATTAGAAATGCCCAATTTATAACTTCAACCATAAAATTCTGATCGATACTTTACCACCATCGCACACGTTACCCGTTACTACCGGAATATATGTGCGCCATTACAATTAATTATGAAATTTCATCTCGATGAATTAATGACAATCATAAGTTCAACATTAGCACAAATTCTATCATGTAACAACATGATCATCATGAACACTAACTAAGTTTAACATATTCTAACTAATATTAAAATAATTGTGACAAATAGTAACCAAGTTAACAGAGATCTAACAAATGTATGTTCATTATGATAAACTCTATGTTGAACATAACTTTAACTAATATTAAGCTCTGCATTAGAAATGCCCAATTTATAACTTCAACCATAAAATTCTGATCGATACTTTACCACCATCGCACACGTTACCCGTTACTACCGGAATATATGTGTGCCATTACAATTAATTATGAAATTTCATCTCGATGAATTAATGACAATCATAAGTTCAACATTAGCACAAATTCTATCATGTAACAACATGATCATCATGAACACTAACTAAGTTTAACATATTCTAACTAATATTAAAATAATTGTGACAAATAGTAACCAAGTTAACAGAGATCTAACAAATGTATGTTCATTATGATAAACTCTATGTTGAACATAACTTTAACTAATATTAAGCTCTGCATTAGAAATGCCCAATTTATAACTTCAACCATAAAATTCTGATCGATACTTTACCACTATCGCACACGTTACCCGTTACTACCGGAATATATGTGTGGCAAATATATACTGCTACCAAAATCAAATAGTTGTAAATTTGTTTATATTAAAAAATTGCAAAAGGAATTACTTGTCTATAATCATAAAAAATAGTAACTAAGTTAATATAGTTCTAATCAATATTGTTCATTGTCATGAACACTAAGTGAAACGTAATTTTAACTAATGTTATGTTCGGCATTACCAATTAAGTAAATTTAGGAATGCCTACAATTGTAACTTCTACCATAAAATCCGGATCAACACTTTAGCGACATTGGATTTATGGTACTAGTTACTACATAAATATAAGTCTGGCAAATATAAATTGCTACCAAAGATAACTGTAAGTTTTTTCTTAAACTTGGCAATTTGATAAAGGAATCATCGGTCTATATAAACCAAACCACTGCTTAGTTCCTCTCCAAGTCGATTCTCTCAACACAGGTTCGCAATGGACACCGAACTAGAAAATGGCAAACATGAAGTAGTGAGCAACGGAAGCAATGCTGGTGTGACTGTAGTGAACACAAATTCTAAGGTGTCACATGGCTATCTGCCATCTTCAGTCAATAAGGTGAGTTCACTTTTTTTGTGTGTGTTTCTATACTAATAGATATCCGGTACTGCATATGTTGGTGCCATAGTTAATTTATTTAGTATGAAGTTTGTGTTCCCCGATAAAAGTTATCTTTCATTTTGTTTCAGCATAAAATCATTAATTTTTGTTACAAACTCTCTTCTGCAGACAAAACAAGGAACCAACATCATATCGGATGACATCAACTCGATGTCCGCCCACATCGGTGATGAAACTTCGGGGACATCCACAATGGTGTATCCATCAGGAAGCATTGATCTAAACAATACATACTATGAAGATGACAGTAGTGCCGTTTCTGATTACAATGAAGGCATCAAGGCAACAAAGACTGAATATGAAGAGAGTAGTGACAACAGCATCAACGCCCTATCAGTTGTGCTATCTTCTAAACTCCATTCTTGTTATAGGAAAATTAATGGCATGAGCAATACTAGTGCTATCGCTAATGTTACTACCAAAGACAACACCTTAGTTGTGGCCGGTTGCCAAATGTGCATGTTATACATCATGATCCCTGCAGGCACCAATGTTTGCTTCCGATGTGGAAACCCTACCCTTATTCATTTTGGTGGCAATGGACAAGCCTGAGTGATCCACTATGGTTAAGAGCAAACAAACAATGTTGTACCATCATCTCAATATTATTCACTACAAGTTTTATGTAGCATGTCGCATTTGATTTCAAAATAAATAACACAAGTGTCAATTGCTTGTATACCATAGTGTTTCATCCTTGTCCTTTGTATGCCATGGAAAATTTGGTCTTGTTCTTGGTACCACCTTTTAACTTTGCTTCTCTAGCTGGCCAAATAATTGGTTCAAATCATTTTGAGCTGCTTGCATGTAAATCATGTGGGATACTATTCTCTATGAAAAATCTTATTGATGAGGACATGAAATACATGAAGCGTGTTAAACACACATGGAAGGCATGGAGGACCAAAGAGGTCGATTGGGGACCAAGTCAAAGTATTCCCACGTTTTACACCAGGCTATCACGTCACTTTTGGTCTAAGGAAATAAAGAGATTGAATCCAACACGTTTTGGAAACGCTGGATTCGGACTGCAGGAAAGTCCTGACTTTCAACGGCCGCCACGACTTCATCCGGACTCCGTTTGGGGCGTTCAAGTACTTGATGGAAAGCTTATGAAGTCTAATTTCATATGGATCCGGACTCATGTCCATATCTGTCCCGAGGCGGCCGCAATCGTCAAATCATTGACCGAAGGTTTTTCTGTCCAGGTGCTTGCGACACCTTATTTTGGCCCACGGGCCGTGTATCAAGTTGGGTCCATTAGGGACGCGTCCTAGGGTTGGAGCACGACCCCAGCACCCCTGTGGACGTCCTCTCCCTATCATATACCCCCTAGCCGTCGCCAAGAACACTTGGGTTTTGTTTTACATCTAGCTTTAGCTACACCGAACACGCACAAACACGTGCTGTCCTCGTGTGATTCAGAACCCCACCTTCGAGTGATATTAAGATTGCTCGCCTTCTTTTTCTTGTTCGTTCTTTGATTGCGTACAGGAAGTTCTGATCTTGATTGCAACAGGGTCGGTAACCACAGGGAGTTGGTTCAGCGATTGCATTGGCGCTTCGGGTTCGCTCGTCGTAGTCGGATCGTGAGGGTCGACTTCCACCAAATCAAAATTATCCTCCACTCACCGAAAGATCGGGCACTTCAGCTCTATCAAGTGGTATCAAAAGTCCAGGTTGATCGGTGAGTTTTATCGAGTGTTGTTCCATTACCTACAGTCCACAAAAACAAAAAAAAATTCAGGTTAGATCATTGTCCCAACACCATTCTTCGCCTTGCACTTTCTTTCAATAATTTGCGTTGTTGAATTTGTGTGCTTCGCGTTCAATTGTTGCTGGTTACTTTGTGCTTCCGCCGCCACCGCCACCACCACCCGCCGCCGCCGCTGCTCTACATCTTCACCACAAACCCTACAACCCCACGCCGCTCATCCGAGTCCTACTCAGTTCGGCCGCCGCGTGTTCGCAGTTTGGAAAGAGATAGAAAAGAAAAGGAAAGAAAAAAAAGGAAAGAAAAAAGGAAATAAAAAAAGAAAGTTTTGAAAAGAAAGAAAAAGGAAAGAATAAAAAAAAGGAATCAGCAGTTCGGTTTTCGTTTGGAAGTTTCTTTTTGGCAGTTTCGAACACCTTCACGAAAACGACCATAACTTTTTGCTCGGATCTCCGATTTCAGCGTTCTTTTTTTTTCCGGAAACCTTACGAAATTTCAGTGCCGATTGCTGTCGGTTTTGAGGCCAAAAAACGCCGTTTACACAGCGTAACGTGGCCTGGGAGATTTTCCGTTTCTGCATACCCACTTCCTTGTTCCCTTTGCTTGCTCCATAGCGCGTTGCACTTGTTTCCAGCAGCTTTGTTACGTGTTTAGCACTATAATTCAACTTTGCATTATTGATTGATTGTGCTAATCCTTGACTTGAGTGCAGCCTACCCAGAACTACACATACTCCTACGACGAGCCGACTTTGTTTCTCCAGGCAATCGCTGCTCCAATCTTTCGCAGGTGCTACTTGTTGCTTGCAGGTCGCCCCTGTTGCTTGGTAAGAACGGATAAGAATTTGATCGCAGCATCTTTGTGAGCATCTCATACACACACATACACACCTTTGCTGTCCTAGGATTTTTGTTTTTGTGTTTGCGCTAATCATGTCAGGAGACGTCAACGGCATCATGACACGATTCGATGCGTGGTCCACGTCGGTCACGGCGTTGCACAAGGACTATGACAGTGACATGGAGCTAGACGATGGAGATCGCCACGATTGTGCCCGCCATGTGGTATGTCCTCCACACATTGACTCATTTGCTACGATTCAATTTAATATACCCTCTTATAATGGCAAATATGATCCTGCTGCATATCTTGATTGGGAATTAGAGGTTGAACAGAATTTTTCATGCCATGATATTCCTGCTAGCGCACAAGTTAAAGCTGCTATTAGTGCATTTACACTTTTTGCTTTAATGTGGTGGCGTGATTATAAACAACGACATCCCACTGCTATTCCAACCACTTGGGCTCAATTAAAAACTGCTATGCGACATCGCTTTGTACCTTCATATTATGCCCGAGATTTGCTTAAACAAATGCAGCAATTTCAGCAAGGTCAACAATCTGTTGAGGACTATTACCAGGAGCTACAAAAAGGTATGATTCGTTGTGGTTTGTTTGAGACGGATGACGCTGCTATGGCACGTTTTCGCGGTGGTTTGAACCGCGAAATTCAGGACATACTTGATTATAAAGATTGTGTTGATATGCCCACATTGCTTGAATATGCTTGCAAAGCTGAACGTGAAGTGCAGGGACGCCGCTCGACGACATATACTAACTCTTTTGCAGGACGAAGCCCGGCATCCAGTATAGATCTTGCTCTCCCTGCGCCATCCACGCCTAGCACTACACCGTGCGAGAGGACGGTCACACCTACAGCGCCCACGATCACAGGTGTTCCACTCACGGATGGTGAGACCACTTCTCCTGTGCTGAATTTTTCCACACCTCATGCTATTATAGAGCAATTGTTAGTGGAACCATCTCTTGACGAATCTTTGTCACATGATGATGAGCTTGTTGTTCCTTGTGATAAAGATGAATTGGTTGATCATGCTTCAGTTCTATATGTTTTGGAACCAACCATTTGTACTGAAAATAAGCATGTTATGCATATTGCTAGCGCAAATGATGAACTAAGATTGTTGACTTCTTTACATACTTTGGGTTACATTGAATTTGATGATTTGTGTAATCTAGATTGTTTGCAAGAGAGACTTTTTCACAATGCTGATTTGCCTTGGTTTGCTAAACACACTTATCATGTTATTGGCAAATATGACAACAAAGGACAGTATATGATACAAAGAGTCTACATTGGTTGCGATATGAGTACTCCTTTTGTTGTGACAGATTATGATCAATTAGAGGACAGCCATACTACACATCCTAATTTACATTCCTCTAGTTCTATTTTCATGAAACAAGTTTACTATAAAGAAGGGGAGCCTTGCTGGTTGCTCCCTATGCCTGCTTTGTCTTTTGTTGGTACTAATCTTGTGCAGGATCATGTTGACAACCATATTGTGTCGTCCGATCCAGAAGTCTATATTCCTGCTGAAATGTCTATGCGAGATGACACATTTGACAATTCGAAGCATGGTGACCCTTCTCCTCCCAATACATTTGGTTTCTTTTGTTTTCGCAACCCCGTTCTCCTTTGCGTTGTGCAGGATCAGTTTCAAGTACAATTGACGCCGAGGACGGCTTTTCGTCAAGAAGGGGAGGATGATGAGGACATGAAATACATGAAGCGTGTTAAACACACATGGAAGGCATGGAGGACCAAAGAGGTCGATTGGGGACCAAGTCAAAGTATTCCCACGTTTTACACCAGGCTATCACGTCACTTTTGGTCTAAGGAAATAAAGAGATTGAATCCAACACGTTTTGGAAACGCTGGATTCGGACTGCAGGAAAGTCCTGACTTTCAACGGCCGCCACGACTTCATCCGGACTCCGTTTGGGGCGTTCAAGTACTTGATGGAAAGCTTATGAAGTCTACTTTCATATGGATCCAGACTCATGTCCATATCTGTCCCGAGGCGGCCGCAATCGTCAAATCATTGACCGAAGGTTTTTCTGTCCAGGTGCTGCGACACCTTATTTTGGCCCACGGGCCGTGTATCAAGTTGGGTCCATTAGGGACGCGTCCTAGGGTTGGAGCACGACCCCAGCACCCCTGTGGACGTCCTCTCCCTATCATATACCCCCTAGCCGTCGCCAAGAACACTTGGGTTTTGTTTTACATCTAGCTTTAGCTACACCGAACACGCACAAACACGTGCTGTCCTCGTGTGATTCAGAACCCCACCTTCGAGTGATATTAAGATTGCTCGCCTTCTTTTTCTTGTTCGTTCTTTGATTGCGTACAGGAAGTTCTGATCTTGATTGCAACAGGGTCGGTAACCACAGGGAGTTGGTTCAGCGATTGCATTGGCGCTTCGGGTTCGCTCGTCGTAGTCGGATCGTGAGGGTCGACTTCCACCAAATCAAAATTATCCTCCACTCACCGAAAGATCGGGCACTTCAGCTCTATCACTTATAGTCATCGTTCCATATCCTAGATGATGCTTACGTTCTCAAATGGTGGAATATTTAATTGCTTGTCCACATGACCACAAGCCTAAACATTGTGGCCCATATATGGATTGTTCTATTTAGCACCACGTTGTGAAATATTGACTCTGTGGCTCACCATTGAGTGAACCCACATCCAGATCTACTATGCCTTAGCCATGCATTCAATCCATATGAGATTGTACATCAAGAATGCACAAATTATTTGGATTTGGACCCTTATGTATTGTAAGAAAAGTATTTGGATTTGAAGCATTTACTTTTGCTTTTAATATGTTGTTTGGATCCGGTTGGTAAGAAGTTTTGTTCTTGTCAGTGGTCTTGTTTTTTTATCTTTCTATATGATTTAGGTTGCTTCCGCGTGTTTTGTTTATTTATCTTTCCTGCTTTTTTCCTATTATGTGCTCGTATGTAGTGTAGTAACACTTTAGAATGTGTACCAGTGCTCTGGGCTGTTACACCAACCTTTAATTTCATGATATAGGCTTCATCGACATAAAATGGCGCAATACCACACCCAAGCATTTGTCAGACACATCCACTAGAACTACCGCTCAACCCATAATTGTCATGCCTACAAGCGTAGTGGTACAATTTATTACTAACTATTTCCATAAGGCCCCGTTTGTTTGGTAGGAATTTGAATCTAGTAATAAATTATACTATATAGCCTATCTTTTTATCTCTAACCCTATAAATATAATAGAGTGATCCTATGTTTTTATCTCCCACCCTATGGAATTCATTTCCATCTCACACCCTATGAATTAGATATAGGTTTATTTGTGAGCTTAGAAAAGTTGTGGAATGTCAAATTCCAAGCTATATAGTATAATTTATTACTAGATTTCAATTCCTCCAAATTCCCACCAAACAAACGGGCCCTCAGTGTTTATGAATATTTGTGTGCACGTGATGTATTATCTAAACTAAAGAAAACATATATATTCAAAAAAGAATGGTTCCGGAATCCGACGGAACCGGTACTGCTCCACTCGCCCCCGCGTCGAGCGACCGGGCGGCCCCCTCAAGCCCTAGTCGCGCCGCCGCGCCTCTCCAGCCCCCTCCCACCACGTCGCCGCCAAAGGCTGGCGCAGCCCATGGTGAAGGCGGTGGCGAGGCTCTTCCCCCTCCTCTCCAGTGGAACGGGGTGGGAGCGGCCGTCCGTCCCCGCTGAGGCTACCTTGCCAGCGAGGGCCTCTCTCGCGGCAGCGGAGGCAGGGGCCTCTGGATCCAGCTTCGCCCCAACCGGATCTGGTAGCTGCGCGACCGAGGGGACGGAGGTGTGTGGGGGAGGGGCAGCAGCCGGCGCGGTGTGGCGGCGGCGGCTGATGTGATGTCTTAGGGGTAGTGGTTGCGTCCGGCGCGGTGGCGTCGGCGGTGGTTGAAGTCGGTCCTGCTAGCCCTGCCTCCTTTGAGCCATGAGGTCTAGATTTGGTGGGTCGGGGGCGTTTCTGTGTATGGGCGACAGGGGCTGTGGTGATGTGGCCGGTGCTCCCCCTCTCCTCCTCGTTGGAGACATTGGTCTAGCGCCGCCAAGGAGGTGGGGCTGGGGTCTGGCATGTGGTTGCTGGTGGCACCGTGGTGGTGCTTCAGGCTGTGCTAAGCTTCTTTCGGTGGTGGCGAGGCGGAGGCGTGGAGGAGTGGGCTACTGTCTTGGCCAAGAGCGTGTGGCAGGCATGGTGCTGAGTCGGGTGAAAGCCTTCACTGATGTTTTTGTTGGTGGCTGCACCCCTGTGGCACGGTTCTCCCTACTGGGGGCCCTACTTGAGAAACCCCAACCAGCACTGGTTGGGAAACCCCCATCAGCACCAGTTTCCCAACAGGTGCAGATCTTTCGGTGCTAAAGGGGTACCCCTTTAGCACCGGGTCTAGCCACAAACCGGTGCTAAAGGGGTCCTGTATCATACGTTCTATCTTTTTTCTTTCCTTGTCATTGTCGCATTCTTTCTCGGCATCACGTAACATTTGACCAAGTCCATCATTAGGGTCATTCTCCTGAGCAGCATCTTCCTGATCTGCATCATTCATTGCAACATCCACAAAGGCACCATATTGATCAGCCAATATCGGAATGTCATTATCATCCTGCTCTTCTTCATTATCATCCATTATGACTCCTCTTCACCGTGTTTCGACCAAACCGCATTGTTTTGCATGAAACCATGGGTCATCAGATGAAAATGAAGAATTCCTCTAGATTTGTACGATATTTGGTTTCTACATTGACCACACGGACTAAACATGTCACCTGAAGGCGACTTGTTGTCCTCCGCCATATCGAGAAAAGCATGCATGCCATCAACCCACTCCTGACTGTGCCGGTCCGCCAAGTGCATCCATTGCCTATTCATCTACATTTAGCATAGTTTTCTAATTAATTCATACATAACATAATTAACGAAATAAAAATTAATATATTGAAATAATATCCAACACGATCACGACCAAGGTTCGTAATTTATTCAAAATGCCATACAAAATAATAAAATTAAAATAATATCCAACATAATTTATTGAAAGCAACATAAATATCTTCACATCCAACATGCAACATGACCTGGATCTTCAACCATCCTTGGATCAGAAAGTATGATGCTCTGATATATTTTTTCCTGGTGCAGAAGATGGTGGAGCTGGGTTTGTTAGTGATGGAGCGTAGCGCCGCAACAGATCTTCAAGATCAAAACCAGGTTCCTCACCCCTTGCAACACATTCTTCATGTTTTTTTTATCAAAAAATGAAGTTGTGTTTTCACCTAAGCTCCTGGTTTTCGACTTATCATGAGGTCCTACTGGAGTTTTATCCTTTTCGAGAGAGGAACCACGATCACTATCACCAGTCCCACTCCCTCCAGCAGTAGCCATATTGATATACCCACAAGGCTTTTATTTCTCAAAAAACAATAAATATTATTAAAAAATACTCATTACAACATACAAGCTTCTCTCAAAATAAACTAACCAATTCCACATATCTCTAATTAATGTAAAAAAATTACATAACACACAAACTAAAAATCGTTATATTCCATCTATAAATAAAATATTAAAAAGCATACTAAAGCAACATTTCTAACAAACATTTCTCTAATGCAAACCTAACATAAAATTCTAAATCACCATAAACACGCACACACACACATAGCTCTTTCTCTCTCTTCTCTTTTTCTTCACAAATTTCTGTATTTGTAAAATATAGTAACAGTAGAAGCTAATCAAGAACATGAGAGGATGAAATTGTGTACCATGTAGACTCCTTCAAATGAGGAAAGCTTCACGATTTTTTTTAAATTTTTTTTGGCAAAATCTCCCCTCAACCTGAGCACACCATGAATACAGTTCGGAGTGTTCATGCTGGCTCGGTGTAGGGAGGAAGAAGGGATTAAATAGCTAGATAATTAGCACCGGTTGCAGCCAGCAACCGGTGCTAACTTCGGGCATTTAGCACTGGTTCTAGCCAGCAACCGGTGCTAAATGTGTCGTGGTATTTTGCACCAGTTGCTGGCTACAACCGGTGCTAAAGGTGGGCATTTAGCACCGGTTGCTGGTAACAACTGGTGCTAAATGCCCTCCCCCCACCCCCCACCCCACTGACGCACGGCTGCTAGTCGTTGGACCCGGTGCTAATGCCCCTTTAGCACCGAGTCCAAAAATGGCCGCTTCTTATGTGCTCCGCGGATAGCTCATTTTCTTGTAGTGGGGGCACCATTGCGAGGCTCCATGTCGCTAATGCACGAGTCTCTCTAGGGTGAAAACCTAGTCCACCTTTGGACGTGTGAGGGCGGCGCCACTGGCGTTGTGCCCTCCTTGGAGGCGCCGCATCTGGAGACCCGCCTTGGCTAGGCAGTGGTTGGTTGGTGGTGTTGACATGCGTAGTGGCATAGGAGGTGTGCTTGGCCCGTGTTGGTAGGGAGGTGCAGAGGGCCCATGGATGTTGTAGGTCTTGAGCTGGCGCGCACGGTGTAGTGGTAGTCCCGGTGACGGCTAGGCGAAGGTTGTGCTCTCATAGCAGTTTCAGATATCTGAGTTTTTGGTAGAGGAGTGAGGTGGTGGGAGAGCCGAGGCCCCCGCGCAGAGTGGCCAGGATCAGTGGTTTTCGTTGGCGCTGCGACGAGAGTGCTCTGCTGAAGCACCACTGGAGCAGGGGGATCGACGATCGTGAGTGTGCGGCCTGAGGGTGATAGTCCCATGGTGGAGGAGTTCGAGTTGCCGCTCAGGCTTGCAGCAGACCGCGACATTCGGTGTGGCACAACATTGGCGAAGACGGCGCAGTTTGTGGTGGTTTACCTTTGGCTCCTCTCCCAGGATGTGGTGGTGTAGTGTTATGTTGTGTGCGTTGTTGCGTGCATTGTTTGTGTGGTGGTGGTGTCCGCTTCTGCGCGTTATGTACAAATGTTTCCTTCTTAAATGACATAGCAGTGCTCCTGCTATCTTTTCAAAAAATAATCAAAGAAGAAATCACAACTCCTGCCAATGACAGGACAACATACGGATTAAAGGGCCCACAAATCGAGCCAGACTGCCTTAACTTTGTGTGAACCATGCACCGAACAAGAGGACCCACCTGACATGGTACTAGATGAAAAGCGGGACAAGAGGCGGTGCCCAAGGGTCGGTCAATCCCATAATTCAGTCGACCAATCCCTAGGCCCCCTAAGTCTTGCACAATTTGTCACCTTCACCTTCCCAATGTTAATTGTGCGAGATTCCCAGAACATTCCTCCTCAGAACCGTCGGTAATAAGCTCCTATAAATAGAAGTGTTGGCTTCACTCAAGACACACAAGAAGATTGGAGCTCCACTCCAAGGTGAAGCTCTGCATGGCTAGTTCTAAGAATAGGGAGAGAGTGAGCGGTAGTTTGGTGAAGTGTCGGGCTATTGGCACCGCCAGCAAGCTTTTGGGACTTGGAGTAAGTGTCCTCTAGGGAAGCTTCCTATTTAAGTGTCCATGATCTCTTATGGTAGTAAGTCTCTTGATTAAGTCCTCGGTAATCACGTGGATTTTGGGACTTGGATAAATGAAAGGAGAATTCTTCATGTGCCAAGTTTATCAAGATTTGACAATAGATGGAAATCATTGATCAATCCAAGACCCAAGTCGTCCATCAAAACAAAGCCTTTGGAATTGCATCGTGGAGCTATGGAAATTGAATATGGATCATCCTAATTGTCTAATTTCAAATCTGTCAAGACAAACATTCATATTCAAACATCCATATCTGGCTCAAAATGGATACAAATATATTTGTATGCGTTTTCAAATATGGATATGGATACGTGATATCTCATTTAGCATAGATACAATAGTGGAAAGTATCCGTATCTGAATATCACTGTTAAGAAACATATTAAAACATTAAAAAGTATCAGCTAGACATTTAGCTAAAATAGCAGGCTCATATAACCCAGTGGGTTGATTAAAATATATGATAGGTATACAAATAAATTAAAAACATGAATTTTATAATTTTTATTTGTATTATGATTAAAATATTATTAATTGAACTTAATATAAAAATTATTCGTCGAACTTGATGTTTATTTATCATATATTTGATTGAAATATTAAATCTAGTGTGTTTGGTCATAATAGTATTAAATGTCAACTCAACAGGAAAGTGGTAGTGGGGTAGCAATTTACCCCTGTACTAGCAACAAACCAAGAGCAAGAGGTTAGGCTCTTAAGAAAGTGTGTTTCATCATGGATATATATAATGACATCCCTTATACACTACGGGAATCCAGTTAGATGCCGAGTGCCCAAGGCATTCGGCGAAGGCACAAAAACACTCGGCAAAGCGGCAAAGAGCACTCGGCAACTTGGGACTCGGCAAAGAGACTCTTTGCCGAGTGTTACTTTTCGGGTACTCAGCAAACAGTTCGCCGTGTGTTAAACTTGGCACTCGGCAAACATTTTTCGAAAAAATAAAAAAAATCATTCTGTCGGCCGGTCCGCCGCTGCCCGCCGTGGCCCCACCTGTCGACCGCTGCCGGGGCCAGGCCGTGCCGTGATGGCCGCGCCGCCTGGGGCCGTGCGCCGGCGAGGGAGGGGTGCGGGCGCCGGGGGCCGCGCGCCGGCGAGGGAGGGGGTCGCGCGCCGGCGATGGAGGGAGCCGCGCGCCGGCGAGGGAGGAGGGCACGCGCCGGAGAGGGAGGGGGCCGCGCCGCGCGCTGCCGGGAGCCCCGCGCTGCCGACGACTCGGGGGTCCGGGGTCGCGCCGTCCTGCCGCGCGCCGCCGAGAAAGGAGCGCGAGGGGCGCGTGCCGCGCCGCCGTGCGCCGCCGGGAGCCCCGCACGCCGCCGCCGCCGAGAGAGAGGAGAGGGAGGAGCCCGCGCCGCGCCGCCGTGCGCCTCCAGGAGCGCAGCCGCGCGCCCTCGTGAGCCCCGCGCGCCGTCGCCGAGAGAGGAGAGGGATGGGAGGGGGCGCCGCGCCGGAGGGAGGGGATGGGGCGCCGCGCGCCGGCCGCCGCGCCAGAGGGAGGGGATGGGGCGCCGCGCGCCGGCCGCCGCCGGCCGAGGGAGGGGAGGTGGCGGCGCTGCGCCGGCCGCCACGCCGGAGGGTAGAGGAGGGAGAGAGACGAGAGAAGAATAAAAGAAGGAGAGACACCGGTGTGGAAGAAAGAGAGAGGGAGGATCCGCGTGCTCCAGTTTGGACCAATGGGAGGCCGCGATTTTGAAGTTGCGGATCGCTGACGTGGCAAGTGTATTTCTTTAGCTGTCTTCCAATGCAATTTAACATAGCCAAATGAGCTCAAATGAAAAAGTTGTAAACTACAAAGTTTCACATCTTTTCGAGATTTACAACTTTGATATAGAACTTATTTACATCTGAAGTTATTTAAAATTTTTTAAATTTTGAAATTTGAAATCGGATAGCTTATAATGTATTTTTAAAGTACTAAACAATCTCAAATAAAAAAGTTTTCAACTACAAAGTTTTATATTCCGTCGAGTTGTACAACTTTGGTATAGAGCTTATTTAAATCCAAGGTCATTTGAATGTTTTAAAATTCATGATTTCAAATTTGATAACTTATAATGATATTTTGAAATATTAAAAAGTCTCAAATACAAAAGTTGTAAACTACAAAGTTTTATATTTCACTGAGTTGTACATTTTGATATAAAACTTTTTTCATATGAGATCATATTAAAAAGTTTGTATTCAAAAAATACATTCACTAACACTCTCACATAGAATAACACATGTACTTCTTGTCAGATATTTCGATTTTGTAAACATGGTTGTGACAAAATGTGTGAAATCTTCTCAATATTTTACCACATCTTCCATGTGTGACACCATCACATCATGCCAAATCTCATGATTTTTAGACTTTATTTGCTTTTTAGAATTTAAATTACTCTCATCTTTGCCGAGTGTCAACAAAAAACACTCGGCAAACATCCATCTTTGCCGAGTGTTTTTTGGTGACACTCGGCAAAGCGTTTATTTGCCGAGTGTCAAAACCTTTGCCGAGTGTCTTTTTTTTACACTCGGCAAAGATTTGACACTCGGCATCTACAGGCTTTCCCGTAGTGATAATCGCTTTTTTCAGAACATAAATAACAAATTTTCTCATTTTCTTTAGTACTAACTTAACGTAAAACATGAACATCGAAGCAAACCCACGAGGAAAGCATATCAAGTGTGCGACGGGAATCAGTGTGACGCCCTGCTTGCTTTCCTTGCGTCGATCCAATGCAAGGCGCGCCCGAAAGCGAAAGCCTCGAGATCACGTTCGCAAAGTACTGAGGCCACAATTAGCTATACATGATAGATCCGTCAAAGAACACAAAGAGACCACTTTCTCGCCTCCCGACGCGTTCAAAGATGCACCACCCACCTCATGTGGCCACGGCGCCACCTTTAGGGCAGTTCCAACCCAGACTCTACCCATAGAGTCCATATGTTCAAGACTCTATTATAAGAAACCATAACCTCCAATGCAGATTTTGTGTCTTGAAGTCTATCCAATCCCATGGCCCACTTGTCTCTCTCACAGATGGTCTTGATTTGCGTGAAGACTTGGTTTCTTAGTTAGACTTGGTTTCTTCATTTTTCCCCCTCTCTTCAATAAATGTTCTGCCACATCAGCATTTTGCTTACATGGCAGCATAATTAATGACTTTAGACTCTACGGTAGAGTCTGCATTGGGACTGCCCTTAGATTCTTGCATAAAAACCGTACGTTGCTGCCAGGGCAGTCGATCTGCTGCAGAGAAATTCATGGCTCCGCTTAATCGGCCTATGCCATACGGCCACTACCCTTCCTCAGGCTCTGTGCAGCACGCCGACAGACCGGTGCCCGACGATGGCCCGGGGTCTTTCGGGCCGGTGCTCGTGGTGATGGCCGTGATCTCGTTCCTCGCCGTGGCTGCCTGCGTTGCCGGCCGGCTCTGCGGCAGGGGGCCGTCGTCGTCCAGGGGAAACTCCCCTGGGCAGCAGAGCGCAGAGGCCGACAAGGGTTTAGAAGCGAAGCAGCTGGAGGTCATGAGGCCCCTCCCGAGCTCCCGCGCGACAGTCCACGACGTGGACGACGCGTTCGAGATCAGGTTGGTGCCGCAGAAGCCGCCTGCAGCCGGATCGGAGGCAGGCGGCGGCGGCATCAGGCTGCAGGCGCTTCCTCTGCCGCCGCGGCAGTACTCGGCTGCAGCAGCCGGAGGAGCTGTGGCTTTCAGGGGTCCGGCAAGTACCAATACTGGTGCAGCGAGGCAAGTGCATCCGCTACATGGGAGTAGAGCGGCATCGTTCGTCCCTGCACAGCAACGGTGGATGACCATATTGTGTAGTAACAATAAATAATCTTTCTCAGGCGAGAAGTGCATGTGTAATAGTCAGTTTTACATATATTTGATTATATTTTCGGAGTTCAATACCTTCAATATTTCCCATTCCGGTGGCTGAAACAGAATGTCCAGTAGTACGTATGTGAGCGCACATGGAAATCAAATTTAGAACTCGAAACACTAGTTTTTTTTAAAAAAAAAACACTTATTCTCTAAGAGCCAACAACTTTGTATAAACGTGCTAACTTATCTAAAAAAATTTAATACGCGAAGCACCTAAGGCCACCAAAGTTGTAGTTTCAACTTGCACACAAAAATGCTATTACTCATAATTTATGAAAAATTCCTATTTTCTCGAATTCTTGGAGATTTAAGATTCCACTTCAGAGACATTGGAGAGTGATGACGTTTGTAGATCTAGATATTTGGTTGATCCGTCTTTATTTTTAATTTGGACTAAACATTGAGATCTATGCAACTTTATTTTGTTCCAAAAAGCTAAATCTTGCTCTTCCATCTTGGATTTGAAGCTCTGCCAACCAAGCCCTAAAGCTCTGTAAGCTCCATATTAGAATTTAGAAATTTAAGATTACCACTTTAGTCACATAGGCTATAATTAGAGCATGAATTTGCTAAAGCCAAGTCTCTGCCACAACAACACCCACAATTAATTTGCCAACATACTATCTCACTACTGGATTCATATCGCAAAGAATGGGTGGAGGGAAACCAAAGAGGACAGGAATCACCTACGAATCACCTACCTAGAGAGTTGACCGAGGAAAACGAAACAAAGTTGGTTCACGAAAAGCTTTCAGTCCTTAAGGTGTGAATTTAGATAATTAATGAATAATGGGGCTCAAATGTCCGATAAAAAGAAAAGAGAAAAAAGACAACAAACCACATCAGATCGGACCAATGCATGGGCAAGCCTTATCAGAATCACTCAAGTGAAGTTTAGCTTTTCCCTATTAGTTACTACATAATTAGCCAAACCACGCTGCTTAACACCAGGGCATCTCACTAGCCCGTTCTCGTTCCACACGGGGCACCACCTGAACGCGTCGTCGTTGTCGTAGTCCTCCACGAACACCTTACAGTTGCCGGAGCACACCACGCACGGCACAAACCGCACCGTCACAGCTGCTGCAGGGCTCTAGCACGGCTCCTCCCTGCGCCTTTACCACTTTAATATTTTTCCGATGTCATCTAGTTGTGTCATTGTTGGTTGATATTTTATCATTGCTTGATACAAAAATAAACTTGGATACTGCAAATTACATAACATATCTTTATCAATATTTTAATAAACAAAAATTACCTTGCACCCTCCTTTCAAGCAAAAAATCAGCATAACATATTTCTTTCAAAGAAACATAAAATCTAAAATTCTCCATTTGAAAGAGCAAAATTATATTGGCATAATAAAGTGAAGAAAATATTATTTTTCCCTAATGATGGCACAATAATATCTAATTTTCATCCATTAAAAAGGCAAAATTTAGACTATAAACATATGCTTTAAAATGTTCATAATTATTTCATATGATCTCAGGTGGAGTTGATCTTAATACAAATACTATAACACTTGATGTGATCTACAACTTATCAATGGGCAACATTTTAATTTAAAGTTATGTTGATGTCCAAAATAAGGCTACAAAGTTGAGATTAAGTAATCTAGTGCTTGGTTCTGACATTTCTAGCCATGTTTTGGACATATGAAAAGTACTTTAAACTTGGTCAATAAATAAATTTATAGATCCTAACAAGTGTAAAGATCATAACACGTGTAATTTTTATGTAAAGATCAATTCCCCTCAGATCAAATGAAAAAATCATGATTTTTCTAATCACCATTGATGTACTAAGTTTGCCCATTCAGTAGACAAAAAATATTAGATTGTTAATACTAACATTTTTAGAAAATTGATCTTTTCAAATGTCAGAGATTGTCGTCTAGAAGCAGCTAGTTAATCAAGTGTATTGACTAGAAATACATACAAGCATAGTTCATCCTGTTATTATCATTGAATGCAATCATTAAGCCGACAGTAGACCCAAAAACCTAGTTCAGGAAGCAAGTGATTTGGAGAATAATGTTCCTTTAATACATGGAATGATGCACGAAGGTACTCAGTCTCAAATGTTTTTTCAAATAATATTATTTTAATAGATAATTGTAAAAATAGATGTCAAAATGAAGAAATTGGTGATCTGTGATCTGTCGGCCGTTAGCGGCCGAGTGGCAGTGATATGGTGAGTTGCAGCAGTGATCAGTGATGTGGTTGCGAGCAAACTTTAAAATCCTTTTATGTGGTAGCTTTTATTACTGCGTACGTGAATTGCGAAACGTGCCTGATATATTCGGACATGTTGCAGTCACCATCACTGCCAGTTGGTGCTCTAAACTGACAGTGTGCATAGGTAATATTCGTGTTTTATGATTTGGTTTTGAAATATATTGTTAGTCAAAAAGTACAGTAGGTTTGACCAAGAACATATTTTAAAATCAAAGTATTCGTGTCGGGACAGGAGATATATAGTACAGTTTACAATAGCGTGTACCAGTAGTCATCAATTTCTATACTACTGGAGACTACCTTGTATTGGTATATGTTTTAGTTGTCACACTTTTTGTGGTAAGGCTATAAGACGATTCGGTATCAGATGTATTCTTCCCATTGTTAACTCCAGGCTCGTTTGGCTCCGGAACTGTGGCATTCTCACTGGCCAGCATCATGACAACTGAAGACATCGTAGGCCTGTTCCGTGGCTGCACATCAACACATAGGAGTGCGACCTTTAATGTGTATGCTGTGTTCTGATCACCTCCAAACATTCCGCAATACCAAAGTCTGAAATTTTTGGGATCATGTCTTTGTCTAGTAACACGTTGCTAGCCTTCATATCTCTGTGGATGATCCTGAACCTTGAGTCTTCGTGAAGATACATCAGGCCCCGTGCTATCCCCAGAATAATCTCAAACCGTTTCTTCCATCCTAGTAACCTACGCTTCCCTTCATCTGCATAATGCAGGGTGTGAAGTTAGAATATTATCTATGCATTTCAGAAAGGTCGTTTTGTATGTGTTTACATAAAAATATATATAGGCTAACCAAATATAAATGTGTCTAAGCTCTGGTTGTCCATGTACTCATATACGAGCAACCTCTCATCGTCATCGATGCAGCAACCGAACAGCCTTACGAGGTTTCCACTGCTTTATCACAAGATGAGGATTGTCCCCATTGGATTTGGGAGAAATCAGGTAGTTTCTCAGTAAAATCAACATACTGGCAGTTGTGTAGAGATGACCCACAAGATCATAATAATGACATCTGGAAATCCAAACTTCCACTCAAAATCAAAATCTTTATGTGGCTCATTCGGAAGAATGCTATTTTGACTAAGGACAATCTTGTTAAAAGGAAGTGGCAGGGGGACAAGAGATGTAGCTTCTGTAACCAGAATGAAGCAGTTGATCATCTCTTTTTTGAGTGTTCTGTAGCTAGGTATGTGTGGAGTTTGGTGTCTATGGTAATAGGGGCAAATTGCAGGCCTTCTTCTTTCGACCAATTCTGGATCTGGGCAAAAATGTATATGCAAGAGATGAAACAAATTCATATGGTGGGCTTAGCAGCAATATGCTGGGCCATTCGGAAAACTAGAAACGCGGCTTGCTTTGAGAAAAAAATGATTAAATCTCCTACAGAGATTATTTGTCTTGCATCGTCAATAATTAGCCCTGGGCATTCGGGTAATTCGGGGATTTCGGGTCAGGTAATTCGGGTAGTTTAAAATTCAGGTTTTCAAAATTGCTACCCGAACTTCCTCCCGAAAAATAGCTACCCGAATTTTCGGGTACCCGAAATATCGGGTTTGGGTTCGGGTTTTCCCGAATTACCCAATAAATCGTACTTTCTTCCTCTCTCCTTAACAAGCAACAACTCAATGATGCAGGGATTAAAACAAAACTTAGATCATCATGTCATAGATCAAAACAAACAAATAAATTTATAGATTAAACAAACTATTAGTGCAATATGCTAGCTTTCTTCGATGTGAAGGTAAAGATCGATTAGGTTTATAGTAAAGTTCGGGTAATTCGGGTTCCAGAGATTGATACCCGAATTTTCCGAATTAAATTCGGGTTTCTTGACTTCGTACCCGAAATGGTGATCGGGTAAATTGGGTTCGGGTAATTTGGGATCGGGTTCGGGTAATTCGGGTTCGGGGTTCGGGTTCGGGAATTTGTGCCCACCCTGATCAATAATTGTATATTGGGCAGGTCTTCAGAAGCCGGACGTGAAGAAGCAGCTGGAGCAGGGTGCGGAAGCTTTGAAGGCAACAGCTATTGCCTTTCACCCCACAGAGGCGCCTCAGGATGACACAGGCATGGTGCTTCTCCAGTGAACAAAATGTCTAAGAGGATGTTCCAGTTTGCAGCGTTGTAGTTGAGCGCTGTCTTGCTTTTGTGCTTGTTTTTGAGCTGTACCAGACTGTTATAGTTGTCTGCTAGTCCCTGCTCGTCTTTCCTGTGTTGCCCTCTGAGCACACTGGAAGATGTGGGTTGGTTTCGTTTAAGTATGTTTGGAGTTGTGTGAATGTGTTAAAACCTGTAATTTCGTTCCTTCTGGTAATGAAATTCGGGCCTTGCCCGCTGTGGAAAAAAGGTTTCTGTGCTGAAGCTTGGCAATCAGTTTCACTTCGTTCTTGAACTCATCAACCCCTTGCACTGATTTTTGGGACATCCTCTTCACAGCTACCTTCTGCCCATCCTCAAGCTTTCCCTGTCAATAATTCACGTGTCCGTTAAGGCATAATGTGCAATTCCAATGCTAGCTTAGTACCAATTTATACAGACAATGATATATATTCATATGTTTTTACCAGATAAACCGGGCCAAATCCACCTTCTTCGAGCTTGTTCGGCTCAGAAAAGTGGTCTGTGGCGATCAGGATTGTTTCCAGATCAACCAATGGAAGATCAACATCCTTATCGGCAGACGTCCAGTCCACATCCGGCCGTTGTTTCTTAGCCTTGCAGTTGCCACCACCGCTTCCCGCCGAAGGGGCCATTTTGCTTTGATGTTTCCTCCTCGCTTTCTTTCTCCAGAAACAGAAGCAGATAGCTGCTACCAGAAGAACACCAGGCATTGCGCAGACAATGGCGATCACCTTAGTCTTGCCTGAGCGCCGGTGGTTAGCTGGAGGCAAGAAGTAGCAGATGTGATGTCTGTTAAATCGGTATAGTACAATGTTTCTATGAGTAGTTAATTAATCTAGTAATACGTACAGTAGTACGTTTCTACAGTTATCTACTTCGTAAGTGCTTCTATACCTAACCCACATCATATTCTAAAGCCAGAAGAACTGAACATAAAAAAGAAATGGAGAATTGTTAATCTCGACAGTTAATTAAAAGAGATATATTGACCAAACCATAAACTCGTACAGACTATGTAACTTACCTGTCTTCCTAACCCTGATAGACAAAAAATTGAAGGATTTGTTTCTTATTAGTATATAATGTATCGAAGTTCCTTTTCAAATAGACTCTGATATAGATTGTTGATCAAGAACATTCCCTAAGAACGTCACCTGCAAGCTCCTCCTCGCATCTCTGATCCAAATCAGGGATCTAGGTCAAAGCCCTAAAAATACCTTTTTCATGATATACCTCTTTAATCTGATATCCGATTATCTTTTTGTAGTTTGATATCCTCCTACATCATCCTCTTGCCAGTTACTATCTAATTTTAGGATGTTCTCCTAAGGTGGTTAGTCAGTACATTTCAAAAATTAAATTAAATAAAAAGATTTTACTCAAAATTAAGTAAAATTGGAACTGCCACCTTTTCTTATATGGAAGTTTTGTAATAGTTAATCATACACGTGCAAGCAAAGGGAAGACTGTGACTTGATTTTGAAGCTCCTTTATTATTCTTGACCAAATCATGTTTTCGGAACCTCCATTTTTAATCTGGCTCAGATTAGAAGTTTACATGATTGCACGTAGGGGTTGGTTTGTACCTGATATATTCTCATTTTTCATTGTTCAAATATTTTTTATAAACTTTGGATAGTTGACTAAAATTTCTTCGGTTCTATATTCCAGTAAAAAACGTCAAGATCCGGTGATAGATTTACTTAATTAAGCAAATCATAGTCTAAGCCTGCACGTGGCATTGAGTTCATTGTCAGCTGTCCAAGCTGAAGCTGCTGCGTACTGGGACGAGTAACGTGTATCCACCAGTTGTCCACTTGGACGGTTGCATCTATCCTACTCATCTAGTGGCAGCAGCCCTAGTTTTATGATTAAGCAAGGTTTTGAGTTAAAAACTACTATTAGTGTTGTTAGAGCTGCGTAATTACCTATATATTGAAAGAATCAATGAGAAGGTGCACAAATTGGTAAATTGAATTTTTGGAAGATCTATAAGACTATAACTGCATAATATATAGGGATTAGATCGGAGAGTGTCTACTCTATACAAACACCTAATTGTTTAGGATTTTACATTGCATCAGCAAAAATAAGGATCAGGTGTTGATGAGAAGCTTTATTAAACTATGAAATTTTATAACACCCTAAGTAAACCGAAATACTATACACCTAAAAAGATATATGTAACGCATGTATAAATTAAACTAACTAAAAATGTACATAAACTAACTGTAATAAACATATAAACCAAAAAAAATCATGTGTTTGGAAGGCTAAAGAGTAGTGCTTAAAATTTTCCTACTAGAAGTAGAACCAAGTCTGAGGAGCCTCACCTTCGGCGGCCTTCAAGGCCTCGATGTCGGACTGCGCCAGCCGTACGTAGACATCACTACGAGAAACCTGACCTTTACTGTGTGCTCGAATGTTTGCCGTGTGCCACATCACGGGCACACGGCCACACGGCACACGGCAAACACACGGCACACGACAGCCCACAGCTTGCACACGGCAAAAATGGACCTTTGCCGTGTGCCTAACGGCAGGCACACGGCAAAGGCGCGGCCCCCAACGGCCGTGAGCTTGGCTGTCAGTTTTGCCGTGTGCCCTGGGCCCGCACACGACATACACAGCAGCTTTGTCGTGTGCCCTGGGCCAGCACACGGCAAACAAGCTGTAAAAAAATTGAATTTTGCCTTTAGACTTTTCTTTGCTAACTTATTTGTCGATGTATTATTCCATGTTAGTTTTGTGCATGTTTTTCGGTCTGTTTGCTATATTTAGTCATTTTATTTCATTGTTTTTAATTTTGTCGATAAGGCGAATTTGAATGGTAAGTGTTTCGAATAATGTAATGTAATGCTTGAAAAAAAATGTTATTCGGATTCGTTAGACTAATATAATGCCATATGCATTAGATGGAATGCAATTTTGAATATATTGCTCGCTTACCGTGTGCCCGAATTTGGGCTCGGGTCGATTTAAAAATTCTACAAAATGCAAAAAAGTCAAAAAATTATTAATTTTGTCGTGATGTCTTGTTTTCATACGTAGAGGCTATGGTAAAAAATGGACAAGGTTTCGAGCAAGTTGACGCATTGCATCTTTACAAACAGTGGCGAAGCTAGACTCAAGTAATAGCAGGGTCTAGCCTATAGAAACCACCACTAAATATCAATCTACAGTGCTGAAGTTACTGTTCAGTTAGTGGAGATTTTCGTTCAACAGGGGGGCGATCGCCCAGGCTCGGCTCAATGTAGCTCCGCCCCTATTTACGAACTGAAACTTCTCGGGAGAAGATCCTAAGAGTTGTGAAAGAGATGTTGTGATTTGAAGCAACGTAACAATTGAAATTAAGTTTTACAACAAAACTCATTTTGTATAGTCTACATACACCTTAGACAGGTTCATGCCCAAATTTGGTTATTTTTCGAATCCGTTTGATATTTTTGAATTTTTTTGTTTAGACAGTAATATGTTTGCCGTGTGTTTGGACCAGAGGCACACGGCATAGGCTGTTTGCCGTGTGCCCAGGGTCGGCGCACGGCAAGGCTGTTTGCCGTGTGCCCTGGATCGGGGCACACGGCAAATGTTGAATGTTTGCCGTGTGCCCCAGATCTTGGCACATGGCAAACAGCCCAACACTCCGACAAATTTGACAAACGACATCACGCAAACACACTCACACACACTCACACACGCTGCTCGCCGTGTCGCTGCTCCGTCGGTCCCCGCGCCGCGCCTGCCCGCTGCGCCGCTGCTCCCTGGCCGCCGCGCTTGCCCATCGCGTCGCTGCTCCCCGGCGCCCACGCCGCCTCCCCCGGCCTCCGCGCCTCCCGGGCCCCCGCCACCGCGCCTCCCCGGCCCCCGCCGCCGAGGGAGGCCGTGGATCCTGGTCCCACGCCGCCGGGGAGAGGCCGCGTCGGGCGGCCACCTCCACCATGACCTCACGGCCGGAAACTCCACCGGCCTGTGAGTAGTCTTTATTTTAAAAAAGTTTTTTTATTTAGTTGTTTAGTTTTATAATTAAGTTAGCATATAGTTAGCTTATAATATGTAAATTTAATTTGTTATTGTAGTTAGCATATAATTTTAATTTGTTAGTACAAACTTAGTTGTTTAATTTAATTTGTTACTTTAGTTAGCATATACTTAGTTGTTTAATTTAATTTGTTAATTTAGTTAGCATATAATTTTAATTTAATTTGTTTAGTTAGTTTAGTTGTTTAATTACTTCAGGAATCGTCGCTTGTCCTCGCCACTCTTCCACCGTCAACACGGAAGCCACCGTTCACACGAGCCCATCTCCGTCTCGCTGACGTTGAGCCTCTAGGTGAGCCTTGTGGCTTCAGTGGTTAAAGCCTTGTGTCCGGCCATCGAGCCGTGGGCTTAAACATCTATGTAGCCCGACCTTCGTGTCGTGGTTTTCGTTGCAGGTTTTGAAAACCCTCACCGTATTGGGGAGGTGCTGGCGAAATTTTAAATTTGTTATAAGCATTTATTGAATTTTATAGGAACCTGCTTCCACCTATTCGACGAGGAGTCGGAGCTGTAGCTGGATTCGGAGCGGGAGCCGGAGCCGTAGCTGGAGCCGAAGTCGTAGCTGGAGCGGGAGCCGGAGCCGTAGCTGGAGCCGAAGCCGGACCACGAGTCTACACCACGCCGGCTACGCCTACACCGCCAACCGACCGTAAGGACCGCAATCACGCTCGCGTAACATGCATGTTAGTAGGTCACGTAACCCAGTTAGGCGTCTCCCGTTCGAAAGAGATAGGTTGGAAATATGCAGAATTTCGAAAGAGATACGTGTATTCATTTATTTATTCTAACGCTAAATTCTGCAGAAATTCTAATAAATTTGCTCTTTTTTGCAGTCGGAGGCACATGGCCAAGACATCAACATCCTCGGGGCCTATGCTTGCTTAAAAAAGGGGAAGGCGACCTCCGATGTCACGTATAGCCCGGAGGACTCCCCGGACTCCCCCCCCCCCCCCCCCCCTCGGCGTATGGCAACTCCTCTGTCCACAGCCGCTTGAGTGACTACACCGAGATGGCAAAGGCGATGAGGGGGGCGGAACTCGATCCACACACGGAGCCCCTTGATTCAGAGGTCGTCATGAGGGTGGGAGGAGGTAAGAAGCATGGGCGGTACTAGATTGCTGACAGCGCAATCGACACGGCCAGTACTCCCACTCTCTCGCAGCTTCGTGCTCTACAAACCGACTCCACACGCCAGCGGCCAAGCACTGTACAGATGTAGATGGAGCAATTTAAGGTTATTTCAGTTGCACTCGTCGTTCATTGAGTTTTACACACGTTAGCTTTGTATTCTAACCCATGGATTATATTTTGTAGGCCCAGATGGAGGCAACGTTCCAGGTGCAGGTCCAGGCGACGGTCCATGAGTAGTTGCGGGCCGAGCGAGAAAGGATTGAGTAGGAGAATGCAAGGAGATGGGAGGCCAACGCTCAGTACATGCAGTCCTTGGGCTATCTGCAGCCACCGCTGTCACCGTTCAGTCCACCACTAGCTCGTGCCGGTAGTCCGACTCCTGTGAGTGACTTCATAACCATGTACTTTCATTTGTTATAGTGACTTAGCACTTTCCAAACTTAGGATAGAAAGTACAAAGATTTAGTATACAAACTACAATGACTTAGTAAAATCACTTAGCTTAACACATTCAATATCTTCAACTTTAGACAGAATTAATCGGCGGCATCCAATGAAGAGCCAATCAATCCAGATCTGTCGCCTCCGTGGGCTCAGTGGTCGTCCTCGCAGGGGCCGCAGACTCGCTCATGGCCGGGGCCGCCGCCTCAGTCGTTGTCGTGCCAGCTTCCGCTGCCAACGTCGCAGATGCTGCCCTGGGCTAGGGCTACGTAGCAGACATATCCGCCTTCGCCTCTGCCGCCTGCGGACGAGTGAGTGGTATGTATCCTGGTTTCTATGTTTCGACTTTGTATGAACTTGGTTCTGGACTAGGGACTCGTATGGACTCTGTATGAACTTGTTTATGGACTTTGTATGAATTTCTGTGGCCGTGTATGGCTTATGGTGTTTGTGATTTGATGAAGCGATATATGAATTTATGTGATTCATATAAACTGCCTGCGATTTTAATTGTGATGCATATGAACTGCATGTGATTGTTTTGCTGTTTGGGGGGCTTTAAAAGCAAAATCAGCAAAAAGTTGGGCAAGGGAAAGCCTATTTGCCGTGTGCAAAGCCCGGCACACGGCAAACATCCAGCGTTTGCCGTGTGCCAGGACATTGCACACGGCAAACCCTGGATCCAGCGTTTGCCGTGTGCCAGGACATTGCACACGGCAAACCCTGGATGTTTGCCGTGTGCCAGGACATAGCACACGGCAAACCCTGGATGTTTGCCGTGTGCAAAGCCCACGTGGCACACGGCAAACTAGGGGTGTTTGTCGTGTGCCTGCCACCGTCAGTTAGCTTTTTTTTTGCTGTGAGTCGTACATTGCACACAGCAAACTACAGCAGCACACGGTAAAAATCTTTGCCGTGTGCCCAAGATACGGCACACGGCAAAGTTTTCTTTGCCGTCGCCGTGTTTGCCGTGTGCCATTTTGCACACGGCAAAGCCGAAGACACACGGCAAAGGCTTTGCCGTGTGGATTTCCGGCTTTGCCGTGTGTGGGAGGTACACGGTAAACGCCAGTCCTCCCGTAGTGCATCCTGCACGGACGTCGAGTACTGCCTCATGTCAACCAGGTCGACGCCCCAAATGACGCAGCCGCTGGCCGCCCTGCGCACGTTCGCCGCCGCGTACGCCCGGCAGCTGCAGTTGCCGAGGCACACCTCCCTGCACTGCGGTGTCCGGCAGCTTCAATCGGTTCACCACCCAGAACCCATCTCCCCCATCGCAGCTCAGCGCGGTCCTCCTCACGCACCCGCCAGAGGATGTTACTATCTAATTTTAGGATGTTCTCTTAAGGTGGTTAGTCAGTACATTTCAAAAATTAAATTAAATAAAAAGATTTTACTCAAAATTAAGTGAAATTGGAACTGCCACCTTTTCTTATATGGAAGTTTTGTAATAGTTCATCATACACGTGCATGCAAAGGGAAGACTGTGACTTGATTTTGAAGCTCCTTTATTATTCTTGACCAAATCATGTTTTCGGAAACTCCATTTTTCATGTGGCTCAGATTAGAAGTTTGCATGATTGCACGGAGGGGTCTGTTTGCAAATGATATATTACCATTTTTTATTGTTCAAATATTTTTTTATAAACTTTGGATAGTTGACTAAAATTTCTTCGGTTCTAGATTTCAGTAAAAAACGTCTTGGATCCGGTGATAGATTTAGTTAATTAAGCAAATCATAGTCTAAGCCTGCACGTGGCATTGAGTTCATTGTCAGCTGTCCAAGCTGAAGCTGCTGCGTACTGGGACGCGATCCCAATTCTACACCTGCCCGCACAGGGAGGCACGCACGCTCGGTGCCGCACGCGCTCCCCACCACACATGGTGGACCCACCGTGGGGGACCCCACATGGACAGGATGAGTGGATGACCACAGCGCCTAGACCGTGCGCTCGCTCCCACGTGCCCTCATCCCCTCTTAAGTTTGTTTGTTGACAAAATTTTGTTATAAAAATTTTGGTGCTGAAGAACTTTGTTGCAAGCAAGCAAAAGTTTGTCGACAAAATTTTGTTACAAAAATTTTGGCCATGAAGAATTTTGTCACACGTAACAAGCAAAAGTTTGCTGACAAAAATTTGACGCTGGAGAATTTTGTCACAAGCAAGCAAATTTTTGTGTGACAAAATTTTGTTACAAAATTTTTGACGCTGAAGAATTTTGTCACAAGCAAACAAGCAAAAGTTTGTTGATAAAAGTTTGCTACAAATTTTTTTGAAGAATTTTGTACAACTTTTTTTCTATATAGGAGAACCTAGTGGGCTGCCGGTTTTGTCGAGCGCACGACGCCTCCCCCGCGGCCGAGCGCAAACTAGTATCGCCCGTACTGAGACGAGTAAGGTGTACCCACCAGTTGCCCACTTGGACGGTTGCATCTATCCTACTCATCTGGTGGCAGCAGATATTTTTCCCCCCTAGTTTTATGATTAAGCAAGGTTTTGAGTTAAAAAGTACTATTAGTGTTGTTAGAGCTGCGTAATTACCTATATATTGAAAGAATCAATAAGAAGGTGCACAAATTGTAAATTGAATTTTTGGAAGATCTATAAGACTATAACTGCATAATATATAGGGATTAGATCGGAGAGTGCATACTCTATACAAACACCTAATTGTTTAGGATTTTACATTGCATCAGCAAAAATAAGGATCAGGTGTTGACGAGAAGCTTTATTAAACTATGAAATTTTATAACACCCTAAGTAAACCGAAATACTATACACCTAAAAAGATATATGTAACGCATGTGTAAATTAAACGAACTAAAAATGTACATAAACTAACTGTAATAAACACATAAACCCAAAAAAAAACGTGTTTGGAAGGCTAATTAAAGAGTAGTGCTTAAAATTTTCCTACTAGAAGTAGAACAAAGTCTGAGGAGTGAGGACCCTCACCTTCGGCGGCCTCAAGGACTCGATGTCGGACTGCGCCAGCCGTATGTAGACATCCTGCACGGACGTTGAGTACTGCCTCATGTCAACCAGGTCGACGCCCCAAATGACGCAGCCGCTGACCGCCCTGCGCACGTTCGCCGCCGCGTACGCCCGGCAGCTAGTTGCCGAGGCACACCTCCCTGCACTGCTCCAGCGTCATCCCGGCGTACACCGTGACGCTGGTGGCGTCCGGCAGCTTCAATCGGTTCACCACCCAGAACCCATCTCCCCCATCGCAGCTCAGCGCGGTCCTCCTCACGCACCCGCCCGAGGCGTCGCGGAGCCCCGGCCGCCGCGGCGACCGGGGCACGAACCCCCGGAGGCAGCCGCAGATGGGCGACTGGCCGCTATCGCAGTAGCCGAACGCGCCGCACCTGGCGTAGCCCTCGCAGGGCTCGCTCGGGTAGTACCAGAAGTCGCCCCATGCGCCGCTGCTCCAGACGAATCGCCTCAGCTGACCACCACGAACCGCGACAGCAGCGAGGCGTTGCGGATGGAGTAGCTGTAGTACGTCTCATCGGGGCTCGACACGACCTTGAAGCTGAAGTCCTGCGACTTGAGGTACGGCACGCCCGTCAGCATCTCTCCGTTCCACGGCCCGCTCGTGTAGATCCTTGTCGCCGGGCCACGGAACAGGAAGAACTGGGGCAGGCCGCCGGGGACGAGCTTGAACGTGTACTCCCCCGGCGACGGGTCCGTCGGGGTGCGCCACGACGTGATGTTCCGGGTGATGCCGGCCGGCACGGTTGTCGACGCCGAGCTTCATGCCCGGGAGTAGCGTGGTCAGGTGGTCGAAGCTCTGCCACGCCACGCTCGATCCAGTCGTCGTAGCTGAGGAAGAAGTTGCCGTCGTTGAGAACACGCGAGGTGCAGCGGCTGCTGTTCACGCTCATCGTGGTGGTGGGCGCGGCGGAGGACCAGACGGTGGCGTTCTTGGCATCGACGATGACGAGGCAGCGGCCGTCGGCGGAGAGCTGGAGCGAGGCCGGCGGGTTGAGGACCGGGCTCTGGCGGTTGGCGACCCACACGATGGTCGGCCCCGGGACTTCTTGGCGCCGTCGGTGGCGCCGACCGAGGTGAAGAAGCCGAGCTCGAAGACGCCGCCTGACGAGACGAGCCTCTCTGGTTGCCAGAGATGGAGGCCGACCGGTCGATGCTGTTGGCGAGGCCACGTTTTTTGGATCTGCACATGGAGGACGTGCTTAAATCGAGCAACTTTACAAACTTTACAAAAAGTTTTTTTAGCTAGTGAAACATGTCAGTTCTTTTTTTCCTATGTGCACGTGTCCCGGAGATGAAGCCTTGGGGTAGACGTTGGTGGTCATACACGGGTCGTTTACACCACTGCGTACTGCAAGAGCACCAGTGGAAGCCGAAGCCTCACCTCATTAGGACATCCAAGCATTGATTCTTCTCTCATAGCCAATGCAGACTGCACTGGTACAAACAAGTGTGCTACATGACTTAAAAACTTGCTAAATGCATTATTCTCGCCTGAATGCTGATTTCCCTTACCAGAAATAACCATATCTTTTATTTGTCAGCATTTCATAGATCTTGGGCCAATGCTTTTGGGGATGAAGGTCAATATGGTACACAAAGGCTATTATATATTGTTGTCCATGAAGAATGCTTTTTTCTCCAACATTCTATATATTTAGCTGTTTGAAGCGTTTAATAACGGATTCATATATGTGATATATATATATATATATGGCACCCTGCGCGCTACTTAAGAAAGTAGCGCGCCAGCCTGACACCCCGTCAGGTCGAACCAGCCCCCAAACCATCCCGCAACCAGAAAATAGCTAACCCTGACCGGAAATGTGTTATCCTGACCAGAAAATACTGTGAGGCCGGAAATATCTAGTTTGAAAACGGAAAAAAGGTGACTTAGACCGGAAAATCTCATCTAACCGATAAATAACTTGTTTTTAACCGGAAATTAGTTTATTAGACCAGAAACCCAAAGACAAATTACTTTGACGTGGCATCCCTTAACATAATCGGAAAAAATTCTCGGCATAAACAAAATGCCCCAGAATGTAAACCGGAATTTTTTTAAAATTGAAATTTTGGGAACAGCGCCTAATCCCACGATGCGAATCAGTTATCCCAGCCGCATCCACCATCGTGAGGAGGCTTATCCTTTCATCTTCCTCCTCGGACGCGACGAGGCGGACGGTTTGACTCCGCCGCGTCCGGCGCCGTTCTGCAGCTCCTCCTCCGTCCGCAGCAGGCATTCCAGTTCATCGGAGTCGTCCCCCTCCCGGATCTCGATTCCCTTTCACGGAGGCATAACCCCATCCGCGCGTCTCTTCCTCTGCCCCAATCACCAGCACAAGGTACGCTGCTATTTTCTTATCTGAGGTGTCGCATCTGTGATGTTCAGAGTTTCCCCACTGTCCATGTCTCAGATTTTATTTTGTTTCAGCAGATCACTATATGTTATGTATATTCGTCAAATCAGATTGCTTCCAGTCCACCTAACTGTGCGTTCATGTGTAATCAGCACCCATTTTTTGGGAGATTTTATACTGGACTAATTTTTGCGAGATTTTAGAGCTGCCGCTCCCATCAGCTAATTTCATTATGTCTAACCTGACAGTCGCTGCAATTTCTAGAAGCAGCTGCACACATCATTGAATTTTAATAGATGTTGTTTCTGCACTTGCTAGTTAGTTTGTTTAGTCTCTAAATTCGCTTGCTTGGCGCAGACCAAGTGAATGCAAGTGCAACAGGCATACCCCACGAAGGCCCATTTTGGACCATCCACCTGCTAGTATGTACTGTTATGAGTACAAATAAATGTTGGCAACTTTGATTGAAAAACTTTTGTGATTACTGATATAAAACTGTGTATTGAATGATTATAAAAGCCTGTGATAGCGAAAACTTATTTATACTGTTATGGGTGAGGAGAGAGGTGGAGGCGGACCTCAGGCAGCGGGCTCCAACCCACAGATGCGAGATTGATTTGGGAGATCCGCTTGAGAT
Organism: Urochloa ruziziensis; assembly: GCA_015476505.1. Classification (NCBI taxonomy): domain Eukaryota; kingdom Viridiplantae; phylum Streptophyta; class Magnoliopsida; order Poales; family Poaceae; genus Urochloa; species Urochloa ruziziensis. The sequence goes on from CM027126.1 coordinate 49,660,391, forward strand.
GGAGGTATTCAAGCTTGAATCGATTCATCAGTTCGTGCTTCATAAATTGTTCTTTATTCTATTTCAGATCTTTTGTCCGCCCCTCAACTCCATTGTTGGCGTGAGCAGCCAGCGCGATAGGGATGGAGAGAAGCAGGTAGTGTCGATCTGTTGATGGATGCAGTTCTTTGGGTGCCAATAGTGCCGCAGCAGGAAAGGGCCAAGCTTCATTCAGAGGTCAAACTCACAGCCAGGTAGATTTATCAAACCCGTCTAAATTGATTAGTGGCCTGCATCCTTTTCATGCAGTTCTCTATTGATCTATTTCTTGTCCATGAATATAGCACCTTTTTTTATTGATGTGGCACTATTGTTTCAGATTTGTGCCCTGCAGTGCTGAAATTTATGCTTGTTTCATGCTGGATCCAAGTTTCTTTTTCTTGAAAAATATGACAACCAATGAAAGGATGGTGCCTAATTTGTTTATTACTCCTTGATGCCTGAGTCCTCCCTTGCAGTTATGATTACTGGATTAACTATCATGCTATGTAATATTCCTTTGTTCAGATGATAAGTGGTAGCTGAGGTCCAAAGTTGGTTTTATCAGTTTATGATGCCAATTTTGTTTTATCTCTTCTGCTAAGTGAAATGCATGAGTACATATAGGTTCTGTTTCATCAATTTTGCTCTGTTTCTTCTATGGTTTTTGATTAAGCGATGCATTTGTCCCTTTAAAGGTTTTCCCTGCTTATTCAACCAATCTGACAATGAATAGTTTCTCAATTCTTTATGCCACTTTCATTTGTTCCCTTCAACGATACGGGAGTCAATAAATAAGCTTGATTTCATATAACAGTTGAACCTTTTTCATGGCTGCATGGTCTTTTGACTGAAATATAATTCCATGCCATCAGTTTGTGCTGCAAGGTATTTTTCGCATAAATGCAAATTGTTTCATACCATTAATTCCCAGTTCCAGTATGAACTGTTAAAATTTGAATTGAACTAATATGTGGTAATTATCTTCACAAATTTGTTTATTGAATGCGCGTTAAATAAGAATCGAGCGCACCAGCCCAACAGGCATTTCATGTTAGCTGGCATGCACCGAATTAAAGTCGCAGTTATTCAGCTAAAAGAAGTCGCAGTTATTCTTCAGAGCAAATCTTGGTGGCTTTAATTGAAGAAACATGTAGTAATTAATTAGCTTTACGAAACTGCATGCATATTGAATGATTGACAAAACATGTGATCCATGTATCTAAAATCTGTTTCTTCTACGGTTTCAAATTCAGGTTGGATTGCGAGGTGCAGCTCATGCAAGAGATATGCTGCTGCTTGCAGCTGCACAAAACAATTGATTCATTTCCGTTGGTCAACTTTGCAGGGAGTTGTATCTGAACCGCCATTAGCAATTGCTGCCTCAGTTGCCTTGTGCTTCCTCATGTTGTCACACTGATTGAAGCTGCAACTAGTTATGTATAGTTTAGATAGTATCCTGTGAATGGACAATTTTTTCCTGTTTCTTGGCAATATGTGTTTGTTATAAGTGACGTATGCCGTCCAAATTTTAGCATCTATTTTCCAGTTTGTATATACATTACCGTGAGTCTCTGCTCCAAAGAACCGAGGCTCTGAAAAATTGCCTGGCAATGTCTGTGAGGACTAGATCATTTCCGGTCAATGGAGTGATTCTTTGCTGTACTTATTCCTAGATCCACAAATAATCATTTTCCCTTTGAGATGCAAAGAATATTGAGTAAATTTCACTGGGGGTCCATTAACTTTTACCCCGGTCCCAACTAGGTCCGTTAACTAAAAAACTGGTCATCTGGGTCCATAATCTATTAATTCGTCCCATCTAGGTCCAAACCTCCCCACTAATACAGTATTAGCCTACATTTTTGCAAAAGAGCCCCCCATCTCTCATTTCTTCTCCACTCCACACCCCTCCTCTCATCCCTCACCTACTTTCTCCTCTCTCTCTCTCGGTATTTCCAGGAGCAGCTCATGGGCGCCGGGGGCGTCGGCGCCGCCCCGGCCAAGCTGGAGCTCGCCGACGACAGCAACACCACTGGCAGCAACGGCAGCGCCGGCGACGCGGGCGCCGACCACCCCCACCACCTGGCGGCGGGCGGCGGCGAGGACCAGCAGCAGCCGCCGCAGCAGCAGCCGATGGTGATGCGGCGCCCGCGCGGCCGCCCGGCGGGTTCCAACAACAAGCCGAAGCCGCCGGTGATCATCACGCGCGACAGCGCGCGTGCTGCGGGCGCACGTCCTCGAGGTCGCCGCCGGCTGCGACGTCGTCGACAGCGTCGCCGGGTTCGCGCGGCGGTGCCAGGTGGGGGTCTGCGTGCTCAGTGGCGCCGGGATCGTGGCCAACGTCGCTATCCGGCAGCCGGGGCACGGGCCCGGCGCCGTCGTGAACCTCGCCGGGCGGTTCGAGATCCTCTCGCTTCGCGGCTCCTTCCTCCCGCCGCCGGCGCCGCCGTCCGCCACGGGGCTCACCGTCTACCTCTCCGGCGGGCAGGGCCAGATCGTGGGTGGAGCCGTCGCCGGCCCGCTCGTAGCCTCTGGACCCGTCGTCATCGTCGCCGCCTGCTTCGGTAACGCCGCCTATGAGCGCCTCCCCCTCGAAGACGACGAGCCGCCGCCGCCGCCACAGGGCATGGCGAGGCAGTCCTCCTCTCCGCCGCCGCAGATGCCATTGGGCGCCAGCGGGCACCCTCCGTCCATCGCCGACCAGCTCCCCCATGGCCTCATGAATGGCCTCCCGCTCCCCGGCGACGGCGACGGCTACGACTGGGCCGGACCCGGAGGAGAAAGTGGGTGAGGGATGAGAGGAGGGGTGTGGAGTGGAGAAGAAATGAGAGATGGGGGCTCTTTTGCAAAAATGTAGGCTAATACTGTATTAGTGGGAGGTTTGGACCTAGATGGGACGAATTAATAGATTATGGTCCCAGATGACCAGTTTTTTAGTTAACGGACCTAGTTGGGACCGGGGTAAAAGTTAATGGACCCCCAGTAAAATTTACTCAAGAATATTACTTTTACACAAGCGCTGTGTGTTGCCTGGTGTCGACTTGAAACATTTGATTAGCATCTGTGGTTTTTTTTCCGGGCATAAAAACAATGGTTTCTGTCAAACCTAAAAAATACACGTCTCTCTGGTTCCACTCATTTTTTTTCCCTGTTTCAGGTTGTAGAAATTCCATTTTGATGTTTTCACCGGCTAAATACAGTGCACTACTGTCGAAGGATCGAGATGCATTTCATTAAACACCTTCCTGTCAAAGAATATAATGATTTTTCACTCAATTTTTTTTTGTGTGCACAACTTGAATCCACGGGACTACTTAAACTTTTCTGGTTTAACAGTCACGGAACTTTTTTTTCCGGCTCTACATGAAACCACGGTGGGCTAATTAAAATTTTCCGGTTTAACCATATCATTCTCCGTTCACGGGATTTTTTTCTGCTTCTACGTGAAGCCATCGGGGGGCTAATTAAACTTTTTCGGTTTAAACGACTCATTTTTCGGTCAGAACTTTTTTTTTCCGGCTCTACACGAAGCAATCGAGGCCTAATTAATGTTTTTCCGGTTTAAACACCTCATTTTCCGGTCGCGGCAGCACTTTTCCGGTTGCGGAGTCAGAAAACTGGTTCGGGGTAGCGGGCTGGCGCGCTATTTAACTAAATAGCACGCTGGGTGCTGTTTAGCGCCATATATATATATATATGAAAAATCCTTTCTACACGCACGTGTAGCTACTCCTCCGTCGGTTTTTCCTCCGTATGTGTGTGGCCCTCATGTGAATATTGGGCACGGAACCCGTTCAAGCCATTGGAGAGGACCTGGCATGCGGTGGGTGTTGACGCGGCGACGACGTCGTGGCGGCCAGCCGGCGAAATGGCGAGCGTCGTAGCCTTCGTACGTAAGATTTTTTTTTATTCTTCCGCCAGTCTTCATGCACGTTCCAATTTTGGATGTAAAACACCGCGCATAAGCATTGATCCAGCCATCCAGGTGGTAGCTACAGTGTCGATGTAGAGATAGAGATCATATTCGAGAGATATCTAGACTGATCTTTCCTGTTCTTTCCTGTTGTGGCCGATTTTTTTGTTCCCTAGATTTTTTCTATATTCCACTACCGTTTTTCATCTAAATCATCTGTCTGCAGGTGTTGCATGCGTGTCTCTGCTGGTGGTGGAGCCCCTGACATCGATCTAGTCGTCTCTGCTAGTCTCATGCGGCAGCACACATCAGCCAGAGCGGCGCTGTTAACTCTGAGGTGTATAGTCAATCCAAAACGCATTCATTTTTCTTTCCAAATTACAGTATCACATGATACTTTTTTTCTAGATTGGAACTGATTTTTTCCAATTCGCGTATCACTTGATACTTTTCATATATTGTCGTATCATTTGATACGTTTTCCAGATTAGTATGATCTCATACTTTTTTCCAGATTACAGTATCACTTGATACTTTTTTTCCTGATTGGAACTGATTTTTTTTTTTTCACTTCACGCATCACTTGATACTTTTTCTATAGATTTCCAGATTAGTATGATTTCATACTTTTTCTAGATTAGTATGATTTTATACTTTTTTCAGATTATAGTATCGCTTGATACTTTTTTTCCGAATTATAGTATGACTTATACTTTTATCAGATTGCAGTTTTAATTGATACTTTCTTTTTCAGATCAATGTATATCAATATCAGTCCATATATATCTTTCCGTTCAAATGGTGTATCACGCATTCACGCTTCAGAAGTACCAGGCCTACTGCGAATGAACATACAACACTCCTCTGACAATGAAGAATTCGTCCCGGCAAGCGTCTACGGTGGACGCGTCGCTTGCTTCGTTCGATCCCATCGCCAGACCTAGTGGTACTGGCATGGAATTCCATGTTCCATAGGAACAATTTAGAAATCTCATTAATGGCTTAAGTAGACCACGACCAAGAGGCTTTGAATGGAGATCATCATAGTTACTAGTATAGCATGTCAAATCTGTGTACTATTTTTTGATATATACTTTACTCATACTTTCATCTCCTATCTGTGTTAAGCATACCGGCCCCATGCGAACACGTAGGTCCACATACTCCAGTTAAACATGTATACTCTCATACCCAGATACATATGCATGGTTTCAAAATCTGTGTAACTGTATAAACTTTACTTCCCAAAAATATGCGTATGCATTCATACTCTCGTTAGCGTAATGCGACGATACTCCCATTTATTAACGTGTATGCACTATTACTTTTTTTCCGAAAGAAAGTATGTACTCATTTGTAAAAAATGTATTATAAATACTAACGTACCCTATAGTCTCTTGGATCCATATATCCTATTGTTCTTGAGGTATATGCACCCGACGCCACAAAACATGCAGATGTAACAGCCCTCAAACAGAACGCATGCAGATCCTTTGATTGGTTGAATTCAAACAACTTGTTCACGGGTCATGATCTGCACCCGTTAGCATTAGGGAGGTTGACTTTCGGTGGAGGTGGGGTACTAGTATAGCAGGAGTAGCTACACGCGTGTGTAGAAAAAACGCGTCCTGGATCATTTAGAAGATATAATTGGGGGGCATGTATGGTTGGGTTCCATTTGTGTACTTAGCGGAATTTGGCATATCTTAACCAAACCCTTTGTATGGGCTCGCCGTGCGTTTTTATGGTCTGGCGAAGCTTACTTGTCTTATAGTTTAGGTGCTTTATCTGTTTTTGGTTTTATCGCTTGTTGTTTTGTCTGGTTCAATAATACGGCTTATCCAAGTGAGTTTTACGGAACCACTGGGCCAGAAGCTTTTCAAGCTCAAGCATTTACTTTTCTAGTTAGAGACCAGCGTCTTGGAGCTAATGTAGGGTCTGCCCAAGGACCGACGGGTTTAGGTAAATATCTATATATATATATGTGATATATTTATATATATATACAGAAATTTTATAATGCACCTTGTTGCATTTACTGTAGAGAATGCACCCACCCTGGTTGCAACTGTCTAATAGCATAACTGCAACTGTACTGCACCCAATTGCAACTACTTCGTGCGCAACGCGTTAGGTTGCAACTGGGTCGTGTCCAGTTGCAACTAACCAAGATCTGTTGCAATTTATTTTCGTCAAGTTGCAAATGGTCAAGTGTCGTAGTTGCAATTGGTCTAGTCATCCGGTTGCAATTCGTAGCGGGTTCGCGTTTAGTTGCAACTGGAACAGATCTGCTTTCTAAAAACATAGACCGGATCTGTTGCATTTAGTTCCGCTAAGTTGCAATTTGTCAAGTGTCGTAATTGCAACTGGTACAAAGTTCGTGTCTGGTTGCAACTAGTTCCGTCAAGTTGCAATTTGTTAAGTGTCGTAGTTGCAACTAGATTAGCTCCGCTGCCGCAACTCGTAGGGTCCGTAGGGTCTATGCACCTTGTTGCATTCACTATACTTTTAGGGTCTGCAACTGGTACAAATGCAACTGGACGACCCTAAAATGCACCTTGTTGCATTCAACAAGGTGCATTTTAGGGTCGTCCAGTTGCATTTGTACCAGTTGCAGACCCCAAAAGTATAGTGAATGCAACAAGGTGCATAGACCCTACGGACCCTACGAGTTGCGGCAGCGGAGCTAATCCAGTTGCAACTACGACACTTAACAAATTGCAACTTGACGGAACTAGTTGCAACAGATCTGGTATAGTTGCAACCAGACACGAACTTTGTACCAGTTGCAATTACGACACTTGACAAATTGCAACTTGGCGGAACTAAATGCAACAGATCCGGTCCATGTTTTTAGAAAGCAGATCTGTTCCAGTTGCAACTAAACGCGAACCCGCTACGAATTGCAACCGGATGACTAGACCAAATGCAACTACGACACTTGACTATTTGCAACTTGACGAAAATAAATTGCAACAGATCTCGGTTAGTTGCAACTGGACACGACCCAGTTGCAACCTAACGCGTTGCGCACTAAGTAGTTGCAATTGGGTGCAGTACAGTTGCAGTTATGCGATTAGACAGTTGCAACCAGGGTGGGTGCATTCTCTACAGTAAATGCAACAAGGTGCATTATAAAATTTCTGTATATGTATATGTATATATATGTGTGTGTGTTTGTGTATGTCAACCCGCTACAGTACCACTAAACAGGACACCCGCATCCTATCACATATAATAACCAGCTCGTCATTAACAAGACAAAGCCAGTCATTAACAAGACAAAGCCAGACCTGCACATGGCCACGTCACGACAATTTTGTTATTCCCACATACCTTTTCAGTATGTCGATAGTTGGCTAGCAGCGTTCGGTGGTGGGTCGCTCGGTGGAGCGCCACCCGGCCGCGTTCGATTCCCGTCGGGAACGAACGTGCGCGTCGCACCGGGGATTTTCCCCAGAGGGGACCGGGGCTGTGGGGTGCGTGTGTGTAGGTGTGTAGATGCGTGTGTGAGTCCCGGTAGGCGCGTTTCGAGACTGCTCGAGCGGCCTCACCTGTGTTCGAGCGTGCGGTCAGCATAGGTGCCCACTTAAGTTCTTACATGACGGGCCAGTGCTCCTGGAAAACTTAAAAAAAAAACATACCTTTTCAGTGGCGAAGAACCAAGAACTGTAGTCGCCAGTAACCAATAGATCACTGCCTATATTGTTGACATAAACCTGTGGATACCTCAAGATACATATATCATTTAGGGAACATATTAGGTGTGAACCAATCTTCCGTGCAAACCAATATTCCATTGTTCTTCACTGCCTTATTTCACATTCTTTTGTTTCCAAATGCTACTCTATTTTCTAATAATCAGAGTGCTATAAACAAATATCATTGTCATCTACGAATGTCTTTGCACTCATTTGCTATGCCATTTTGGAATATTTTTCTTTTTCCTGAGAGCGTGGAATACTTTTATTCTTTGAGTATAGAGCTGTTTTACAATACTTTAATAATATCAGGAGGTATTGAGAGGTACCTTTCTTATTTTAATAAAGGTAACATGAGGTACCGGACGGTACCGGAAGGTACCTTTCATATTTTGGTATGGATCCTACCTATTTTGGTACCGATTGATACTTTTTTAAGTACCTCTTATGTCTCAGCCGTTAATTTCAGCTTGATGGACGATCCTAATTTGTTTCAAGTATTGTAAAATTCTTTTGAGTATATTGCAAAGTCAAATATATATCGAAAAGTGTGTTCATTGGATAGTCAAAGCTCTACCACGTACACCATGCTCTTAGGTGAACTGCTCCCATAATGCCTCATCCAATGGTTGACTCTTAGCTAGCTTATAGAATATTTTTCATATTTTAGTAGAAGAGAGAAGAGCTATCTATTGATAAGATCTATTGATAAGAGATAGTCTAATACACGTACTTCGAGATTATATATGAATGACGTGTGGGGTCATCCATACCATAAGCTATGAGTTAAGAGCTAGATCATTAAAAGGGTTGTCTTTAGAGTGTTTAGAGCTAGATGCTAGCTCATGTCATTGGAGGAGGCCTAAAAGCTGAGTACCAACTTGCCATTTTTAAGGAGCGGCCTTGCACTAGCATGTACTGCTAGTTATGCTTGTGGTAGGAGGGGTGGATTGTGGACGACTGGACGGCAGCGTTGTGGCGGTGGAGGATTACAAAGCGGCAGACTGCAAAAGGAAAAAAAAAAAAAAGTAGGTAGAGGGAGGACAGAAATCGAATGCCCCATGTTCTCTCCCAAATCGGGCAACAGGTTGTGCGTCGGGCACGGCTTTGCCTTGTGGTAAATCGTAAACCTTGCGAGGATGGGGAAAACTGTGTGCGGGAAAACTGGCATCGGATGGGGCAGATGAGTCCTGGTCTTTTCCTTTTTATCGATGAATCAATGCAAAAAACTTCGGCACAGTGTGGCCTGGCCTCGGATGATTAGCATTTTGCATCCAACGTTGACGACGACTTCTTTTCCATGGCCCTGTAAAAACTTTGCTATGTATGGGAGGCCGGCCTGTACAGAAGTTTTTTTTCGCAAAATCTAATGGGAGGACGGCCTCCCATTAGGCGTACGCGGAGGCCCCCCTCCCCTTCTTCCTCCTCGGGTCGGCGGTGCCCCCGGGGGGTTGTGGGAGGCGGCGGCGGTGGAGGAGGGGGCTTTAGGGCCCGGGGTTGCCGGGGGAGGGGGAGGGTTCCACCATCGCCGGATCTAGAGGAGGGGTCGGGGACGGCGGTCGGCCCGGCGGTGGTGGCGGGCGAGACGGCGGCGGAGCGAAGGCGACGCAGGAGCGCCGCCGCAGCCGGGCGGCGGGGGATCCCCGGTTGGGCGGTGGAGGAGGCGGGGGTGTCGACGCCGGAGACGAAGAAGACGAGCTCGCCGACGGATCTAGGTTAGGGTTCGCGTTGGCTGGCGGGGAGGGGAGGCTCGCGGCGGCGTGGGCGGCGTCGGGTTACGGTTGGCCGCGGCCGCCGGCTGTGGCGGAGGCGGTGTGAGCCGCCGACGCCGGGGAGGGGAGGTTCGCGGGGGCTTGCGCGGCGTTGGGTTAGGGTTCCGGCGGCCGGATCTGGGGGAGGGGGAGGAGCGACGGCGGCGCGCGCTGGAGGAGGAAGAGGAGGCGCGCGGGCGGAAGTAGGAAGAAGAGACGCGTCAGGGTGGGGAGAGAGGGCTCGCGTTAAAAAAAAAGAGGCCGACCTCCGTTTAGCAGGGTCTTTCTTTTTTAATCATGTGGGACGGTGCGAGTTTATTTGTTTACTTTCCGACGAGGCAAACATGTTCGCGTGATCTCTGCGTCCTTGCAGATGAAGTTGTAGAGTCGAAAAGCTCGGTCAACCTGGGAGGCGCAAGCTCGATTCTATCGAATGCAACCAGCTAGATGGCTCGCACCGTTGCACAGTACCCGGGGCCTTAATGGTATGGAACAATGGAAGCATTGGCTAGCCCTTATCGTTCTACCAATAAACTATTCAGGTCAGAGTTTGGGTGTTTCGAGTTTGAGGTCTCGCTAGATTTTCTTCAATCTTGGCATTGGAGTGACCGTTGGTAAGCGAAGCCAGCAACGACAGCATCACTCACTGGCCCGACGGAATACAATTAGTGTGTAGGGTAGGAATGAGAGCATAAAGTTGGCGTCCAGTTGAAGCTGTGTTAATTAGTGTTATAGCGAGAGAGGCAAAATTTGGTGGTGGACTGGTGGAGCGCCACGAGGACAGGAGTAGGATGGCGGGTGCGAGGGTATCCTATCTCTAGGAAGGAGCTGCAAGACAGAGAAGCTAGAATAAAAACAGGATCTATGGTAGAAGATGATATCAAAAGACCATTAGATCAAAATCGAATGATTAAAAAAAGTTCAGTATTCTGAGTCAAAATGTACTTGAGTGTGATATATTCCCAATGGACCACGCTAACGCGCGACGGGCCGTGCGCTCGTTGAGCGCGCGACCCCCTTCTTCCTCGGTGCGCCACCACCCCTTCAATTTCACTTCCTCGCGCGGTAATTTAGTTCAGTGGTAGTAGCAACTTCGTCAGCGATGTCCTTGCCCACCACCACCTCTTCCAGCTCCGGTGGGCTCCGTCGCCGCCCACGCTAACGCCATCAACGTGACTCCCCCGCCTCTAGAACCTACCATGGCTCGGGCGGCCTCCTCCGCCTCCACTGCCGCCCGTAGCCGCCGCCCACGCTAAAGCCATCGACGTGACTCCCCTGCCACCGACCGCAGCCCACGGCCGCCGCTGCCCACGCTAACATCGTCGACATGACTCCCCTGCAGTCGGCAACCGCCCACCAGTTGTCCGGCCCTGCCCGACGGGCGGCGCTCTTGCGCCGCTGCGCCCACCGCCGCCAGCCAACCTGCCTCCACTGCCAGACCTCTGCCGCCCTCAAAGCCTACTCTAAGTCCGGTAACCATGGGAACTTCCGGCAACTCGAAATCCTAACTCCAGGGCCCTAACCCGGAAGCGCTTGGTGGTGGCGGCGCGAAAACGACGACGGTGCTCACGGGGTAGCAACTTCATCAGAACCAAATTGGCAACTTACCTGGTAGGCGACGTTTCTGTCGACAGTGAGACGCACCAATCTCAAGGATGTGCCGGTCCAGTCTACGAAGGTGCTCGTAGAGGTAGGGTTTGCGTGCATGCGTTCATAGAGGTGAATGTGCGTATTGTGAGTGTCTCCGTTATACTGTGTATTCTATACTATAAAGCACGACGAAATTTTCATTTCGTCCGTCGTCATCTATATTCCACACCGTCGGATTTTATGATCATCCAATGCTCTAAATTAATCTAAAGAGTCCATATTGATTACATCTCACCTTTGAGCCTACACCGTCGGATTTTATGATGATCGAACACTCTAGATTTATCTAAAGAGTCTATGTAGATTACACATCTAAATTAGTTTTTTTTTTAAAACACGTGTCTGCGGCATGTGCCCTTCTGCTAGTTCTTAAAAGAACACTTACCTCCTATCATAGCAACTTCAAGTCGCGTGGGCGGGTCGCAAACAGGCCGCGCGATCGAGGTGTGTGTGGCGTGAGACCGGGCACCGCTAATTTCCGGGCGCCCGCTCGGAAGCCCACCAACGGTCAATCTCGGACATCCCATTTTTGGAAGCGGTGACGAGGACGACCACCCGCTCATTCCCTTTCGGGAATCCGATCCCCACGCGCGCTATGGGGCCGCCGTTTTGGCGACGTTGCCCGTTTCCCGCAAGCAAAGTTCGATTCTCGTGGGCTTGTGTTTTTCCCTCGTGATTCTGGTTCTCTTTCTGCCTGCACGCATAATTGTTGTAGAAAAGTTATTATAAAGTTTTTTTGGAAATGTTTTTGCAAAGTTTGTTAAAAGAAGATTCTACAAAAGTTTCTGTGCAAAAGGTTTTTACAAAGTTTTTATAAAGTTTTTTTTAGAAAAGTTTTGACAAAGTTTGGTAAGAATTTTTTTACAAAGTTCATTAGAAAAGTTTCTACAAAGTTTGTTAAAAGAAGTTTGCTTTTATAATTCATTTAAAAACATGGTTGGCATGGCGACCGATTGAGATCGGAGCGATCCAATTATTCACATATGCATAGAGTTTGGGTGAATAGCATAGTGTTGTGTTGTCCACGAATTAAAAAAAATGGGACATCGAGTATTCTAACATACAACGCATGAAAACCCAGAAGTAGATCGAGATCGCATGCACACGTACATGAAAATGCTAAATAAAACAAATAAAGAACAAAACACAGGAAATGGGCGCTTAATCATCTCATCGGTGGGATGGGAAGGACAGATTAGTAGGGGATCGGGGACCCAGGAGGAGGTGAGGACGGAGGAGGAAAAGAGAATGGGACTGGTGGGGCCACACGCGTGGCGTGGATTGCGTGGTCAGAATCGATCGTTCGGTCCGATCGACGGTAAAATTAATATTCCGCGTGAGACCACGCGCGTTAGACTTTTTTTCATTTCTAATTCAATTTGTCTCTCGTGTGGATATCTCAGAGCAACTCCAAGAGAGTTGTTATTTTTTCCTCTCCATTTGACTCTCTATTAGACTCTCTACAAATATTCTTTCCCATACCGAGCGTTTCACTCCAACGAACTCTCTATTTCTTGCTCTCCAAATTCCAACGGGCACCTTCAACTCTCTTTCTTCATACACTGACATGTTAGACCCACGCGTCATCCCTCTTCTTCCCACCCCTCCCTCGGTCTCCTCGTTTTCTCCTCCCGCTGCTCCTCTCCTCTCGATCCCTCTTGACGCCCCCGACCCTCCCCTTCTCCCTCCGCCGGCGGCGGCAGCGCGGGTGCGGCGGGCGTGGAGGAGGAGCAAGGGCCGGCGGCCGCCCTTGCTGCTCCTCCCCGCGGCTCGTGGCGGCGGCTCCCTCCGCGGACCGGATCCCGGCCGGCGCGGTGCTGCAGCCGGACGGGACAGCGCGGGCCTCCTCTCCGCGCCCCCAGATCCCGCCGCCGGACGACCTCTCCGGCCTCAAGCTTTGCGGATCTCGCGTGCCCCTCCTCCGGCGACGGCCCTCCTCCTCTACTCCGGCTCTGAGCTCGCGCGCGGAGCGAGGGCGCAACGCGCGGTGGCCAGGATAGCAAGCAGGTTGCGGGCTCTCCAGGTTTGGCAAGCGGGAGCAGATGGATGGCAAGCCAGATGGGATAGCAAGTTGTATACTAAGGCTGTTGGAGAACAATTTTTGTATGATTTGCTAAAATGTAGCTTTGGCAACCCGGATGGCAAAGCTTGAGATGCTCTCGGTATCCGTTTGGACCTGGCATAGTGGCATGCGACATGCATTTAGACCGTTTTCAGCCCACAAGAACTTATTTCGCAGGCCGCACACGTTTTGGGCCCAAACACGAAGAGGCTACAAGCACCGCACCCGTGGAATCCCTCCTGACCTCTCTCCTCCGTTCTGTCAGACGGTAAGACCGATGCTGCCGATGAGGTCCGCCACCGCCGCCGCGCCGTGCTCGCTGGCAGCGCTGCTGCTCCGCCGCCTCTCCTCCAACTCATCCTCTTCTGTCCCATCCGTCCACCGCCTAGCCTCCTCTGCCATATCCTCTCAGCCCTCCGCCTCCTTCCTCACCACACGCTCTCCTTGCCCCCTTTCCGTTACCAGCAGGACCAGGGGATTCACGGCCTGGTCCTCGGCCCCGGGGCCGGCGGGGCCTGCTGAATCCCCCGCCACGAAGGCGCTAGAGTCCAAGGTACCTGCCTTGCCGGCTTGCCGCTCCGAATTCTTGCTGCAAGCTTCAGTGCTTCACTAATGGCTGGATGAGTTTTCGCACTCGCGCCCTGTCGTTTGCAATTGTGACAGAGTTTTGTTACTGTTTTTTCATGGCAGATCAAGGAGCAGCTGGAGGCCGACGCGGTCACGGTCGTCGACACCTCCGGTGACGGCCGCCACGTCTGGTAAGTATCCACTTCTTTCCCTATAATATTCTGCTGTTTCCCACTCGCGATGTAAGTGATGAGTGCACTACTCGGTGGATTTTGCCAGCTCAGATAGATATGGGTAATGTTGAACTCACACTCTGTGAGCCTGTGTTAATGAAACCAGGGTCGATTGGTAGATGGATTAATTTCTTGCATCTTGCTCTAAGCATTGCTGCTGAAGTAAACGATAGTCATATGTTGGATAGGTATCATTGTTTTGTGCGTGCAGTGTCTCTCCTCACAAAACAAAACATGATGTATTGGCTCTGCATCTCAGCTCCGCTTTGGGTTTGCCTGAGGAATACAGTTTACGTCACTTTGGAGCTTGTCTATATTATTTGTCTATAAATGGATGTAGCAGATCTTCTCACAAAACTAAACAAAATGTACTAGCTCTGCATCATGCTATGCCTTGAGTTTGCTTGTAGAATACAGTGTATATCACTTTGGGGCATGTCTAGACTCTAGATTATATTTTGTCCATAAATGGGGAGGTGATTGGTTCCACCTGGGTGGAGGTTAACATGCCTCCACCCACCCAATCACGTAAAGAGCTGACAGGTCGGCCAATAAACATCTGAAAGGATGTTTCAAAATAAATAAATAAAAGCATCTCAAAGGCTTAGATCAATTTGCCTTCCCTCTCAGTTAGTGGCCCATATGCTTATCTCATTCTCAGTCCCGTCATGTTCCCAGTTACTTAAAAAACGGTGGGCTAGCTGGTTTCTACTATTGCATTTGTGATGTTGAAATTATTCTACTACTATTTATTTCTGTTCTATTAGTTCATGTATGGTGTGACAGGCGTTTTGTTTTATTTTTATGCATATAAGGTTAAAAAATGTCAGTTATATAAAACCATCACAATTAAATTTAAATCTGTAGTAAGAAAGAATCAAAACAGAAAAGAGTGACAATTCAAAGAAAAACATTAGATGGAGTTTTTAAGGATTATAGATGAACAATTGGAATATGATATCGAAATAACCAAGACACATTGTGAGAACAATTGACATACAGTATCCAAATAATTGAGAACATTATTCAAATAAGGTGTGGTAATGGGAACAGTTGAACTACACCATCGGAACAACTGAGATACACCTTTGGAGTAACAGAGGTGAACTAATGGAACAGTTGAGGTACGCTATAGGAGCAATCGAGACGTACTGTGTTAGATAATTAAGCATGCTCTTGTACTTTGCTGAATTTCAAGGAGCAGGTAGTGCTCCCTTTGCTTGTGACCATGCTCAGCTTGTCAAGAATGACAACAGCAGGCAGTAGTTGGTTGTAGGTAACAGTAGCAAGGTAATGGTAGTATGTCCGAACAGTAGCTCTAGTAGTAGTTGAACAAGTCCCTAGCTGTTGATGTTTGTAAAGGCAAGGGTAGAGGGCCAGCTGTGGCCGATTCAGTTCAGCGTCACCAATTCATCGTGTTCTGTGTGTGCTTTCTCACCTTCTTCTGCCTCTAGTCAATGCTGCGCGCGCGTGTGTGTGTGTGTGTGTGTGTGTGTGTGTGTGTGTGTGTGTTTAATGAGTTCAGGAGCTCACATTGAGCTGTTGCCAATATATGCGAAAAGTTGAAATACACTACCAGAACAGTTTGGGATATACTACAAACAGAACAATTTAGATTGTATTGTTAATAATCTAAAAATGAACACATATCTCAGTCCAAAAATGGGGAAAACTAAATCTGAATGAATTAACTGATACTAGAAAAAGGAAAGAAAGAAAAATAAATAAGAGAAGATGAAAAAAGTGGGTCAAATTTTACTCACTTTAGCACGCCCAATGAAAGAGAAAGGATAAACTAAATAAAGAACAAAGGAAATGACCCGTGAACCAGTTTGGACTGCTTGGAGGTGGGTGGTGGGAGGTTTCCATTTATTTGGGTAGGAGGGAAGATTCGGGCCATAAATGGGAGCGCCTTCTTCACAATTAGCATGAAGCCTGTATGACCAGGCACTGAAAAATAAACAGCTTCTAGTTTCGTTTGGCAGTTGCAACTTCAAACAGAGTTAACAGAGGACAAACTAGGACCTTTTATAAAATGTGACATTTATATATAGAACTACCTATTATATGCCAATTCAGTATAGCATGGGATTAGTTATCATTTCAGAGAAGTTTATCTGTGGCGTTCTCAGTTAATAACTAATCTTCAAAAACGAAATGAAACAACTGGAAACAGCTGATCATGAGATGTGATGTTATAATGAATCTACAACTAAAAAAGTTCATACTGTTAGCTGAATGAGTGAAGGCTTTTAATGAAACCCTTCCATTAAAACACTATAAATGGTTTTATGCTAGTAATGTCTACTTTTTGGTTCCTTCCATTCAACCACTGCACACAGCTGGTTTTCTCTCGTGTTCTTTGGTGTTCAGTTTTTAACCATTACACAGTACTGACTGTACTACTTTATTGAATTTGGATGAATTAAATTGCATCAAAGAGGGTTAAAGCCATAGAAAATGGTTGCATTCCATCATTCTTGCGAAGTTTCTTCTCATTGCCAACCTGTATTAAACTCAAACATCATAAGATCCACATGTTATTTATGTGCTGTTGGCTGCACCGTGGTGCTAAATACCTCCCCTAGATTTTCTACTTAATATGGATTTTTTTAATAAAGTGATGAGAATTGCTCCAAAAAACATAGATATTTTGACTATTTACTATAAGCATGTAACTGTCATGGACAGGAGCATTAGGGATGTTGGAAGATGGAATGCGATGGAGATTATACTTAAACTGGTAACTGGACGTGGTCCTGAACCTTGCTGGTGCAGAGGAGCCGTGGTGGCTCAACCTCGCACCAGGAAGGCAGGACGTGAGGAACAAGACTAAACTCAATCCTAATCTAATGCCTAAGCAAAACTACCACAGGTCACAGCTTATATGGTGCCGAGCCTGAGAACAACTTATTCTTCAAGCTAACAAACCAAATCTTTAAGCAAACTAATCTGAACTAACTTATCTCTAATTGAAACTTATCTCTAACCAATCCTGCACTGGAATCCTTCTCTCCCCACGTGACAGTAACAGAAATGCAACATGAAAAAAATAAATAGGAAACATACAAGGATAAGCTTCAGTGCGACATCCTTTTTTTTCTCAGAATAGTGCAAGAGCCCCCGTGAAGACGAAAAATACAAGACATGGAAAAGAAAACAGAAGAATAGTTGTACAAAATGAAATGATTATCAAGAATTGTTACTGTTTGTTCAGTTACTTTGTAGATGTAATTCCTAATGGGCTCAATTTCATTCATATGTATTGCAATGGTGATTGTGAGAACAACCCCCCCCCCCCCCCCTCCCCCCCCCCCCCCCCCCCCCCCCCCACACACACACACACTCTTTATTGCATTTCAAATGTTAGTTTTGGATATTATGGTCATAATACTGTTTCCACGTTGGCTAAGGACATTATATTTCTTTTGGACATGTAGGATATTTATGCATTTTTTTTTGCAGTATTATTTATCATTGATATATTAATGATCTTTTTCCTAAAGAACAGAAAATTGTAATTCTGAAGTTGAACTAACCCGTCTCTTCTACTATCAGCATAGATGTTGTTTCCAAGGCATTTGAGGGAAAATCGGCAGTAAATAGACAGAGAATGGTTTACAAGGCTATATGGGAGGAGCTTCAGAGCACCGTACATGCCGTGGACCAAATGACTACCAAGACGCCAGATGAAGCTGCTGCGAACAAGTAATTTAATATCATGCCCGTGGAGACAGTTAAGGTCTCCTTTGATCAGGCCGTTGCCTTGACCAAGATTCTTTTTTTTTTTTTTGAGTGACCAATAATTCACGGTATGACTAGCGTGCTTTCAAAAAGAAATATGCCATTTGATTTGCATTTACTTTTTTGGGGACAGCTCTTCAGGACTCAAACAAAGTTTCTACTGCTAATTAGTGTGTAATGGCTAAAAATATGAGTAATTCAGAACATAAAGTGGGTAGAGAGGTGTAAACTCCGGCACGACGATATTTTACTGAGATTTGAAAAGAAAAAAACTCACGTTTTAGGCATACATAGCTCATAGCCGGTGGCAACAGGGAATTTCCTCTGATGATCGAGTTGCTGATGGATTTACTAAGCCACAATCAGTGCATCGGTTAAGAGAATTTTGTTCCAAACTCAATCTTACTAGTGGCTAAGATTTCTTGTATGTTAAGATTGAGGGGATGTAGAATGTGTATTAGACTAGGCTGTGTGTCTAGCGTCCTACTCGGACATACACTAGGAGTTCTACTAACTAGCATTTACTAAATTAGTGACATAGTTAATATGAACTCTTCAGATTAATTTAGAGCGTTTGATCATCATAAACTCCGACGGTGTAGGAGTGATGGACTCTTTAGATCAATCTAGAGTGTTGGATCATCGTAAAGCATTGTAACAGTAAGATTTGTATGACTGTCAAATCTTTCGCTCTTTGTAGTACAGATTATACTATATAATATTTTGACCTCGAGTAACACAATTACCAAGTTAGAAGCTCGTCAATGCGCTCCTCTCCGCAAAAACAAGTTTTTTTATGTGATCACAAAAACAAGTTGTAGCACTGGATCTACAAAGATCCATTGCGGACCGCTCTTTTCCAATTATATTTCTTGAATGAATGAATCCGTATATATTGCTTTGATGACCTACAAAACTGCTATAGATTTCCTTCTAAAACATCTCTGCCCGATATGTGCCCCTCGCCCTCCCCTACGAAACCATCATCAATTAATTAACAATCTAGCACCCGGCCGGACGACTGTCGTCGGGTCATCTCCGGTTGATGGGCTGCGTCTCGGAGTAGGCGCCGCGGTGGTACTCCCCTGACTGCTCAAACTCCCCGGTGTACTCCTCTTCGGCGAAGGCGGTGAGGCGGAGCTGCTGGATGGCGGCCGCCTCCTTTCCGGAGTCGTCGTAGTTCCGGCTCTGCCCCACCTTCACCCCGTTGCTCAGGTCCGACATGCTCCCTTGGTCGTCCAGCGCCCTCATCACCTGGTCACAACCATTACTTTAACTTTCATTGGGGATTGGTCGAGGAAATAATGCTCACGTTGTTTCAAAGATTTATCCCACTGAATGTGCTGTCAGATGGGTTCAGTTGTTACCTGCACCATCCGCGGTCGCTTGGGAGCCGAGTGGCGGACGCAGGCGGCGGCGGCCTCGACCATCACGATCATCTGGCCCCTGTTGTAGGCGCCCTCCAACCGGGGGTCGACCACCGCGTCGAGGTCGCCCGTCTCCACGGCGTCCATGAGGACCGGCCGGGCCTGGCAGCAAAAGCATCAGAGCAATTGGCTGTAAATTAAAAGCCCAAGAGCAATCCAGTGTATGTGGGGGTACCCATTCGACGAGGCTCTCCTCCCCCGTTGGGCGCGTCTGGTCGACGGGCTTCCTCCCCGTGACGAGCTCCAGCAGCACGACGCCGAAGGAGAACACGTCCGACCGGTCCGTCAGCTTCCCGCTCGACGCGTACTCCGGAGCAAGGTACCTGTGCATTGCATTTCCTCGATGTGATCAGAAGGTTGTTTTTTAATGCTTCAAGCTCGGATAGAGAGCAGGAAGAGAGAAGGATGGGCAAACGTCGACGCACGTACCCAAATGTTCCCATGATGCGAGTGGAGACATGCGTGTGCGTGTCGTTGGAGAGCTTGGCCAGCCCGAAATCTGCAACCTGCATGACATGGCACCGTCAGGAGTCAGATCGTGTGGCACCAGCATTTAACATGTGTTCTGAAGCTGAATCATCTTCGTCACACTCATGCCTGTGCTTCGAACGAATAGTCCAGCAGAATGTTCGCGGACTTGATGTCTCTGTGGATGATCCTCGGGTGACCTGGGGAAGAAGTCGTAGCATCAGAAAGCAAAACACTTGATGTCTCCGTGCAGAACATGAACACACTGGTCACTGGGGGATGTTAACTCGTTACAAAAGTAGAAAACGTACAATCTTCGTGCAGGTACGCCAATCCCTTTGCTGCGCCGATGGCGATCTTGAGTCTTGTTGTCCAGTCCATCACCGGCATGCCACGGCCTGCAGCAAGCAAAGATGCATTGTTCATCCATGGAAGAAATCAAAACGAACCTTTTGACAGATTTGCATCCATGAGAGTATGTAGTAGTGTTTCCTATACCGTGTAGATGGTGCTCCAGGGTGCCGTTGGGGACGAACTCGTAGATGAGCATCCGGTGGTGCGCGGCGATGCAGAAGCCGACGAGGGAGACGAGGTGCCGGTGGTGGACGCGGCTGATGATCTCCACCTCCGCCTGGAACTCGCGCTCCCCCTGCCCGCTGCCGGCCTTGAGCTGCTTGACGGCCACGCACTTGCCGTCGGCCAGCCACCCCTTGAACACGCACCCGAACCCGCCCTCGCCGATCACGTTGTCCCGGGAGAAGTTGCTCGTGATGCTCGTCAGCTCCTCGTAGCTGAAGGACGACTTGGAGCCCGGCGCATCCATCATGCCCGACTGGTAGTACCCTCCCCCGCCGCTGTCCGGGCCCGATGACGACGGCAACGGCGGGCCGTAGGAGAAGCCCGGTGATGCTCCCGGCGGGTAGAACGCGCCTGACGGGTTCGAGCCGCCAAACTGGCCCGACGGCATGTTGCTGTTGCCGTCTGCGCCATGGCATGTCAGCATGTGCATGGTTACAAATGAACTTCAATTTGGGGGAGTGTAATCGTGCAAGTATATAGGATGATGAGCTGTGGTGGTTACCGTTGTGATAAACTAGTCCGTCCGTCTTCTTCTTCCTCCTCCTGACAATGAGGAAAACGGCGAGCATAGCAAACATCAGACCGGTGATCGCCGAACCGGCAATGGCCGCAGCTACATGGCTAGTGCCTACTCCTGATGAGGCTACAGATGAGTGGGATGAATTGCCGGCGGTGCTAGCATTGGTTTCTTGCGATGAAGGCAAGCCATTAGTAGACGTTAGTGTGCCAACGGCGGCGCCGGGCGCAATCGACACTAGCCCGGGCGGTGGCAGAGCCCCCGGAGGACTGTTCTTCGACGAGACAGGGACAGGAACGAAAACGATCGATTGGTTCGCCGATGATGGAGGCGACGAAGAAGAAGGTTGGGAACTTGATTGATCATTATTGTTGCTCTCTCGTGGCGGTGACGGAGATGATTGGGGTGGAGATTCTCTTGACGATGACGATGGACTAGGCGACCCTCCTGATGGGTTGGGAGGGGCCTGGTTGGAGGACCAAGATTGAGGTGGCGGAGGCGAAGGCGAGGAGCCTTCTGACCGCTGCGGAGGCGGCGATGATGATGACGATCTTCCTGGAGATGGTGAAGAGTTGGAATTGCCCCGGGAAGATTCGGAAGGTGGAGTAGGTGGCGGTGAAGACTTTGAGTTGCCGCCGCTCGAAGATGGAGAAGGTGGTGGGCTTGGTGACGGTTGTGATGACGGTGGAGAGCTCCCTGAGGGTGAGGGAGGGCCAGAGGACGATGAATCATCTGAATCGTCTGAGGGAGGCGCCGATCTTGAGCCTCCTCCTGAGCTTGGAGACGGAGGGGGACTAGACCAGCTGTTCGATTTAGAGGGTGATCTAGAGCCTGAGCCTGCTGAACTCGAAACGCTAGGTGGAGGAGCCTTGGAGTCATTGTTGTTCTTGTTGCTGCCACTTCCATTTTCTTCACTTGAGGATGAAGAACTCGGCGATGGTGCTATATCCGACATGTTTTCTTTCTCAGATGTGTCTCCTCTACCAGTTGATCCAAGTTGGTATTATGTACCTCTGTTGCGAGAAACATCAAGCATCTCTTCCTGAGGAGCTTGTGCCCTTCCTTCGATTCCTTCCCGCTTGAATATGAACTGCAATTCACAGACTCCTTTCTTCCCATTCTCTATTAGAACAGCTCGGCATCTAACATCTTTTTCGGTGTCCTCACATGTGTAAGGGAGATTTGCAATGGGCCAACACAAACTCGGATTTCAACCGGCAGCGTAGAAACTCAAGACGAGCTTTTGCTATTGAACTAAAAAAATGAAAGGAAAAAAATCGTATCCCTCATAAGGGGCCACGAGAAGGTGGGCTCTTGTCATCAAATGCCTAAGAATAGGACCCATATGCATGGGAGTTTAGTGCATCAGAAAAGTCCAGCCTAATTAAAGAACAGGCGTTATTTAGCATTCCTGGGCTTCGCCACGAAGGGACAAAATGGAATGGCTACAAAGCAGGAGAGAAAATAGCGGCGATTTCGTTTAGCTATATATGGCTTACGAGCTCCGAGGGCTAGGAGGCTCCTTTATGCCTTCCACAACAGGATTAAATAACTCATCCATATAAAACCTACCAAAGCCTAATTGATAATGGTTCATTTAACATTTTACTAGAAAATGTTGGATACAATATGTTGACCAACTCCTAAAAAATGTCGACCCACATTTTTTTCAAAAAAAAGTTGAACCAACACAGTTTCCAAAAAAAGTTGAAGTTCAATAGTTTTCAAAATAATGTTGACCAACATTTTAAAAAATGTTGATCCGACTTTTTTTATCAATATTTTCGAAAAATGTTGACCCTCAATTTTTTCACCAACATTTTCGAAAAAAGGTTGAGCCAACATTTTTATTGGTTTTCCTTTTTTTGAAAAATTAACATTAAAAAAACTCATCGGGGTTCTTTATTGTCGGTGAGGCAGCATGCTACCGGCCGGCGCGGGCAGCAGCGACGCTAGGCACAACGGTTAGAGAAGGCGGCGCGCACGGCCGGTAGGGTGGCCCGTGGGTGGCAGCGGTGGCGCGTGCAGCTGACCCAAGGGCGGGGCCAGTGGTGCACACAGCCGCCCAAGGGGCGGGGCCGACGACAACTGCATGAGCCATAAGGGAATTTTTTATTTTTAATCTTTTTTTAAATTTTATTTTAATAATAATCCCTCCAGAACAATATTTTCATCTATGACCCTTTTGGCCGCGCCAGTCCGTCTGGCGCGGTAGGATAACGTTGTCGCGCCGCATGCACCGGCGCGGCAAGCCTACCAGCGTGGCGTAACGGGATGACGTGGATCACCCTTGCCACGCCACTGCATGTGGCGCTGCAAGGATATCTCGTCATGCCACCCTGGCTGGCGCGGCAAGGGGAAATCCAGTCCAGTTTATCTAGTTTGGCTCATCTAAATAAAATAGTATTTGTACTTTAACTACCACGAAACTTGACATGCACAATGTTTAAGATGTAAACAATCCATTTTAATAACAAGCACAAGCCTAAGTGTCATATACTTTGAAATATATAATTTCAATATAGCCTATGTATTATCGTTATATTCCTCTTACGGCACCAAGTTAAATTTACTCACTTTGGCTTATCTTAATAAAATAGTATTTAAACTTTAAATATCACGAGATTTGGCATGCACAATGTATGAGGTGTAAACATTTCATTTTAATAACACACAAATTTTTATACATGAGAACTCTCCAAATTCGAAGTTAAAGATGGCACTTTCCTGTTGTTTTCAGACTTAGGCTGACTTCCAGCTAAGTGCTGAATTGACAACATTTGGCTGTCTCTGCTGAAGCAATTGACATCCTTAATCATACAGGATCAGCGTGACATCTTTTTTATTTATACTTATCAGCGTGACATCCTGAGTATAGCAAGATCACATAACCCTCTAGCACTTTTATTTTGGTTCATGAGATTATTCTTACCGAAAATCAAAAGTTATTGCTAATAAAAAATGGCCAATCACTGCTATCTCCAGACTAGGCTGATTTCTGCAGAATTATTGAAATCATGCTTTGACTCTCTTCTCTGAATCAACTGACAAGATTAGAAGTAAAATTTGACCTTAACAAGATAGTGCTGAGAAACTCTAGACCTTACACTGCCACTTTCATGCCACCAGGAGCTAGTTTTACTTTGGCTCCCACACAGTTCTTGCTCAGATAAAAGGCTAATTGGAGGTCCTGCAGTTCAGTTCCTATCCAATTTCTAAAGAGTGTAAAATTTAGAGTTAACACTTGTTACTGAGCTCAAAGTACATAAAAGGTCGCCTATTTTTGAGATGTATGGACGGGACCTATGAATACACTGTAGAAGCTCTTAATTCAAACAGAACAATTTATTCTTCTTTTTCAAGGAACTAACAGAATAATTTCGCACTGTGACATTAGCAGTTTGCATATCAATTGGCAACAGCCAACTAGGATCACAAAACGTGACAGCAGGAGGTACAATATCATTTCACCTCAGAGTAGGAGAGCAAACACATGCACAGTAGGTGCTCGTGACAATGCCGAGCAGAGAGCGCGCAGAGAGATTGGCAGCACAAGGGGAAGGGGAAGGGCAAGGGCAAGTACAGTGGTTGGCCATGTCGAAGGTGGAGAGCCTGGCGTCGGCGTACGCGAGCACAGCGGTGTCGCGGTCGATGCGGCCCCACCCTATGCTGGTCTACCACATGCCGTTGAGCACCCGACATATCGCCAGGGAGTCCCCGTTGTTGCTGACGGTCGCCACCCTTGCTGGTCCGACGTAGCGGCGATTAGTCCTGACATCGGCGACAATATCTCCTAGCTTCGCCCGGCGACTAGTCCAGGATGATTATCCCCCATAGCTTCCGGTAATCAACTCCGCGTCGCCGTCGCCTTCGACCACTCTTATGGCCGCCAGCAGGAGCACCGTCACCAGCGCCACCACGACGGCGAGGTCATCGCGCTGGCGCCGCCGTCAAGGTCATCACGCCGACGCCGCCGTCGAGGCATTACAGGCCGATTTGCTGGCCGCTTTTCCGGATGAAGGAAGGACTGCCCTATTTTGAAATCAAATAAGATTAACAGTATACCAATTGATAGTTTAAATGTACTTAAAATGGAATGTTCACATCTGTTACATTGTGCATGTCAAATTTCGTGACATTTAAAGTTAGAATACTATTTTATTAAGATAAGTCAAAGTGGGTAAGTTTAACTTGATGACCTAAGAGGAATATAGGGATAATATATAAGCTACTTTAAAATTATATATTTTCAAAATATATAGTACTTAAACTTGTGCTTATTACTAAAATGGAATGTTTACATCTTAAACATTGTGCACGCCAAGTTTCGTGGTATTCAGAGTCTAAAAACTATTTTATTTAGATGGATCAAAATAGATAAATGGCTTGCCGCGCCGGCGCATGCGGCGCAACAATGTTATCTTGCTGCGCCAAGCGACCGGCGCGACCAAAAGAGTCATGAGATGGAATATTTTTCTGGTGAGGCCGTTCTGGTGGGGTTAAAAATAAAATAAAATTTATAAAAAGGTTAAAAAAAATGGCGGAGGGCGGCACCCCCAGGCAGTGATAGGCGTGGGTGGGGCTGCATGGGTCAATAGAATACGTATCACAGCAGATAACATAATTGCCCTAAAATATCACATAGTAACAGCAACAGTCTCGCTGTTCTAATAAACCGAAGTAAACAGGAGTAAAGTATCACATGAAAATGATACATCTCCACTGACCACTGCTGCACATCTGTCAGTCCAAAAGGAACACACTTTCAGAAAATAAATAGGGAATAAAATTAGCGAGTATAGCTCCTGTTAACTCAGTCCAACACCGCTGCTAGCACAAGTACTCCAACCAACTTTGATCCAACATAATGCTCCACGCTCAAATGAACATTGACAAACTATGCACTAAACATTATCAGCACAAAACTTTAAAAGAATAAAACTATTCCTCCCAAGTAAACCAAATAAAGCTGTACAAATCAAAATTACTATGATTTCGCGTTCACTAAATACTTACAGCTTACAATGATATGACGACATTGACTGTAGAAAAAAAATACAAATAAATTTCTAACCAAGCGCAAAATTGGGGAACTGAATTATACAGCAGGGGGATTTGAAGGGGCATATCATCATTATTGTTTATCCTCTGTTTGCGACCTTTCATCATTTTTCGACAATGCAATGATCTGCTGCTCAAGCTGTCACAGAGTTTCATATAAAAAAAATGTCACACAGAGAACCCATGCAATCGTTTAGAAAATTTTCCCACACATGTTTGTAAATTAATGCTTTAATATATAATAAAGGTAAAACCCAAACACCTTCGTACTTGACTAATTTTCAATAATCAGAGAAACACACTTAGCTTTTCGAAAACATTTCCACATATATGTTTGTAAATACGGATTTAATATCTAAAGTCAAAGCTCAAACACCTTTAGGACTTAAACTCGTTTTCAAATATCAGCAAAACTCACTTGCTTTTTTTCAAATTTATAAATAAAATGTTTATTCAAAATCTGTTACCTGATTGTTTCGGAGCTTTAGTCGTTGCACTTCCTCATAGAGTTCGGTGATACTGGAAATTTTCACAGAATGTGTCAAGTGTCTGCAAATATGCTGAACCATTATCACAAATTTGTCATACCTTTGCTGCAATTGGACAACATATGACTGCAATTCCTTTTCTCGGACATGCCCTCCAGAAGACTGCAGATAGATAAAACACTTAGTGTGCCACTTATTCTGCCATAAAAAGACTTCACGTTTGCTTAACACGAGTAGGAGACACAACACAGGTGTTTTGATCGATTGATGACTGCTAAGTTCTTTCTAAAGCCCATATGTCAGGCAAAACATGAAAACGGAAGGAGATTAGAAGCCAGAACCAATGTTACCCACCTGATATGACCCACTTGTACTTGCTTCATAATCATCTGTTGAACAATAGCCCCAGGCATAATATTAGTACGGATCAATGTTTTTCCACTGAAGCCCAAAATAAACTATTTATTCAAGCATACCAGATGTTTCCTCAATTGAAGAAATCAACCTGCTTAATACTTCCTGCCAAAACAAAGAATTGTGATAAAGCTGAAAATTCTTCGTATTTAAAGTTAAATTATAAACATAGTAACTTAATACCTTTTGCATAGTATTTTGCTGCACCAAGAACTGTAATGTTGGAAGAATTGCAGATGGTTTGAGATTTGAGCGTGTTGCTCCAGTTGGTAGATTTGTCCTGCTGTTGCTGCTGGCTGATGTAGGTACCTAAAAATTACAGTCAACAAACCACTGTTAAAACTGCTTGCATCCTACTTATTAAAACCTAGAGTCTAGAGCAGCATTATAAAAGCACATTTGGGTGGTTAGTTTTTCACTGGCTGCCCATGCCTGTTGGTCCTCATGTCATGCAGAAAGTACAATACAACTACAGATTAAATGACACGCACATGAGAAATTATTAAATGCAGTAGGACCATTTTCAATCAATATTAACGCTTCTCATGGTTGCATAATTGTTACTTATTAGCAGTGTATGTGCTTTGGCAAGGTAGAAAATAAACTATTGTTCGGAACAACACATTCTAAAGAATCTTCAAGAAGTTGGGAAATACTGGAGTACAATAGAGGGAGTTACTAATTATTCAATGCATTTATTTTCAGAACTTGAGCAATTGGAATTTGTATCAGTCAGAATTAATCGAAGGCCCAGGCTGCGCAAGGTCTAGACTCTATATTATGTTCGCTAAAACCAGTGGATAAAGACGCAAAAGGATTTTTTTTTTCTTCGAACACGCAGGAGAGCAAAAGGAAATTTACTATGCTGATAAAGTATGAATTTTCAATTAAATAATTCATTACCTTTTGAGAAATACTATCTGATGTAACCTGGAAACGCCCCCTTCGACGGATAATTTTCCCTTCTGATGGCTCCTCAGGTGCAACTGCTCCCAAAAATGGGTGTGATAAGCCAAATTGATTGTCAAGCATAACTAACAAGTAAAAGCAAGATCATATGCAAGCTTCCAGTTAATTCTAAATTAACAACTGCAGAACGTTCGTTGCCAGATCGTGCATGCTAGATTCAAACAGCCAAGGAGATGTTCAAAGTTGTAGTAATTATCGTGAGATTAAGCTAATGAGTCATACGATGAAACTCTGGGAGAGGGTTATAGAGCATCGCCTACGGAGACTGACGAGCGTGACCCAAAACCAGTTTGGGTTTATGCCTGGTAGGTCAACCATGGAGACAATTTTCCTGATACGACAGTTGATGGAGAGATACAGGGAGCAGAAGGACTTGCACATGGTTTTCATTGACCTCGAGAAGGCGTATGACAAAGTACCAAGACATGTCATGTGAAGGGTCAGCATTGAGCCCTTATTTATTCGCTTTGGTGATGGATGAGGTCACAAGGGACATACAAGGTGATATCCCTTGGTGTATGCTCTTTGTAGATGATGTGGTGTTAGTTGATGAGAGTAGGGCGAGGGTTAATAGGAAGTTAGAGCTATGGAGGCACACGTTAGAGTCGAAAGGTTTCAGACTTAGTAGGACGAAGACCGAGTACATGAGGTGCGATTTCAGCGCGATTGGACATGAGGATGGAGACGTCAGCATTGATGGGCAAGTGGTGGCCAAGAAGGATACTTTTCGATATTTAGGATCGATACTGCAAAAGGATTAAGATATTGATGAAGATGTTAGGCATAGAATTTCAGCTGGTTGGCTGAAATGGCGTCAAGCTTCTGGCGTGCTCTGTGACAAGAGGGTTCCGCAAAAGCTAAAAGGCAAGTTCTATAGGACGGCGATTCGCCCGGCGATGTAAGGCGACATGTCCAACAATTGAGTGTAGCAGAGATGCGTATGTTACATTGGTCTTGTGGGCACACAAGAAGGGATAGAGTTCGGAACGAAGATATTCGGGATAGGGTCGGCGTAGCACCAATCGAGGAGAAACTGATGCAACATCGGTTGAGATGGTTTGGACATGTCCGGCGGAGGCCTCCTGAGGCACCAGTGCGTAGTGGGGTTTTAGAAACGGTAGTTCATGGTTGCGCTAGGCGTCGCCTTAGGCGCGCCTAGGCGCGCTTAGTCGCTGGTCGGAGGGGTTCCGCCTCGCCTATGGGGGTAGGCGGTCCCCTAGGCGGCGCGGACGTCGGCGGCGCCTGCGAGGAGGTGGGGACGTCAGGTGGGACGGCGGGAGCGGAGGTGGGGACGTTGGGCCGTGCGGCGGAGGTGGAGGTGCGGACGTTGGGCAGCACCTGGGGAGGAGGGGACATCAAGCAGCGGCGGCGAGCTCCACGAGAGAGAGAGACGGAGAGGCGAATCGGCGGCGCCGCGGCTGATGCGGGTGAGCGAGAGAGATGCATCGGGGGAAGAAGGCAGGGGACGGGGTGGGAGAAGGAAAGGGATAAGATTGGGCTAAGGGTGGACTGTTTCTATGGGCCTTATTTTCAACTTTCGGCCCACATTTTTCTGATTTCTCTTTTCTATTTTAGACATAATCAATCGCCTTGATGACCGCCTTGAAACGCCTAGGCGCGATTAGGCGCGCCTAATCGCTAGGCTAGGGGTCAGCGCCTAGAATCCGCCTAGCGCCTAGCGAAACTTTGCGGTAGTTAATGTAAAGAGGGGTAGAGGTCGACCTAAACTGACTCAGGACGGGTCGGTCAAGAGAGATCTTAGAGAGTGGAATATCTCCAAGGAATTAGCTATAGATAGAAGCGCTTGGAGACTAGCAATCAACGTGCCTGAACCGTGATATTTGTTTCTTCTTTTGTTTACCCCTAACCTTACCTCTAGTCTTGTGCCGTTCTACGTTTTTCTTATCCTTGTTTCTTTTGGGTTTCATCTCTAGCCTACCCCATGCTTGGGACAAAAGGCTATGTTGTTGTTGTTGTAAAGAGATATGAAAGCAAACACAGAGACAAACTGAGACAGCTAGGAGTTAAATAAACAAGTCATCTTACCAGATAGATGTGTGCGTGAATCCTTCATTTGGCGGAACAATAAAGGGCCACTACGGTTCCTGATGCTTGGATTTCTCTGACGAAATTCATCCCTTCCATGACAAAAGTGCAAGTGTTACCAGCCTAGAATAGCCATTAGAAAGGCAGAAATGTATATGGAAAACAATATACGGAATAAGAAACACTGCTGCCAGAAGATAAAAGGTCTTTATTATGTTATTAATTACCAGATCCCTGTGGACTACGCTCCACCAACTTAGTTGCCAAAACAACTATTGAACAGTTTCATTTTGTGATATCAAAGGGAAGTTCAAATCGATCTTTGGCAGCAGTTGATAGTTTTCACGAAACTATGCAGAAAGACTTGAGTCTAAGAGATCATTACAACAAAATCTGAAGATATTTACCCACATCATTATCTTCAATGCACGTGTCCATAGAATACATGGCTCACATAGTCACACCAAGCAGATGTAGAACTGATATGCTAGTAAAATGTGGTGTTTTGACAGTTAGGCAAGGCATAGCTTACCTTCCAGTACTAGCAACATCTTTTTTGTTATGTTACTACTTTTTATTCTGTTTCATTTTGTTACAACCACACAAAAGCATGTATGACCACAGCAATCATTTCTTGAAAAGTCACTTGGTGGTACACCTAGACATGGCTCAGTTCTGCTTTTTAGAGCAGTCCCCTTTTGGCAGTGATATAATAGAGAGTTAAGAGTTCCTTTATGACCAAGTGAATATAATAAACTAATAAACCCACTATTCTGCATATCAGACAAGAGTGTTGAAAGGACAAAATACAGGTCAACATGGAAAATGCCGAGCACATTAGCACTTTCAGAACATAATACAATACAGAGTTATATTTCTTTTAAGCACAAGTGAATAGCTAAGTTGCACTGATACGCGATACAGGTACGCCAACACGGCGATACGGAGTTTTTTCAAAAACAAGGATACGCCCATACGTTAAAAAAGACAACATCTCTATTCTCTTCCCAAACTAATCTCCCGTTGACTCCCGTACCGTATTATATTCTCTGCTATTTCGATCCCATCTCACAGGGCAGCGCAGCCGGCCAGCCGCCGGCCGACCGTCTAGCAGCTCGGTTCCGGCAGCAGGCGCGGCTCGGCATGGCGGCGTGGCGTCCTGCGGCAGCGCAGCCCGGCATGGTGACGCGGCGGCGCGGCATTCGGCAGCAGCACAGCCCGGCATGGCGCCGCAGCTCGGCATGGCGAAGCGGCGCGGCATGGGCATCACAGCTAGCAGCGGTGCAGATGGCCGGCGAGCAGCATGTTGCGGACGGCAAGCAGCATGGCGCGTAGAAGTATCGAGGAGGTATCGTGAAGAATCGAAGAAGTATCAGGATTAAATTTATTTGTTTTTTGAGCTGCATTTTCCGATACTCTTCCGATACCGTATCGGTGCCGTATCGGCTCGTATCGGTATCAAATACGTATCGCGATACGCGTACGGCAGTTTGGTGGAGTATCGGTGCAACATAGGTGAATAGAATCCACCCCAAAAGCCTATTACAACAGACTAGGAAAAGAAAAAATACTTGACAAGGAACAAGATAAACATGAGGAGAAAAAAATACCTTTCCAAATCAGCACTCATGTAAGGAGAAAGAACTTCCTCAGGTATAAGAGAACCACTTGAATGCTTGTGGCATCCACTAGTGCCCAGATTCATGGGTACAGAAACACTTCTTTCCAAACTTTCACCATTGCAGTTGGCACTTTTGCAATGCTCAATTTTTGGGAATTGCAGGGCAGATACAGATTCAGCACTTGGTTGCACTCCCGAATAAGCAGCAGTAGGGTCGGGATCATCAGCACCACAAACATCAAAACAAGATCTGTAACACTAGTTAGTGAAGATCCTTCATAATCCACTACTATTTTTACAATCCAAAGCTCAAAACATGGTAAAGATAGCATAATAGTGATGGATTAAAGAAAAAAAGTGAAGATAACGGTCACAATATACTAAATTCTATTCCATGTGGATATTTATCTTTGAAATTCACTGCCCAGCATCATCAAATCATGTATGACAACTTCAGACACCAATATATATGCACTGAAACACTTCACAAGACACTCCAAACAATATTAAGCCAAGACAAGTATTCCTCAGTGTTGGGGAAGAAAATAGATGACTTGTCTCTCTATCTTTACTAGATTAAACACTTCAACCGATTACATACACAGATAACGCAAACAGTAATGAAAGTAATTCACAGATCATCCTTTATTTTAAAGGAAATTCATAGCGTCAAAAAAATTATTACCCCCTAACCTCCAAGTTGATCAACACGATTTAATCAAATGTTCAAACGCAAGTTGCATTCACAGAACGCAAACAAAAAATTTTTATAAAACAGACAATTGAAAAATTATGCTGAGAATAAGGGTGTGTTTAACATGACGAGAAAGTTGCAGTGTGAAGAGCTTACTTTAGTGCCTCAAGGGGGCGGCTTGGAAAAGAAGTGGACAGAGCATCATTCAAATCTTCTACTTCTTGTATCTCATCCTGATAAAGTTGGAACCATGATGTGCTTAGTGTATCACTATGAAGTTAGTTTATGCATGGGGTCTCAATCAGGTAACTATGATGATGGTAACCCAGTACCTCTTCAGGCCTTCCAGAAGCACCATGATTGACCCTTTCCTGGTAAATATGTCCAGAAATACCAGGGTTGTAAGCATCTTGTGAGACATCCTTTACTTTGTTATCCCTGATATCTAAGTGACAAGTGCCATTCGAACTGTCTATCTGCCAAAGAATACAGCCTCAATTAGAAAAACACAGATTTTTTGCAAACGGTTGTCCTTTTGGCTGATTTATTTCAACCCTTAACAGCTAGAAGAATCCAGTAAAATTTAAGTCTTACAAGGGCAGCTGCATTCTTCAAGTCCTCTAGATTGAAGTTCCAACCACTGATGCCTCGTATGTACTCTTTCTGAAAGGAAAATAACTGCATCTGTCAGTAATATTGTATGAATAGGTCAACACTGAAACCAAAAAAAAAGTTCAAATAGTAGTTTGTGTTCCAAAACACAATGAAATCTGACAAACACAAGCAGGTGGTTGCTAACATCACAGTTCCAAGAACCAAACAACCCAACAAAAATATTTCTGTTGCAGTTTTCAGAAACCCAGATAAATTCATCTCAAAACTTGACAAAAGCCATATTTAAATTATTTTCCACATGAAAGATGGAAAAAATATGTAATTTCCTTCAGAATAACTAGAGGATCCACAACTATAAAGGAAAAATGTGCTTCTTTCAAGGAGGCAATCTTCAAATAAACAAAGATCTCATCTACTAGTTTAACTTGAGCCTAAGACCATGGTAAATTCGAGCCAAGAGGGCATATAATAATTTATAATAATTGTGAAGATGTAAGATATCGCAGAACAAAGAGAAAACTTTAACCTGTGATAGCTGCTCCTTGCTCTCTTGACCAAGCTTGTTATTGAGAAGCAACTCAGCCTCTTTGCTCTACAATGCAAGTAAAACAAAGGTCATACGGGTTACAGCAATGTCATGCCACTTCATAAACACTATTTGCACCTTCAGTTCCCTAAAGCGTTCACCCAGCGGAGGGAGACCTTCAAGAATACTCCGTGCTAGATATTCAGCTGAGCGAGCTTGCTTAAAGAAAGAATGCTTCAAGAGCTTTTCTGAAGGAGGACGCTTGCGTGGATCCTTGACTAAGCATGTCGCCACCAAATCTTTGAACGACTACAAATGAAAAGGCATGTATTAATACAGAATCTGTACATTACACAAAAGGAACTCAGTAAATAGAACAAACCTTTGAAAACCGCTTGTCCCTCTCGTAGTCCAGACCTGGTGGTGCATTTTGCAAGGTCATAAGCAACACCTACGAAGAGAAAAGATGTCACTATCATTCTGAAGTCTGGGAGAAACTACTGATGCAAAATAAATGTACTTCAGTGCTGACCTTCATTGGAGGGTACTTTGAAAATGGAGCATGACCATGTGCTAGTTCTAATGCCGTTATCCCAAAGGACCATATGTCAGCTCTGTTTGTAAATTAGAAATTAAAAATTAAGTGAAAAGGGAAACATATATATAAACAACAGAATAATCAGCAAGGATATTATCCAAATTACAGGTACTAGCCATGTACTTACTTGTAATCATAACCATGCAATTGTTGCATGACTTCAGGAGCCATCCTGAAGATGCAAGGGATTATGTAAGATCAACAGTATGTTCATTCAAGCAAAGAATTAAAATGACATTACAGACTAAAAATAATTATATACAAATCAATAGGTACTAAATATTCACCAGCAAGGCGTCCCAACGAATGTATTTCTTGCTCTTTGCCTATTTCCAGTATCGAACATGCAGGCTGACACTCCAAAGTCTGCTAGCTTCACAGCTCCATTTGTATCTATTAAGATGTTTCCAGCCTGAAATAGATTAGTAATGTGGAACATAATTTAGAACATGCACCCAATGATGATCAAAGAAAACAGAGAACTGAAACCTATATCATGATCTAGCCGCATCAAAATATCCAGCAGTTGTGTTTTAGTTAGAACAGATACTTAAGGCATGAGATGACTAGTATCCTAAGTTTTTCATCTTCCCCTTAGAGCTCTTCATTGTGCAGCATTCCCTCATTATGTTGTTGCATCAGCAGGCCACTAAGTTTGTGCTTCAGAGGATAGCTTTGTACTTCAGTATTTGTGCAAGTGTTGGAATCTGACATGAGTGTTCAGCCTGTTGGCTTCCAAATCAGCAAGCTGGGAGAAAGGGGTTCTTCAGTTCATCATATATAGATGAGTCTTGAAATATTAAATTATCAAGTACTATCTTCAATTCTCCAGCCAACAATGGTAATGCACCATAACACGCTTTCAACAATATGCTCAGAATAAAAAAATGCCATATTACTAAAGTTTTTTAAAAAATGAATCCATATGCCGTTTTCAAGTAACATTTCTAGATACATATGAAGATATTATGGACATAGTTGATCTTTAAATTTGCT
The DNA here is from genome assembly GCA_015476505.1 of Urochloa ruziziensis. Taxonomy (NCBI): domain Eukaryota; kingdom Viridiplantae; phylum Streptophyta; class Magnoliopsida; order Poales; family Poaceae; genus Urochloa; species Urochloa ruziziensis. The sequence continues at coordinate 49,695,052 of CM027126.1, forward strand.
GGCTGCACTCTCAAAAACAGTAAATGACACTTTATGTGACTTGAGAGGACTGCAGTATGATAGCTATACTTGTGGTAGAAGCATATAACGTGCATCACACATCGGAGAAAAAAAACTATCAGGGGGGCATATGCATGCTGACGAAGGGAACCTTTTTTCTGTATGCAAGTTTTAGAAACACTGGAGAAAACATAATCAAGGCAATCTAGTTCAGTTTAATGCCACAATAAAACTAGCCGCATTAGCTAACTTTCAAATTATTTTCCCAGGAATTTTAGGCAAAATATGCCTCACACTTCACCCATTCTGATCAGATTTTTTTCCACCCCCAAATTTAAACTTCTTCACCCTTCTCAATTTGTTTTGCAAGAACTGATACCACAGCTCCATAGCAAGGTGGTGACTAGAGACCCAGCTGGAAAGGTAAAAACTAATGCAAACACTGCCAACCAATTATATTTAATTTTGCAAAAAACTAAGTGATAGATTACCATGAAAAGCATAGAAATCATAGAGATATAAAATTCAGAAGCCCCTCAACCCCCCCCCCCCCCCACCCACAAACAAAAACACCACCAAAAAAAAAGAAAAGAAAAAACTCCCTCCCTCTACGATCCTGCTCTATTATAAACCCAAAGATGTTTGTGGCCTCAGTCGAAATCTTTGCATACAAAATTGGAACGTCCGTAACCAGGATGTGCAGTCGCCTCTAGAAAGGAAAAGGATGACACAATAATCAGACTGAACCCGTTCAGTCTGATGCAACTGGTGCATGGCTTGAACCTAAGGGTACTATTATACTATTTAAAATACAAACAAATAGAACAATTAAAATAGGGACATAAATTATGTTTTGTTAATGATAACACTCTCGAATGGCATACAAAAGGAATTTCTTGAGTGACATTTCTTTAATGGATGCCATGTAGCTAAATTTCTCACAAGTCAATCCAAATTTTGGATGTGGTATTTCTTTAAAGAGGAGATGGATGCCATGTAGCTAAATTTATCACAAGTCAATCCAAATTTTGGATGCAGCTTCTGCTCTAATACATAACTGGAGATGTGAAGAATTGTAGAAATATATTACCTTTACATCTCTGTGAATATGTCCTTGAGAATGTAGGTAGACGAGAGCTTTCAGAACTTCCCGCAGCAGAGTAGCAATGACCGGCTCATCAAACCCTTCTGGAAAAGAAGTTTTCATAATGTGGAGAGCAGATCCAGCAGCCATGTAAGGCATGACAACCCAAAGCTGATGTCCATTTGTAAATGAGCAATATGCACGAAGAAGGTTTGGGTGGTCAATCAAACTCATTGTTTGCACTTCCCGTCTTATACCATCCTAAAGAATGGTAATTCCAAAAGGATTAGAAACGCAAGTCCAAAAACAATGTCTAGCATGACATTTATTTGATATTACCATGCTCACAGTCACAGAAAAAATAAGAGGTAACTGTCTTAAAAGAATAAAAAATGGATGTAGCTTAAAGTTATCAAACACAAAGTGAGACAGCATGTCCAAATGAAATTGCATTTTCCACCAATATTACAAAGGATTGGGTCACATAAAGTTATGATGTCGCCAGGAATGAAGTTTACATTTCCTGTGGCAGTTCTGATTATTGAGTTGCATGCTCCAACCAGTTCAACCCAAAAGCTTAAGCTGATGGGAAGAGGTGGGCAATTCACTTATACTCCAACACTCCCCCTCACGTGCAGGCTCCCCAAGGCCGCATACGTGGAAACTGGAGTGGGCTGCAATTATTTTATTTAATCGCGCCCGCCAGGATTCGAACTCGAGACCTCTGGCTTTGATACCATATTGAGTTGCATGCTCCAACTAGTTCAACCCAAAAGCTTAAGCTGATGGGAAGAGGTGGGCAATTCACTTATACTCTAACACTGATCAGCAAATGACTTAAGTTAACAAGTCCCCCCAAAAAAATGCAAGGTGCCATTTGCACTGTTGCATGCAAGTAATATCTTACCCTGAGGCCTATAACACAAATTATCAAAAATAAAGTATTATCTTACTCATACTGAAAATGTTTAAAATTAGGATATAGCTTTCAAAGTAAGGATCATGTATGTCAGCAACTCGTAATGCTGTTGATCCAACTACCAAACAGTTTGCGCTAAAATTATTCAGGTAGAAAGGATTGCATAACATTAGATGTCAAGTTTCAACAGTGTGCTTCAATAAATATGAACATGCTTTCAGTTCCTGCTGGTTTACATGCGGTATAATGTAGTGAATTGCAAGGACACACACTACTCCCTCCCAACTGCCTCCATTGTAAAAAGAAAAAAAAAAGATGGTTTCCCTCCTAACACAGAACAAGATAACAATCAATACTTCCACAAATGACATATCTAACTCCTCTTATTCCTCCCACCCCTTTAATTAGTGCACACTGTTAGCGAGGGGTCTTATGACTAGCCGGCCCTATGGGCCTCGCGTGGCTGCTCAGGCCGCACGGCTGTAGGCCGTGCGCCCACCCCTCCTTAGGGTTTTGGATAGATGATCTCGTATACGGCAAGGATCTCCTGTTTGGTATTATTTCTATAAACCCTAGAAATCCTTGCCTATATATGTACACGTGCTACGGCACCTCATTCATCAATCTATTATTTTCCCGAGCCATATCGCTTTCAAACGCAATCATCATACTCATTCAATGCAAACTCCGCTTGCAATATATGGGATCTTTAGCAAACACCAACCTTAAAAACCTTAAATAACGTCTCTTGGATAACAAAAACAAGTTTCTTATATAACAACAATAATCTTATTGAAAATTGTATTATTTGTCTTCTAAACTACTACATATTCTAGAATCTCATGCCGAAGAACCAGCATCCAAGCCAGATCTAAGCCTACCCACATGAACAAACAAATCATCAATGCTCTGCAAGAACTAAAAGAGCATTATTGTGACATAATTGTACTTGTGGTTTGCCTACATTTTATTTTTTGTTTGAACAAGCATCAACTTATGCTCCAAGAAAAGAAATTACATTTATTTCTTCAAAAGTTTTTGACAAGGAAATATAAATTAGCATAACTGAATTAAATGAAATTTGGCAGAGAACATAACTTACCAGGTCATTGTTGCATTTCTCAAGGTCAAGAACTTTGATCGCAACCATAATGTCAAGCGGGACACATAGAGCTCGGTATACTGTGGCACTAACACCTTCTCCAATTTCCTCATATAACTTATACTCATCTGGGTTAGTTGGAAACCTTCTACTAAGAAGTGCATGCTCCATGGTCCAAATTTAGAGAGCACTACAAGTAACATCAGCGCTCTTAAAACTTCCATAGCATAGAAACACAGCAGTAAATGACGAGAACACCATATAGGTGTGCCTCAGAAGAGCATCCAGCATTGTGAAATTTGATAGATGAATGCTTGGACCAATATGGGAGCATTTATTTCATTGGGTTAATTTCACACATCCCTTCTCCAGTGGCTTATATTGAAAGACACAAGAATGAAGTAGACACCAGATAGCTACCCAACTTTGCTTCACCAATAGTATTGTAGCAGAATATTATAAGCTGTAAGGAAAGGAATATGAAAGCATCAACAAGGTGGAGAACCTAGGATAGGGACAGGGATATAGCTGCATTAAAAGGCACCTATGTCGCTAACAGCATAGCACCATATCCAGACTTTAACTAACATGTGCTAAAATTCTCTACGGAAGATAAGAAACTGAACAATTCAACAATGCAACCTAAATCTCGCATTAGTGCGAGACAGAGATACCTAGCTAGCCATCGAATAAACAATTCCCGAAAGAGGGGGGAAATATTAAAGCATGAATTGATCTTCCAATACTAAGCCATAGGGACTAGTTACAACCTAAACAAACATCCAAGTGAAAAGCCCCAATCTCAACAATTACATCAATCAACAGCCTAGCTTAGCATGCTATCTCCAAACAGCGGAGGATAGTGAAACGCAAAGTTCAGTTAAGCAAGCTTGGGTCCCTGAACTACTAGCACTTAGCAGGTGTGCAGCTTCATTGAACTCAAAGCTCAGTTCATACTTACGCAAGCTAGCTGTAAGCTGTCCAGCGTCTCGCAGCAGCAAAGCAATCACTTCGCCCCCAAGCTAAACCCACGATCGCGTAGCACGAACGAACCATCCTAGATGCCCTTCCCACGGCACCAAAGCCTAAGATCGCGCTACCACAAACTTCGCCGCTGCGCTACCACAGCACAGCTTGGGATCCCCTGGGGAGCAGTGTTACCTGGAGACGGTGAGACGAGGAGCTCCGGGAGGCGGATCGCCACCAACGAGCGGCGGCGGCGCTGGCACGACGGTGCCGGATCAAGGCCGCGGCGGGGGTGGGGCACCTACGGATCTGAGGTGCCAGCAAGGCGGGAGCGGTGGCCACGCGGATCTCGACTGAGGAAGAGGATGCTGCGGACCGGTAGAGGTGAGGATGCGGTAGCTGAGGACGGCGCTGGCGATTGGGAAGCGGTGGCGGAGACGGGGAAGAGGACGACGGCGCCGAGCAGCAGAAGCGGCAGCGGCAGCGGCAGCGTAACGGGCTGGGGGAAGACGAAGCGGAGAAGAGAAGATGGAGTGGAGGTCTGTCTTCCTTTTTGGGCCCGCCGATTTTCTGTGGCCGCCGCGTGACGGGGCGTCGCTACCTGCCTCGATGCGCTGCGTGGCTGCGTGCCGGGTCGGACTCGGCCGCGGCAATTATAGGATTTCTTTATAGAAACTATATTAGGAAAATATATCTGTTTTCCTTTTTCTTGAGGTCCCCCTTACGTCGATGTCGTTTATAGATTCTCTTGAAATAGTGCACCATATATAAACAAATAAATCGAGCCAAATGTCTTCTAGCCTAATTGGTTAGAAAAGGTGAAGTATGGTCACACCATTAGACCTATGTTTGATTCCTCCTTGAAGCGGATTTATGCGGCTGGTTTAAAAAAAAAATCCCCTCGCCAGTTTAGCTGGGGTTCGAGGGTTGTGTAGACCCGGAAAAGGTTACTTCTTCATGAAAAAACGTGAGGCTTTTCACCCCATTGGGTCTATTTTTTTGAACAAATAAATAGAAACACCTCCATTTTTTGTCTTTCTTTGTTTCAACCATCTTACATAACCTTCAAACACATAATCTATACTAAAAAGGACGACGAAATTTCTATACTAAAAAGGATGATGAATTTTTAATGTAAAATCTTACATCTTGCTCTTACAATGCCTACACCATCGGATTTAATGATGATCGAACGCTTTAGATTAATATAAAGAGTTTATATTGACTACGTCTCTAATTTAGTAAATTTTCTGAATATGTGCCTGCGGCACCTGCCCTTTTGCTAATCTATACTATAAAGAGCGAAAGATTTGACGGTCATACAAATCTTACTCTTACATCTCCTACACTGTCGGATTTTATGATGATCGAACACTCTAGATTAATATACAGAGTTCATGTTGATTACATCTCTAATTTAAAACTCTTACACCTTTAAGCCTACACCGTCGGATTTTATATTGATCGAACGCTCTAGATTAATCTAAAGAGTCCATGTTAACTACATCTCTAATTTAGTAAATTTTTGAAACACATGCCGGCACGTGTCCTTCTGGTAGTATACTAAAAAGGACAATGAATTTGATGGTCAAACAAATCTTACTCTTACACCTTTAAGCCAACACCGTCGCATTTTATGATGATCGAACCTTTTAGATATAGAGTTGTTGACGGCCATTAGAGCCACTTGATGACCGTCAACTCTTCGGTAATAATTAGAGGATCACACTAAGTTCTATGCATAAAATGTTTATTTCTCACGAATTTCACAAGTTTTGAATGAGTTGTGCTTGTAGGTGAAAACAGGTGAAAAGGTGGTCAAATTGGTCACAAACTCTCACTACTACAAACAAACATTTTCGGAGACGGTTTTTTCCATTAATGGAGGCGGTTTTTGCAACTGTCTCTAAGCTGGGGTCTCTGTTAATCGGGCATTAACGGAGTCGGTTTTTCAACCGTCTCCTAAAATCGACTAACGGAGGCGGTTTTTCAACCGTCTCCTAAAATCGATAACAACCGCCTCTGTTAATTGTTCTAGCCGAAAATAAAAATGCCAAAAAAATTTGCAAAAAAAACTTTTTTAATTGGGCTGCCCCCACTAGGTTTTTCAACCGTCTCCTAAAATCGATTACAACCGCCTCTGTTAATTGTTCTAGCCGAAAATAAAAATGCCAAAAACATTTTAAATTGGGCTGCCCCCACTAGCCAGCCACCAGTCACACTTTTTCACGTAAATTTGACACTACGCTGCTGACGGGATTTGAACCGGCAACCTCTCCCTCACGCATGTCTTGCTCTACCACTACACCACACTTTCTCATGTGTCCATACTCTGTTTTGATTTCTATCATATTACACAGAACCAAGTGTAAATTGTGTTTTTGAACTTTTAAACGAAGTCAAATGAAAAAGTTGTCAACTACTGAGTTTTTTAACTTTTTGAGGTCTATAACTTTCATATAGGTCATTTCTCCATCCAAGGTCTTTTGCGAAATTTGAATCTCAAATTTGAGAACATTCAAACGTACTTTTCATGGACAAGATAATTTCAAATGAAAAGGTTGCAAACTACAAAGTTTCTTAACTTTTTGAGATCTATAACTTTCATATAGGTCATTTCTCCATCCAAGGTCTTTTGCGAAATTTGAATCTCAAATTTGAGAACATTCAAACATACTTTTCATGGACAAGATAATTTCAAATGAAAAGGTTGCAAACTACAAAGTTTCTTAACTTTTCGAGATCTATAACTTTCATATTGGTCATTTCTCTATCCAAGATCGTTTGAAAAATTCAAATTTAAAATTTGAGAATGGATTTACGGAGACAGTTACATTCATTTTAGGAGGCGGTTACATTTGATTGTCTCCTAAAATCGATTAACGGAGGCGGTTATTGTAACACAACCGCCTCTGTTAACGGTCGATTAACGGAGACGGTTGTGTTACAATAACCGCCTCCGTTAATCGATTTTAGGAGGCGGTTAAAACGTAACCGCCTCCTAAAATGAATGTAACCGCCTCTGTTAATCACTCGCATTAACAGAGACTGTTATTTTTTGTAAACATTTCAGCAAATGTTTTGACAGTGTCTCCTAAAATGTTTTTTGTAGTAGTGTCTGGCCGACCGGCCTAGCCTAGGCCGGCCGTCCTGGACATCGATCCTACCGTCCAAGGAGTACGTCAGTGCAACGGAGGGGCGACACAAACCAGAGGCAGGCCGACCGGCCTACCCTAGGCCGGCCGGCCCCTAACCGTCGTAACCGTCATGGATCCAACACCCACGGACCTCAGGAGAAAATCAGAGACGTTCACTACGAAGGCGGTCGCAAGAAGTGCCAGGTGGAGGCCGACCGGCCTCGCCCAAGCCGTCTGGCCATGTGCTATCTCCTCGCGCGATGGGCCTTGGCGGGGCGGTTAGTCAGGTCGGTAGCGTGGTTGTTACGCCGGCTACCGACCATGGGAGGCTATAAAAGCCCCCCTCCTCTTGACTCCAACAACACACCACAAGCTAAGTGAAGCACTTGAAGGAGCTCTTCCACCTTTTCCATTTCTTAGATTAGGATTAGAGTTGGGAAGTAGAGTCGAGCTTAGCTCGGAAGTCCAGAGTCTTCGGAGTTTTGGTAAAGCTCTTGTACTTTTTAGAGTATATTTAATATATTTACTTCTTTACTTTCAGAGTTTAAGTATTCGCCTTCTATGTCTCCTTTGTCAGACAGAAGTTTTCCATTAGCTTTAGTTTAGAGTTCAGTTTAGCTCTGTCGGGATCCATCTCGTAGGTTTTCTCACCTCGACCAGGGTCGTAAGACGCCTCTGGAAGGACGCAGATTTCCTTTGAAAGGCCTCATGGGAAATCCTAACACTCAGGTACAGACGTGGTGTCTGGCTTGGTGTTAGCTAGGAAGTGTGTTGCACCCCACGGAACAGCTGTGGTAGGTGGCAGGTGGTGACAGTCATGTTCGTCCTTTGTACTCCACCATGTTCGGGTGTATTCATAACAGTAGTGCTGAGCTCAGAGAATAGCCCCCATTTCTCCCCTTGTTCTGTGGTTCTCGCGTTCTAGCCGTCGAAGCAATCTCTGCCCCGGTATCTAAGTTAGAGTCTAGGTTAAGGTTATAGCGGCCTTTCTCTAAGTAGAAGTGTCCTAGATCCGGTCTCTCCCAATGTCTTTCCATTTCTATAGATTCTTTCCATTTCTATAGATTTGAGGCTCATGTGTCGCTGGTCTTTTAGACCTTCTATCCGGTCATTCATTTGACCATTATCCCTACACTCAGGTGTATTTTGCCTAAGATTAGTGGCTCAATATTTCTGACAAGAATTATCATTTCATTCATCAATCTTCTTTATCCATACTGCTTCCCTGCAGAAATATAAATATGATACCCTGGTTTACTCCAAGGTGAAATGCTACATCGGTCTATTCTGTGCGCTTGCGGAATAATATTCTACTAAGCTACACGATAATCAGAGCGCTCTCGAGTGTTGCTAAAAAGTGACGCTAAGGAGTGCCGACAAGCATTTCTGGCGCCGTTGCCAGGGAAGCAATTGGCTAAAGATAATTGTTGAATAATTTGATAATCTTTGCAGACTTATTACCACTAACCTTAGTGAGCTTACCACTGCAACAGTCGTCTGTTTTTGATGTGTTTTGCAGGGTAGTGCATGAGTGGTTTCAACTTACCATCAAACTTCGATCCTAATCCAAACGCATTGGAAGGTTTGTGAGGAGAAGATACACTCCCCTCAGATTTCTCTCAGTTCGAACATACTTCTCGAGTCAACATCCGACTCGGAAGCACCTGAGTCGATATCTGATTCAGAATCATCTTATTCGTCAGCTCCCGAATGACCTGGGACTATGGCCGCCCCGAAGAAGACGCTCCGTGAATTCTCAGCCCCGTCAAGCAGCAACTTTCCGGGGCTGTCTGATGCCGCGAAAGGAGAGTTTGCACTGAGGTCTGGACTAGTTAACATGGTCCAGGCAAGTGTTTTCTGTGGGAAAGCAACTGTGGATGCCAACGCACACCTACGTAACTTCTTGGAGGTGTGTAGCACAATCAACCCCAATGGCACACCGATAAATGCTATTCGCCTTCGGCTGTTTCCCTTCTCCTTGCTTAGGAAAGCAAAGGAGTGGTTTTATTCTAGCAAGCCATCCTTCGAGAACAATTGGCAGACTTGTGTAGATGCATTTCTGACCAAGTATTTTTGGTGGGCAAGACCAATGCCCTCCGTGGCAAGATCACAAGCTTCCAGCAACAAGATGGAGAATCCGTACCGGAAGCTTGGGAGCGATTGCAAGAGTATATTGCAGCTTGCCCACACCATGGCATGGAAGAGTGGCTTATCACTCAGAACTTCTTCCATGGCCTGACTCGACGATCGCAAGAGCATTGGATGCAGCTGCAGGAGGAGCATTCCTCTCGCTAGATGTGGACGGGGCTAAGGCGCTCATCGAGAAGATCGCCTCTCACAAGAGTTGGGTGGGAGAGAGACAAGCTACTCGTACCAAAAGAGTTCATCAGATTGACTCCGTTGATATGCTAGCCGCCAAGATGGATCTCTTACTGAAGAAGATGGAATCTCCTAATCAGGAGATGAGCCAAATCGTTGATGCAAGAATCACTTGTGAGACATGTGGTGAAGCTGGACACTCGGGCAACAGCTGCCCGATGACGCAGGAAGAAGCCAACTTTATTGGGAATGACAATCCCAATAACTCAGGCTTCCGTCCACAACAATGTTGGAATTCTAAGCCCAACCTCCCATTCAGCCAACAGTCAGGTAACATTTCTAATGACAGTTTTCAGCCATCCCTAAAGGACATTTGGTATGGCCAGAAACAAATAAAAATAGCATTAGCATGAAATTTCTTGCTAATGATAAAGTTTTTGAGTCTCTGGCCGCCCAAATAGAAGGCTTTAATTCTTTCCTTAAGAACCAGCTGAGTTTCAACAAAATGATAGAAACTCAAGTAGCTCAGCAGGCTGCATCTTGTCCTAACCCTAACGTGGGGAAATTGCCTGGGCAACCGGAAGTACCCATTAAGGAAAATGTTAGTGCGGTGACAACGCGGACTGAAAAGTCCACGCGGGATCCACCTTTGCCTCAAGGTGCAGGTACTCGGTGTGCTGAGGCCGAAGACAAGGAGGAGTAGGAAGAATCCGACCCCGCTTCTAAGGAGGAGAACGAGGCCCCGAAAGCGTCCAACCACTACCGCGATCCTACTTTCCTGCCGTTTTCGGAACGAAGGAAAAGACCAGTGGCCGACGAGCAATACGGGATGTTCATCGAGTTAATCAAGAATGTTTACATCAATATACCCCTTCTTGATGCCTTGCAGGTCCCCACCTATGCCTAGTTTGTCAAGGACATCCTTGGTAATAAGAGAACCTTGCCGACCACTGAAACGGTACAGCTAATGAAGGAATGTAGCTCGGCTATACTCGGTCCTCACCTTAGAAAGAAGAAGGACCCATGATGTCCCACAATTTCTTGCTCAATAGGAGGCCAAGATTTCAACAACGCCTTGTGCGACTTGGGCGCAAGTGTCAGCTTGATGCCAAATGTAGTCTTCGACAACCTTAAATACATCACTCTAGTCTCTACTCCCATGTGTTTACAGTTAGCGGATCAATCAGTCCGCTATCCAGCTGGGATTGCGGAGAACGTCCCGGTGAAAATCGGGAATTTCTTCGTACCGGTCGACTTTGTCGTTCTCGACATGGAGACAGACGCAAAGAACTCTCTCATTCTTGAGAGATCATTCTTGAGTACTGCAAACGCTACGATTGACGTTGGAGCCGGAGTCATCAGATCAAACTCAATGGGGGAGACAGAGAACTTTGCCTTCCATCCAAAGGAAGAGCAATCCCAGGTCAACATGGTAACGAAGTCGAGGTCCAGGTCCTGAGTACGGAAGCACTCGAGAGAATGTTAGAATACTTCACTCTCCGAGAGAAAAAGGAGCATGATAGCTATCATGCGCAGCAGAGGATATCGCGAAAGAATGTTTTGGATAAACAATCGAAGGAAGAGAAGAAGGTTGAATCCAAGCCCCACCATACGAGGAAGATATGGCGAGTAAAAGCAAACGATGTCCCGAACAAGACTTCGGAGCGTCCCGCTCAAGACGAAAAATCTGAGCCCTCGTCATAAGGTATGTGGTATTTATCCATGCATTGCAATGCATATAGATTAGGTTTATTTCCTTGCATGTGAAGTTTTATTTCTAATAATTCATGGCATGTTTATTTTTTCGCAACTACATATTTTATTTCTCTCTAATTGCATAAGTATATAAAAAATATATATATTTTCGGCTGAATATCAGGCCAGCCGCCCCCACCTAGGGCGGCTGGCCCCACTTGTTATTCAATCAGCTAGACTCTCGTGCAGTATTGTAGTGCTAATCATGCAAACATTCCACGACAAAGTGCACCACCGACGGAGCACAGGGCAGGCCGAATGACCCCATCATGGCCGGCCGACCCTCCTCTGCCGCTCGCATCGCGTCGCCAACTACCATAGCACAATCTACAGCACCCCAACCACCGACGAACGAGGATGGGCACGACTTGCACCATGTGCAGCCGATTGGCCCCAATGAGGCTAACCGGCCTCCCCCTGCCGCGTGGCTATAAAAGTCAGGGTGCATTGCCTTCAATCCTCGCCCCTCAACGCAGGTAAGCAAGCTTCTCAGCCCCTGCGCTCTTCTTCCCCTGTCCTAAGCTCTTAAGCAACTTTTAAGCAAGTTTAGAGTTAGTCACAAGAAAATTCTGCTAAGTTTGAGTCATAATTCTTGTGCTAAAGAAACTCTGCCCGCCGAACGAGAACGTTTGTGGTGGTTCATTCCCCACAAGAAAGACTAACCTTGTTGTGGTGATTAACCCCCCACAAGAATGCCTAACTCTTAGACTCCTAACCCTTGATTCCTTTGGGTATTGTTAGTACTAATCTTTTGCAGGAATGATGTAGACCAAGGCGAAAGAGAAGGCGAAGGAGAAGGCAAGGGGAGTGGTGACCAAGCTCAGCTCCTCCAGCTCCAGGCGATCTCATAGCTCATTGCTTCCTGGGAAACCATCTACAGCATGACAGCGAAGCAGGACCGTCACATACACTGCTACCCGAGTACCAGCAACAGTAGCCGTCAGAGAACCCCACTGCAACCCGAGTACTAGCAACAGTAGCCGTCAGAGAACCCCACAACCCACATGAGTTTTGAGTAGATGTTCGACTTCTACCAAGGTACGAGTTATGGTCCGCAGGTGGGACCGTCGGCGTCAGCCAGGTTTGACTATGAGAACCCAGTCGCTCAGGAATTCTTGGAGGTTCGTACTCGGCTGGACACGGTGAGCCAGCAACAACAGGAGATGAGCGAGAATCTCACTCACAACACCGAGCTCACACAGCAGAACTAGGGGATGACCACATCCCTGCAGACCGACCTCTCCGGCTTCTTTGACCACATGCATTTCGACCCCAACCAATATTACCAGTGAGCATCAGCGAAGCTTGGGGGAGTCGTTGGTGAAAGCCAGGTAAGTTTTCCTATCCGTCTGTCTTTGTCCGTTCCAGTTTTTCCAGCCATGCCATGCCATGAGAGTAATAGTAGCAGTAATAAATAATAAAAAATAATTAAAAAACGTGTATGAATAAAATGCTCCTCAAAGTTTTATGCATGGAAGTTATGTGTGACCCTCTCTCTCGGAATGATGAATGGTTGCTCTGTTACGCTTTCTAAATGCCTTGTTCATAATTCATCTATCTCCTAGTACTTCAGTTCTTTGGCATTTGAAAACCCTTCATGTTTATCTTGTGGAAGTAAGAGCAACATGTTCATAGTCCAAGTTGTTGGGAGATTTGATATGATTTGCTTGAAGTATAACTGTATACTCAGTAAGGAACATCTCGTAAGTTTTTATAAAATATGAGACGGTATTTTTTCCCTGATGGAATTTCAAAGTCCTATCTATAGCCTATACGGTTAAATATCACTAGCTGCCATATGCTACTTTGTGTTGCATTGAGTTTTGCCGAAAGGTGTGTTCGCTTGAAGAAGGTACTTGTCATCTACCTGTCTTTTTCCTTTGCGTACCCTTTTTTCTGCTAGCCTCAAAAGTGTCCGGCTTGTCAATTTCCCACTCTGGGGTTGATATCCACTTTCGCCGATACACATCCATCACACCAGCCTAAAATCTCCACTTTGAACCCATTCCATTCCAAGAAGGTCATACAAATACTCCCCATAAGTAAATTCTCGCTGTCAAGGAAGAAAGAAAGAAAAAGAGATGTGAGAAATCTATACTCGAAAAAAGAGAAAAGAGAGGAAGAAAAAGGGTTAGAATCAAAACATCTCAAAATATTCAAAGAGAGAGAATAAGGAGTTCAAATTGACCAATCATTCCCATGTGTGAGTCCATTCTATTCCTCTCCCCTAGAAATTATAAATTCTAATGATTGGGATTTGATGAGTACCATTTCTCGCGAATCACTCTTCGGCTCGACGATACAAGTAACCAAGGTATGCACCTTTACCAATCATCTCTGAGATGGAACCTGAACAGCTGTAGGGACTACCTTGAAACAACCGTTCAGGCTCTCAACCGCTCAAGACGAAGAACATAAGCCGATAAACCCCACAGGTAACAAAGGTATGAGATGCCAACTTATTCAATCTACCTGGAGTGGTGGTTTATGACCGAGGTATTTGTTGAGTATAAACATTGATGCAACCCCTGACCAACTGAACCTAAAGTTTTGGCCTTGCTCGAGGACGAGAAAGAGTCTAAGCTTGGGGGTGTGTTGACAGCTATTAGAGCCACTTGATGATCGTCAACTCTTCGGTAATAAATAGAGGATCACACTAAGTTCTACGCATAAAATGTTTATTTCTCATGAATTCCACAAGTTTTGGATGAGTTGTGCTTGCGGTAAAAACATGTGAAAAGGTGGCCAAATTGGGCACAAACCCTGGCCGACTGGCCTAGCCTAGGCCGGCCGGCCTAGGGATGTCCCAGATAGTCGAGCCACTTCTTTAGAGCACAGCTAAACCAGAGAACATGATCGTGCACGAGGAATCCAAAGATGGTTTGATCAGAGGACCCGAAAGGTCTAAAATGCCTAACCATGGATCAAAGGGCCCACATGCATGCAAATCTCGGGCACGATCCATGTGAACTCCAAGCTAGACATCCATCCTACTATCCAAGGAGTACGTCAGTGCGGAGGGGCGACACGAACCTGAGACAGGCCGACCGGCCCACACTAGGCCAACCGGCCCCTAACTGTCGTAACCGTCATGGATCCAAAACCCACCGACCTCAAGAGAAGATTAGAGACGTTCACTGCAAAGGCGGTCACAAGAGGTGCTAGGTGGAGGCCGATTGGCCTTCCCCAGGCTGGCCGGCCCTGTGTTGTGTCCTCACGCGATGGGCCTTGGTGGGGCAGTTACTCAGGTCAGTAGCGTGGTAGTTACGTCGGCTACCGAACTTGGGAGTCTATAAAGGCCCTCTCCTCTTCACTCCAACAGCACACCACAAGCTCAAGCGAAGCACTTGAAGGAGCTCTTCCACCTTTTCCATTTCTTAGATTAGGATTAGAGTTGGGAGTAGGATTGAGTAGAGTCAAGATTAGCTCGGAAGTCCACAATCTTCGGAGTTCTGATAAAGCTCTTGTATCTTTTAAGGTATATTTAATATATTTACTTCTTTACATTCAGAGTTTAAGTATTCACCTTCTATGTCTCCTTTGTGAGACATAAGTTTTCCCTTAGCATTAGTTTAGAGTTTGGTTTAGCTCTGCCGGGATCCATCTCGCGGGTTTTCTCGCCTCGACCAGGGCCGTAAGACGCCTCTGGAAGGACGCGGATTTCCTTTGAAAGGCCTCAGGGGAAATCCTAACACTCAGGTACAGACGTGGTGTCTGGCTTGGTGTTAGCTAGGAAGTGTGTTGCACCCCACGAAACAGTTGTGGTAGGCGGCAGGTGCTGAGAGTCATGTCCGTCCTTTGTACTCCACCATGTTCGGTTGTATTCATAACAGTAGTGCTGAGCCCGGAGAATAGCCCCCATTTCTCCCCCTGTCCTGTGGTTCTCGCGTTCTAGCCGTTGAAGCGAGCTCTGCCCCGGTATCTAAGCTAGAGTCTAGGTTTTGGTTATAGCGGCTTTTCTCTTAGTAGAAGTGTCTTAGGTCCGGTCTCTCCCAGCGTCTTTCGATTTCTATACGTTTGAGGCTCATGTGTCGCTGGTCTTTTAGACCTTCTATCCGGTCATTCATTTGACCATTATCCCTACACTCAGGTGTATGTTGCCTAAGATTAGTGGCTTGATTTTCTGACAAGATTTATCATTTCATTCATCAATCTTCTTTAACCATACTGCTTCCCTACGGAAATATAAATACGATACCCTGGTTTACTCCAAGGTGAAATGCTACATCGATCTATTCTGTGCGCTTGCAGAATAATATTCTACTAAGCTACATGATAATCAAAGCTGAGGACCCAGTGTGTCCGAGGACCGGTGGAGGGTCGCTTCCTGGTGTGATGAGTGATTGACAACGTGGTGTGGATTGACGTTTCCCTTGGCTCAAGTATTGCAGGTGTAGAATGCGGCTTGGTTGCATTGGTGCAGGTGAAGAACAGGCGCGAAAGGTCTTAGCCATGGCGGCCTCCGAGGAGCGGAGAGACAAGTAGGCTTGGTTCGAGGGACCCGATGGCCAGTGGATCAAGTGCGGTTCACATGCTGGCGAGAACGAGCAAGGGGACGTGGTTCCGGTGCGAGGTAGCGGCTCACAACCGAAGCTCGTACGCGGACGAGAAGCCGGCGCAAGGTGGCGGCTCACAACCGAAGTTTGCGCGCGGGGTTTGGTGATTTGGCCACAAATCATCGGTGGACGGTTTCCCTTGGTTTGGGCCTCAAAACCAAGGACCGAGGACTCGACGAGGCGAACTTGGGCAGCTGGGCCTGTGTGGGCTGACAGGGGCGGTTTAACCTGTGACACCTCGTGTCACTTTTGGAAAATTTATCATGCACATCTACTCATTGTACAACATTCATGGTGCTCATCATGTTTTTGAACTGAGTATCAAGTTTAAATGGACTCCCAAAAATCAAATTTCGTTTTTAAACTCCTTTGAATTCAAATTTGGTTAAGTTAGAACCTTTTCCTTTTAACCCTTTTGGGGGCTTGTTTAAAATTAAAAATGTTTCAACAAGTGGCTTTTGGCCAATTTGAAAATTCATTAGTGAACTATCTACTCTCAGCTAGAAGTTTTGGTTTGGGACAAAAACATCTTTTGCTTGCTCAAACTCTTGGTCAAATAGTGGTCAAACCACTGAATTCAGCACTTCTGAAATTTGGCTAAGTCCAATTTCTGACAGCAGTTTTTAGCCAACTTTAGAGCTCCATATCTTTTATTTTTCAATCTATCCAAACCAAATCAAGTTCATGGTTTGAAACCTGGTAGTTTGAACTCTTCAAAAATCATGAACAACTCCAGGATCTCAAACTCTAGCTATTTCTTTTTCATGCTCAAAGTCAGCTAAATTCAATTCTGTTCTGGGACTTAGAAAATTTTCTGAGTTCAAGTTTTTGGCCGAAGTTTGATCGAATTTATCTCTCAAACCAAATCTTTTTGAACCTGGTGACTTTAACAAAAGTTGTTTCCCTTGGTACCATCTACAACTTTTGTATTGGAATTTTGGAAAGTTTATACACGAAATTTCGAGTTTGAATCAAATCTTTGGAGATGGTTTCGCGGTTACTGTTGCTACTGAATCGACTTCGTCGATTCAGTAAAGCGCAGGGGCGAGCGCTCGTGCGCTGGCGCCGGCTGTGCCACGCGCCGTGCCCGGCCGGCCTTTGCCACGCGCCCTCGCTGTGCATCGCCAAGACGTGCCCCTTGCCATGCGCGCTGCCTCGGTGGCGAGCTCGGCCAGCAACACCGCTTCAGCGGCGGATTTTGACCGCGCGGCAGCCACACGTGGGCCAACTCGGTGAATTCACCGCGGTTAAGCCGTGTTTACCCAATTCACCGTGCCAGTAAACTCTCCTCGTTGTCCTCGTCGTCCTCAACCACTCAGCTCCACCTTTCTCCGCTTCCAGTGCCATTGCCGACTCGAATTCCGGCCGCCATTGCCGCCACCCCACCTCGCCGTGGAGTTTAGCCTTCCCATCTTTCCCCGCCTCTCCCAACCGCTCAAATGGTTACTCCATGACTCCCTGAAGCCGTGCGCCCTCTCATCGTGAACTCCGAGGCGTCGGTGAGCTCTAGCGCCGGCCATCTTCTCGGTGAACCGCCGCCGGCCCTGGACACATGCCAATCCTTTGCTAATCCTTGGGTTTTTCATGCCTAGGTGGTGCGGCTTGGAGTCCTGAGGCCGTGGGTCATCTCCGGCGGGTCTCCGTCCTTCTTCTCCGGCGAGCCCGGCCGGTCAACCGCGCGGCGGCGCGCTGTGCACGGCTGAGTTCGGCCATGGGTGTTCGATTAGAAGATCAAGTTTTTCCAGGGGGTTATGTGAAAGAATGTTGGGTTTATGTGAGAAGGTGGAAAAGTTCTGGGGGTTTTCTAGAAAATCTAAGGGCTTATCTGTGAAGAAAGGACTGGTTGGTAATAGATCTTTTAGATCCAGGGGCCTAAGCGCAAAAGTGTTTTCGGTTTTTCTTTTGTTTTTCTTTTCAGCATGCATGTATTTCTTGTTTAATGCATAGTAAATCATAGGAGTGTGAGAAAATTTTGAAACCAATTTTGTTGTTCTTGTTGCATCTTTGGCTACAGCAGAAAAATATAAAATCATGTTGTTTATATGCAGTTTTCTGTGTAGAAATTTTAGTTAGTTTATTAGCTTTCTGTCAAAATAAATAGTTCTGCATGTCCAAAACTTTTGAGAAAATCACAGTAGCTCTAAAATGTGTTTTTGTGAGCACAGTAAATTTTTGGGTTGCATGCTATCTGTGTAGTTTAAGTTAAGCTTTTTCTCCATGATTAACTTGTTTGTGCTGTTAAAAATAGTTGTGAATATGTTTTTGAGCTCAATAAATCATGGTAAATCTGTGTTAGTGTGTAGATAGTGTTTCTGTGAAGTTTTGCATTTTTGTGCTTAATATTGTTGCTGTTTGTTGTTTTGGTAGATTTATAGCCTTTTTGTCTTTTTCAAAATAATTAGTTTCTGTTAGAATAAAGTGTTGAAAAATTTTCAGTGGTAATCTTGAGTTAAAAGCTTCTCAGAGAAGTTTTTGTGCTGTTAGATAACCTGCGTAGGTTTGTTTGTTTAATTAGTTGCTAAATAACCCTTTATATGTGTGTTTAAATGGTTTTATATTTATAGTTTTGCTAATAAAATGTTTTATAAACAGTTTTGATGAACTCAGTAAAGTTTGGATCTGTTGTTATAATTCTTTCTTAGTGATAAGTTAATCTTGTTTAAAGAGATATGCACTTACTCTATAAAATGTTAAAAATGGTTTTTGCAACATTTCATGTGATTTTATGTGCATATCTTGTTTTGTACTTAAGCTGTATAATTGAATTGCTGCATGCAAGATTTTGTATCTTTTCTCTCTGTTATTCCAAACTCACACATGTGCATTTTCATGTAGAGAACGTGCTAGCTGACGGGGTATACAACTTGGTGCCTGAGTCAGAGGCTGAGCAGCCAGAGCCCGAGGTCGTTGTAGTTGAGGCAGAACAAGACCCGAGCCAAGACTCGGAAGGGCCCAAGGCCAGCGAAGGCAAGCACCGGAGTGCATATAACCTTTTTAACGCAGCCACACTTTAATTTATTTACTTTACAAAGTATTTACCTTATGCATTTAAGTTTTCATAGGAGTTGACTGAAAACCTAGTTGCATGATCCATAGGAAAACCCAGAGTTTTCTAGTATGTGTAGGTCGATAGAATTGCTAGGCTGGTTAAACGGTAGAAGTCGAGTAATTGCCTGTTACTCGCGAGATGCTAAGTGATTTCTTTCAGAGTTATGTTAACCTGTCATCTAGACTGGAAAAGAAAGTTAGGCCGGGCGGAGAATGTTGGTAGGGAAAAGAATGAAATGTTGTAGCTCCGCCTGTGCCAGCTAAGGCCCGTTCGTTGTTAGCTCTGGGATCAAGATTGAATTGTACTACCTCACATGCTGGGAGTAAGAGGTAGTTGAAACTGGTAACTTATGTACTTTAGCTCGCACTGGTATGTTGAACTACGCCTGACTGCCTATTCATGTGCCGGTTAGAGTAACTCATGGCTGACCCGTCGTTGGTATCGGTGGGGACTGGTACTTGAGGGTAGCAGGGTAGGTCAAGTATTTAGTGTTGGCTGAAGGAACGGCTGGCATGAGCAGCTCGACGGGGCTCGTTTGTGCCGTGTGGGTAGGTTAACCTTGCAAGGGATAAAACCGAATCGATTCGCCGTACTCACGGTATTGAGCTCTTGATCACTGGGCAGCATCGCTAGTTAAGAACTTGAATTTTTGTTGATGATCATATGTTGTATGAGTTAATTAATCAAGTTCTTGCTCTCATTTGTAAAAGTTTTTATAAATGCTAATCTAGATCAAATAGCTCAAATAAAATTTGAATGCTAAAACTTGAAAGTAAGGATCTAGTTTAGTTGCTCTTTTTGGCAAAACAAAAACCCAGCCAAAAGCCTTGCATACTAGGAGTCTTAGTTTTCTTCAGTCGGTTAAGTCTTGCTGAGTATTAAATTACTCAACCAGCTTGTGTTAACCCTTTTTCAGAGTCTGAGTCTAGCTTAGCAGAGCAGGCCGCTGAAGCTTTCCCGTGTGGTATCCCTGAAGGTTTCCAGTTGCAGTTTGTTCCGGCTTCGCAGGGTGGGGAGCCGAGGGATTGATAATGCCAGCTGGGCTACTTGTGCATTATCATGTTTTATCGTCGTAGACTCGTACTGTTTAAAACTTCCGCTGTGCTTTTAAAACTCTGTGTTGTAATAATTTTTATAATGTCCTGTTTTGTAAATTAAATCCACGTGTACTGTGTTGTAAAAATTTGTGACTCGTTAATCATCTGTGCTCATTGTGGAGTGAGACATGCCTCGTATTGGTTTCGATAATGTGATCAGTGGTGTAATCGGGAGTTACCCGACAGCAACTACACGGTTATGTCAGTTGAAGTGCGAGTGTGCTGTACTGCTTGCATTAGCTAAGGGACAATGCACTTGAGCTGACATAATTGGGGTGGTAATGTATGGGGATGCTTTCATGAGTGCTGGCATGAAAGGTTCATTATATGCATTGTGTTTTCTGCAGGTACACTAACATGCGTTACGTAAGTTAAGACGTGTACAATACGACTAGTTATTATAGAGAGAGCCGTATGGTTGCCACCGATTCTAACCCCGTAAGACCAAGAATACTTGGCAATTATTTTCTTTTGTGAGGGCGGTTAGGACGAGCATGCATCATGAGTTCTAAAATCTGTCAAAAATCTTTAAAACTTTGTTAGGGTGCCCTGGGATCTACACCACCATCCACTTTGCATTGCACCTAAGGTTGATCTAGTTGGGGTTTTTGGACGTCTGCTGCTGGTCGAAATTTTTTCGGCTAGTAAATGATGTTTTCTGCAGGGAAGAGTTAAAGCAAAGTTGCTCAGAATTTGGTTAGCTTGCTGCTGTAAAAATTTCACATTTTTATCTTCAGTATAGCTCGAGTTATGCCTGTTTTAGTAAGCCCCTGTTTCCTGGAATTTTTCTGGAGGACAGCAATGAGTCTTTGAATTTTTACTCCCTCTTAACATCGGAATCAGATCTTCCATTTCATAAGAAAGTTGTAGAGAAATATCTAACAGATTTTCTGGCAAAGTTTGAGCATTTTTGCATATACCAGTTGAGAGTTATGAATTTTTCTTTACTTGCCCAGAATCTGTCCAATTCTAAATTCAGCAATATCTTTTCCAAATCAAGTGCTAAGCTTCATTTGCTTTTCATTTCAGATGAGTTTCCCAAATAACAACCCCCACATCACCACAGACATCGATGGTCGTCTTTTCTCCAACGGTTTGTACCGAGAGGGTTTTCCTTCTCAACTGTGGGAGACCATGCAGACTTTGGGATACGTGGTCGCTCCTCAGTACGTTGGAAGATACATCACTGAAACCGGAATAAATCGTTGTGAAGTCTCGTTGGTGATTCCCAGTTTACAGCTAGGAGGGGGTGAAGATATTCGCATCGTTGTTACCGGGGGAAATTATGAGGAGGCTTGTGATACTGCCGCATGGAGAGCCTTGCAGCAGCTGAGTTTTAAGCATCAGATAAAGACTTTCGGAGCTCCAGCAGGTGTTTTCATGTCCTCTACCAATGAAGTGGGTGAGTCTAGCTCCAGTGTTAAAAAGGAAGACGCTACCGATGTGCAGAGTATGACTCGCTATATGGACAATGTTAACCGTCTGATTGAAAGTATGGCTTTTAGTTATGGCGCAATGTTGAATGCTGCTAACTCACAGGCCCAGGAAAGAGCAGCAATGCAGGGACAAGTTGACCAACATATGGCGGTAATTGGAAGCTTGGAAGAGCGTGTGTATGACTTAGAGGTGGAGAATGATAACGTTATGCAAGAGCAGGAGGGAGTCTGGGCTGAAGGGCCCCAGGCTAATCATCCACCAGGAGAGCTGCCTGACCAAGGTGATTCTGGTTTGGATGACTCACCTAGACCACCTGCGGAACCACCGTCATCTGATCAGGAGCAGGAAGAGCCAGTTGCCCCCGTTCCACAGCCCCAAATTCCTGGTCCTACATATGGGTGGATTAGCGAGGAGGAAGATACAGAAGAAGAGCTTGATGAGATGAATGGGGAAGAAGAAGTAGGGGATGAAGAAGAAACTGAAGAAGAAGAGGAAGAACCGGAAGAGCGTGTCTTTTACATTGATAACGAGGAATCCGATTGATTCATGTTTACCTTCGGAAAATTTCCCGTTATCATGTGTTGTATCTTACTTTCCAGTTTGTAATAAGTTGCTTGGTGAAGTACTCTGTAGTTAAACTCTTTTTCTTGGGGTTGTAATAATTGTGATGTATGGATGTAAGCGGAACCCAATTTCTTTTTCTATGCAGCACTTTGTTTTCTCTGAAATTTTCGCAGCAGATTCGTATTGGAATTTTTACGCCTTGATAACCATTTTTCTAGGCAGACTGATGAATACCAAAGTTGTTGCAAATTTCATGAGGAAGCTGCTGGTAAAATTTCAAGTCCATTGGATCATTAGTTTGGGAGAAACAACCGAAACAAGTCGACTCTGTCTGCTGAAAAACAGATTTGACAGAGAGGCAAAGGACGAATTTTTGACCCCTGATAACGTGAGATTCAGTTCGGGAGTTGAATACGAAAGTTGTGGACTATCAAATTCTGCATCTACTGAAAAAATTTGAGCATTTTTGGTTTAGTAGTTTGCGAGATATGAATTTTACGCTAAACCCGTACGATCTGTCCACAAACTGAAAAGTGGAAAAGTGGTAGAATTGCGTTCAAAGAACGATTGGATCTAACTCCCGAGGACTAACGTTTTATTGGATTTTTATGTCATGCACTATGCTATAATATTTTCATTTCTGAGTATTGATTTTATTCATCATCGCTCACTGAGAAATTATTGCAAAGTTGTATGACTAATCTCCGTTTGGTGGCTTATGCAGAATGCCTGACACTCCGGATCATGTTGGGGGTGGAAATGATGGAAATCTGCCCGGACCTCCGGATCTTCGGGAGTTCATGGCACATCAGATGGCTCAGCATACTGAGCTTATGCGGGTGATTGTTCAGTTGCAACAGAATCAACCCCGCCATGAGCCACAACATGAGATGCCCCGTGAAGCCTCATACCCGGATTTCTTCGGCACACAACCGCCGCAATTTTTCAAGGCAAAGGAACCACTGGATGCTGATGTCTGGCTCAATATCATTGAGTCAAAATTTGCTTTATTGATATATCCATGTTCAGAAGCCAACAAAGCTAGATTTGCAGCTCAACAGCTTAGGGAGGATGCCCGCACGTGGTGGGATAATTATCGGGCTACACTTCCTGCAGATCATATTGTTACTTGGACTGAGTTTAAGGCTGCTTTTCGCTCCCACCATATCCCTGACGGTCTCTTGGAGAGGAAGCTTAATGAATTCTTGGCACTCACTCAGGGTAATCAGGGCGTGGTGCAGTATTCACAGGCATTCAATCATTTATCGCAATATGCTGGACATCATGTGGATACGGATGCTAAAAAGCAAGACCGTTTTCGTCGTGGGCTTAATACTAAATTGAAGAAAAGTTTGGTTCTGATCAAGCCTGCTAGCTTCAATGAATTAGTGAATATGGCCATCACTCAAGAAGATAGTAATTTGGCTCATCAGGCAGATAAAAAGAGGAAAGCCCCGGCTGCTTCGTCTAGTGCTTCCGGACAGAGATTCCGTGTGGAACAAAAGACTCCCCAGAGAGCTCCTCAAAACACTCAGCAGAGGCAAGGGCAACAAGGTTACTGGGTTCTTCGTCCTAATCAAGCTCAGGGACAGTCCCAAGGACAAGGATCGCGTGCGCCTCCTCCTCAACAGCAGGGGCGTACCCATAATTTTCCATGTTATAACTGTGGGAAGCCGGGACACTTTGCTAAGGAATGCAGAGCACCACCCAAAGGTGGAAATAATGTACCCAGGCAGCAGCCCAATAATCGTCAAAACAAGAAGCAAATGGTGGTTAAGCAAGGCCGTGTGAATTTCACTACTATTGATGCTATTCCAGAGGGAACTCCAGTTATGGCGGGTACGTTTCAAGTTCGAAATAAACCCGTTGTTGTTTTATTTGATTCTGGAGCATCACATAGTTTTATCAGTATGGCATGCATAGAAAAATGTGGATTACAAGTGGCACAGTTAAATTGTAATTATATGATATCCAGTCCTGGTGGGAAGATATCTACCAACCGGGTGACTAAACCAATTCCTCTCCAGATTGGAAGTAAAGTGTTTGACACTGAGCTTATCTGTCTGGATAATCAGGGGATAGATATTATTTTGGGTATGAACTGGATGCAAAAGCACGGAGTTGTTTTAGATTTATCAGCCCGGGGTGTTGAAATAAATTCCCCTAGTCATGGTGTTTCCACACTTTATTTGCCATCTACACCTTCTCCAGATAATTGCACTTTTGATATGATCCAAGTTGAGTTAGAAGATATTCCAGTCGTAAATGAATTTCCAGATGTTTTTCCTGATGATCTTCCGGGGTTGCCACCCGACCGGGATATTGAATTTGTAATTGAGTTGCAGCCCGGTACCGCACCCATTTCAAAAAGGTCGTACCGTATGCCGCCCAATGAATTAGCAGAGCTAAAGATCCAGCTACAAGAACTTCTTGACAATGGCTATATCAGGCCAAGTTCATCTCCCTGGGGTTGTCCTGCACTCTTTGTGAAAAAGAAGGATCACACTTTGAGATTGTGCGTGGACTACCGACCCCTTAATGCAGTTACCATCAAGAATAAATACCCTCTTCCACGTATCGATCTTCTCTTTGATCAATTGGCTGGAGCAAAAGTGTTCTCAAAAATTGACCTTCGGTCAGGTTATCATCAAATCAAGATTCGACCTTGTGATATTCCCAAGACAGCTTTTTCCACCCGATATGGCTTATATGAGTACTTAGTCATGTCTTTTGGACTCACCAATGCTCCTGCCTATTTTATGTATCTCATGAATTCAGTCTTTATGCCAGAGCTGGACAAGTTTGTCGTGGTGTTTATTGATGACATTCTTATTTATTCCAAGGATGAGGAAGAGCATGCTGAACACCTCAGAATTGTTCTTCAGCGATTACGGGATCATAAACTCTATGCTAAGTTTAGCAAATGCGAGTTTTGGTTGAAGAGTGTAAAATTTTTGGGTCACACCGTATCCGGTGATGGTATTGCCGTTGACCCGGTAAATGTGCAGAAAGTTTTAAATTGGGAATCTCCGAAGTCTGTGCATCAAGTCAGAAGTTTTCTTGGAATGGCGGGGTATTACCGTCGTTTTATTCCAGATTTTTCCAAGATTGCCAAACCTATCACTGAACTACTGAAGAAGGGGGAGAAATTTAAATGGAGTGACAAGTGTGATGAGGCATTTCATACTTTGAAAAGACTCCTGACATCTGCCCCAGTTCTTGCTCAACCTGACACTTCCAAGGCTTTTGATGTTTATTGTGATGCATCGGGCATAGGACTTGGTTGTGTTCTTATGCAGGATAATCGAGTTATTGCTTATGCTTCTCGAGCTCTTCGACCTCATGAGAAGAATTATCCGACACATGATCTTGAACTTGCTGCAGTGGTACATGCCTTAAAAATTTGGAGGCACCATCTCATGGGTACTCATTGCAATATCTACACAGATCACAAGAGTCTCAAGTATATTTTTACTCAAGCTGATCTCAATATGAGGCAAAGAAGATGGTTGGAATTGATTAAGGATTATGAAATTGAAGTTCATTATCATCCAGGCAAGGCAAATATAGTTGCAGATGCACTCAGCCGCAGGGGTAATTGTCAGTTCATAACCTTGAGACCCCAAAATGCCACTCTTGCGAAAGAGTTGGACAAATTGAATTTGGAAATTATTCCACAGGGTACTTTGAATCATCTTTTGATTCAACCTACTTTGCAAGATCAGATTGTCGCGGCTCAGTCTAAATGTTTCTGTCAAGACAAAGAAGGAGTTCTAAGGTTTAATAATCGGCTAGTAGTTCCTAAGGATCATGAGCTTAGGAAGAAAATTTTTTATGAGACACATCTTTCTAAATTCTCTATTCATCCAGGGAGCAGCAAAATGTATCAAGATTTGAGAGAAAATTTTTGGTGGACTCGAATGAAAAGGGAGATTGCTAAATATGTAGCAGAATGTGATACCTGCCAAAGGGTGAAAGCTAGTCATTTGAAAGCCGGTGGAACTTTGCAACCATTGCCCATACCTTCATGGAAATGGGAGGATATAAGCATGGATTTTATTGTGGGTTTGCCATTGACTCCTCAGAAACATGATTCTATCTAGGTTATTGTTGATAGGCTCACCAAGTCAGCCCATTTTATTCCTGTCAACAATGCTTTTTCAGCAACTCAATATGCTGAGATCTATTTAGATCAAATTGTGTGTTTGCATGGAGTTCCAAAGACTATCATTTCAGATAGAGGTTCACCATTTATAGCTCGCTTTTGGAAACAATTACATGAGCTGTTAGGCACTAAACTCATTCGAAGTTCAACTTATCATCCTCAGACCGATGGGCAAACTGAAAGAGTAAATCAAATTTTGGAAGATATGCTCAGAGCTTGTGTCATCCATTATGACAAAAGATGGGATAAAAGCTTATCTTTAGCTGAGTTTTTCTACAATAACAGCTACCAATCCAGTTTGAAAATGGCACCATTTGAAGCTCTTTATGGTCGAAGATGTCGAACCCCGTTAAATTGGTCGGGAACTGGCGAGAGAAAAATCTTCGGTCCAGATTTGGTTAAGGAGGCCGAGGATAAAATCAAAATTATTCAGCAAAATCTTAAGACCGCGCAATCGCGGCAAAAGAGCTATTCTGATAAAAGAAGAAGACCTTTAGTTTTCAAGGTTGGAGATCATGTTTATCTTCGAGTATCACCAACTAAAGGTGTTCAGAGATTTGGAGTCAAGGGAAAATTAGCTCCTCGTTTTATTGGACCTTTTGAAATCATTAGCCAATGTGGTCCAGTTGCTTATAAGATACAACTGCCGTCCAAGCTTGCAGCTGTTCATAATGTCTTTCATGTATCTCAACTCAAGAAATGTCTTAGGGTTCCTATTGAAGGAATTGCTCATGAAGAAATTGAATTTGAACCCGACTTATCATATGAGGAACAACCTTTCAAGATTCTGGATATTTCTGAAAGAGTTACTCGAAGACGGTCCATTAAATTTTATAAAGTTCAGTGGACTCATCACTCTGACAAAGAAGCAACATGGGAACAAGAATCTTATCTCAAATCCAAGTATCCAGAGTTTTTAGATGCTGCATTAAGGTATTCTACACTCTCTCTTTACACCGGAATCTCGGGACGAGATTCTTTTAAGGGGGGAGGGCTGTGACACCTCGTGTCACTTTTGGAAAATTTATCATGCACATCTACTCATTGTACAACATTCATGGTGCTCATCATGTTTTTGAACTGAGTATCAAGTTTAAATGGACTCCCAAAAATCAAATTTCGTTTTTAAACTCCTTTGAATTCAAATTGGTTAAGTTAGAACCTTTTCCTTTAACCCTTTTGGGGGCTTGTTTAAAATTAAAAATGTTTAAACAAGTGGCTTTTGGCCAATTTGAAAATTCATTAGTGAACTATCTACTCTCAGCTAGAAGTTTTGGTTTGGGACAAAAACATCTTTTGCTTGCTCAAACTCTTGGTCAAATAGTGGTCAAACCACTGAATTCAGCACTTCTGAAATTTGGCTAAGTCCAATTTCTGACAGCAGTTTTTAGCCAACTTTGGAGCTCCATATCTTTTATTTTTCAATCTATCCAAACCAAATCAAGTTCATGGTTTGAAAGCTGGTAGTTTGAACTCTTCAAAAATCATGAACAACTCCAGGATCTCAAACTCTAGCTATTTCTTTTTCATGCTCAAAGTCAGCTAAATTCAATTCTGTTCTGGGACTTAGAAAATTTTCTGAGTTCAAGTTTTTGGCCGAAGTTTGATCGAATTTATCTCTCAAACCAAATCTTTTTGAACCTGGTGACTTTAACAAAAGTTGTTTCCCTTGGTACCATCTACAACTTTTGTATTGGAATTTTGGAAAGTTTATACACGAAATTTCGAGTTTGAATCAAATCTTTGGAGATGGTTTCGCGGTTACTGTTGCTACTGAATCGACTTCGTCGATTCAGTAAAGCGCAGGGGCGAGCGCTCGTGCGCTGGCGCCGGCTGTGCCACGCGCCGTGCCCGGCCGGCCTTTGCCACGCGCCCTCGCTGTGCATCGCCAAGACGTGCCCCTTGCCATGCGCGCTGCCTCGGTGGCGAGCTCGGCCAGCAACACCGCTTCAGCGGCGGATTTTGACCGCGCGGCAGCCACACGTGGGCCAACTCGGTGAATTCACCGCGGTTAAGCCGTGTTTACCCAATTCACTGTGCCAGTAAACTCTCCTCATTGTCCTCGTCGTCCTCAACCATTCAGCTCCACCTTTCTCCGCTTCCAGTGCCATTGCCGACTCGAATTCCGGCCGCCATTGCCGCCACCCCACCTCGCCGTGGAGTTAGCCTTCCCATCTTTCCCCGCCTCTCCCAACCGCTCAAATGGTTACTCCATGACTCCCTGAAGCCGTGCGCCCTCTCATCGTGAACTCCGAGGCGTCGATGAGCTCTAGCGCCGGCCATCTTCTCGGTGAACCGCCGCCGGCCGTGGACACATGCCAATCCTTTGCTAATCCTTGGGTTTTTCATGCCTAGGTGGTGCGGCTTGGAGTCCTGAGGCCGTGGGTCATCTCCGGCGGGTCTCCGTCCTTCTTCTCCGGCGAGCCCGGCCGGTCAAACCGCGCGGCGGCGCGCTGTGCACGGCTGAGTTCGGCCATGGGTGTTCGATTAGAAGATCAAGTTTTTCCAGGGGGTTATGTGAAAGAATGTTGGGTTTATGTGAGAAGGTGGAAAAGTTCTGGGGGTTTTCTAGAAAATCTAAGGGCTTATCTGTGAAGAAAGGACTGGTTGGTAATAGATCTTTTAGATCCAGGGGCCTAAGCGCAAAAGTGTTTTCGGTTTTTCTTTTGTTTTTCTTTTCAGCATGCATGTATTTCTTGTTTAATGCATAGTAAATCATAGGAGTGTGAGAAAATTTTGAAACCAATTTTGTTGTTCTTGTTGCATCTTTGGCTACAGCAGAAAAATATAAAATCATGTTGTTTATATGCAGTTTTCTGTGTAGAAGTTTTAGTTAGTTTATTAGCTTTCTGTCAAAATAAATAGTTCTGCATGTCCAAAACTTTTGAGAAAATCACAGTAGCTCTAAAATGTGTTTTTGTGAGCACAGTAAATTTTTGGGTTGCATGCTATCTGTGTAGTTTAAGTTAAGCTTTTTCTCCATGATTAACTTGTTTGTGCTGTTAAAAATAGTTGTGAATATGTTTTTGAGCTCAATAAATCATGGTAAATCTGTGTTAGTGTGTAGATAGTGTTTCTGTGAAGTTTTGCATTTTTGTGCTTAATATTGTTGCTGTTTGTTGTTTTGGTAGATTTATAGCCTTTTTGTCTTTTTCAAAATAATTAGTTTCTGTTAGAATAAAGTGTTGAAAAATTTTCAGTGGTAATCTTGAGTTAAAAGCTTCTCAGAGAAGTTTTTGTGCTGTTAGATAACCTGCGTAGGTTTGTTTGTTTAATTAGTTGCTAAATAACCCTTTATATGTGTGTTTAAATGGTTTTATATTTATAGTTTTGCTAATAAAATGTTTTATAAACAGTTTTGATGAACTCAGTAAAGTTTGGATCTGTTGTTATAATTCTTTCTTAGTGATAAGTTAATCTTGTTTAAAGAGATATGCACTTACTCTATAAAATGTTAAAAATGGTTTTTTGCAACATTTCATGTGATTTTATGTGCATATCTTGTTTTGTACTTAAGCTGTATAATTGAATTGCTGCATGCAAGATTTTGTATCTTTTCTCACTGTTATTCCAAACTCACACATGTGCATTTTCATGTAGAGAACGTGCTAGCTGACGGGGTGTACAACTTGGTGCCTGAGTCAGAGGCTGAGCAGCCAGAGCCCGAGGTCGTTGTAGTTGAGGCAGAACAAGACCCGAGCCAAGACTCGGAAGGGCCCAAGGCCAGCGAAGGCAAGCACCGGAGTGCATATAACCTTTTTAACGCAGCCACACTTTAATTTATTTACTTTACAAAGTATTTACCTTATGCATTTAAGTTTTCATAGGAGTTGACTGAAAACCTAGTTGCATGATCCATAGGAAAACCCAGAGTTTTCTAGTATGTGTAGGTCGATAGAATTGCTAGGCTGGTTAAACGGTAGAAGTCGAGTAATTGCCTGTTACTCGCGAGATGCTAAGTGATTTCTTTCAGAGTTATGTTAACCTGTCATCTAGACTGGAAAAGAAAGTTAGGCCGGGCGGAGAATGTTGGTAGGGAAAAGAATGAAATGTTGTAGCTCCGCCTGTGCCAGCTAAGGCCCGTTCGTTGTTAGCTCTGGGATCAAGATTGAATTGTACTACCTCACATGCTGGGAGTAAGAGGTAGTTGAAACTGGTAACTTATGTACTTTAGCTCGCACTGGTATGTTGAACTACGCCTGACTGCCTATTCATGTGCCGGTTAGAGTAACTCATGGCTGACCCGTCGTTGGTATCGGTGGGGACTGGTACTTGAGGGTAGCAGGGTAGGTCAAGTATTTAGTGTTGGCTGAAGGAACGGCTGGCATGAGCAGCTCGACGGGGCTCGTTTGTGCCGTGTGGGTAGGTTAACCTTGCAAGGGATAAAACCGAATCGATTCGCCGTACTCACGGTATTGAGCTCTTGATCACTGGGCAGCATCGCTAGTTAAGAACTTGAATTTTTGTTGATGATCATATGTTGTATGAGTTAATTAATCAAGTTCTTGCTCTCATTTGTAAAAGTTTTTATAAATGCTAATCTAGATCAAATAGCTCAAATAAAATTTGAATGCTAAAACTTGAAAGTAAGGATCTAGTTTAGTTGCTCTTTTTGGCAAAACAAAAACCCAGCCAAAAGCCTTGCATACTAGGGGTCTTAGTTTTCTTCAGTCGGTTAAGTCTTGCTGAGTATTAAATTACTCAACCAGCTTGTGTTAACCCTTTTTCAGAGTCTGAGTCTAGCTTAGCAGAGCAGGCCGCTGAAGCTTTCCCGTGTGGTATCCCTGAAGGTTTCCAGTTGCAGTTTGTTCCGGCTTCGCAGGGTGGGGAGCCGAGGGATTGATAATGCCAGCTGGGCTACTTGTGCATTATCATGTTTTATCGTCGTAGACTCGTACTGTTTAAAACTTCCGCTGTGCTTTTAAAACTCTGTGTTGTAATAATTTTTATAATGTCCTGTTTTGTAAATTAAATCCACGTGTACTGTGTTGTAAAAATTTGTGACTCGTTAATCATCTGTGCTCATTGTGGAGTGAGACATGCCTCGTATTGGTTTCGATAATGTGATCAGTGGTGTAATCGGGAGTTACCCGACAGCAACTACACGGTTATGTCAGTTGAAGTGCGAGTGTGCTGTACTGCTTGCATTAGCTAAGGGACAATGCACTTGAGCTGACATAATTGGGGTGGTTCTGCCACATAACCGCCCCCCAGGGCCGGTTTAACCGCCCCCCCTGGGCTGGCCCAAGAACGGCGTCGAGGAGCTTTGATCCGGAGGACACGCGGCGTGACTGCAAGGCTTGCGTCGGAGGGAAGCTAGCTTGCAGTGGAAGGTGCCCGAGCCGGAAAATATCTGAGATCAAAATGTCAAATTTGCCCCTGAGGGGTATGTATCACTTAGGGGTAGTTTAGTCTTTAGGACACCACCACTTGGACTACTAATAGGCCCCTTCAGGGCTGGTGGCTGTCATCTCTCTAGTTATCTCTTTAGGTTTTACTTTGAACTTGTTTTCCCCTTCATCCCCTCCACCTAGAACTACTTCGAATCATTCCTAGTTTGTATAGGTGAATTCATGGTTATGTGATTGAGTTTGTGCTGCTCATCTTTGTGCCATGATTTGATTTCCCGAGCTCCCTTTCCTTTTTCTATTTTCGTGGGTATTTTCGGAGGTATTTTTGGGGGATTTTCGTTCTTCTTGTTCTAGGGCGTTTTCTCTCGGATTTCTTTGGGGGATTCA
Source organism: Urochloa ruziziensis (assembly GCA_015476505.1). Taxonomy (NCBI): domain Eukaryota; kingdom Viridiplantae; phylum Streptophyta; class Magnoliopsida; order Poales; family Poaceae; genus Urochloa; species Urochloa ruziziensis. Next base: position 49,726,940 of record CM027126.1, read on the forward strand.
CGTATGAGTGCCTTGTGCCTCTTTTGCTGGTGATCCTTTGCCCCCAAACGCCGAGAATCGCTCTGGATTTGAGATTTTCGGGATGAACTCGAGGTCATGGTGTTCTTCGCGAGATCTGCGATTCCGGGAGTTGTACTGAGTTAGAGGCCGAGATCTTTTGGGAAAACACTCCACTGGAGGTCTAGATCATCTGACCAAAATCTCGCCTCAAGAGCTCAAGCGGTTTGGGAGATCCACTTTTGTTTTGACTTTTTCCCGACCCACCCAGGCCCGGGCGGTTTAACCGCCCCCCCTGGCCGGTTTAACCGCCCCCCTCTGGGTGTGTTAGATCGAGCCGCGTTTCGGGTCGTTTTTGTTGTTCGTTTCGATTGATTCGAGTTCCGCTGCTCGTTTCTTGTTCCTAGGGTCAGTAGCTTGACAGTGGCTACGTGATCTTGGCAAGATTGCTCTCGGAAGTTTTGGAGTTGTTTTGGGAAAATAGCCGGATCGATTAGAAAGAATTTTTATCGGCTCCCATTCACTCCCCCCCTCTCTGGTCGCCGTTTCGGTCCTTCAAAAGCGCTCTCGAGCGTTGCTAAAAAGTGACGCTAAGGAGTGCCAACAAGAGTCCATGTTGACGAAGTATTGCCAGGACCACTCTTTCTTTCGCTATACGTCAAGAGCAAAGACTATTTCTCATGCTATATTTTCTAAAAACACGTGACTATGTCACTTGCCTCTCTACTAGTTTTTTTCAAACTAAAATTAGGGTTGTGTATCACAAAAGGCGCTCATAATTTCAGCTAATAGTCATTTTATGATACCCTTATTATCAAAGAATCTTCAACTAAAAATATATTTATGTTGACAGTGAGTAAGCCTCGAATTTTAAAAGATGAGAGTTTTTATGAGCAACTTTGCAAGGTTTAAATTGTTGATCTTGGTTCAGTATTGTTTTAAAATCAAAATTCTTTATGCCCTTCATTCATATCTACCCTTCATACTACAAAGAGCTGGTTACAACTTGAACTTTAATTGAAAACTCCTTGGGAGTGTTTTGTTCTTTCTCGTATGTGATCAAGTGCAGGGATTGGACATCGGAGGGCAACGCGGATTTCTATCGAAGACTTACTCGAGAACGAGCAAGGTTTAAGCATGGGAGGATTGTTGGCGCTGTTAACTGACACACTTTTACCCCTGTTTAACTTCAATAATTGCATGGATTTAATGTCTAAACTAATGATCATAATCTATAATCGGGACATTTTCGTATATGCATGTGTTTTTCGAGTATTTTGGTTCATGCAGGATAAATTATAAAATCAAGATGGATTTGGGCTAAATTCGAGACAAGCTTAAAGCGAAGGCCGGAAGCCCGTATGAAGCAGGCCTACTGGGCCCAGGCGCCCAGAACATGGACTAAAAGCCTACTCATGCCCGAATTCAGCCCTCCAAACTCCAAGATTGCTTAAGGACTAAGCAAATCAAGATAAGATCAAGTTACTTCGAGATGAAGGCAATTCAAATGGAAAGTCATCAAGAGATAATTTTATCCCGAAGTAAACGACATCCAGGACCCACATGCATGGAGAGGAACATTTGAAAACCGACTATGAAGCTTGGGGAAAAAGATGAAGCTGAGGCGGCACAAGAATGGGCCAGGCCGCGCCGCCTAGGCCATTCTTGTGGCCCCTCACCTTCCCATTTGACCTAGGGTTTCCCAAGGCTATAAATAGCTCACATTTCATTTGGTATGCATCAAGTCATTTTCCATTGGACGCCGAGGAGCAGAGAAGCAACAGGGACACATCTCGGAGAGCTGAGGGTCGTGCTAGTTGTCTAGGGTTTTCCCTAGCCGACGCGGAAACACTGCGAGTAAGACCACGTCGGAGTTCTGGAGCTACTTCATCAAGATCAAGGTAGGATACCGGTGGTGATCATGATGTACTCTTAATTATTCATGGTGAAGTATGATCGAGTTTCCGATTGTTCTTAGCGATCAAGTGTCTCCTTCTATGATTTTGCTCGTTCTTGGGTTTGTTTCTTCTAAGATCTATTATCGAGATAGATCGATCAGGATGTTCTTTTAGCCGTGGTGGCTAGGGGCTCATACCACATCTACCAGGGATGTTGAACACATTCATCGAATGTGCCCTTGTGTTCATTTGCGCTGATGGAGAACGTCGTGACGGGGCGTTACTCGTGTAAGGCGGTGATCCTTGGGAGTTTGACCGGAGGTTATGATTTAAAGATGCTTTCAATGAGATTCTCATCTTGCTTACTTCACTACTTTGCTCAAAACTACAACGTTTGCATGATCTAGACGATCTAGATTGGTTATCTCTATGCTCTCTCTTGCTACCTTTTACGTTTATCGGATTGATCTTTAGTAGATTAGATTGAATCAAGCTCAAAGCGTTTCTTTGCTAGTTAGATTGGATCTTGTATCTTTAGTTCCACAGATTGATAAACCTTGGGGGAATACTCTCTTGAGGGAAGAGCTACAATTGATCCGTGCACTTACGGTGGATCTTGGTGTGCGTTTGCACCGCCAACACAAGTCAAGACCCAAACCAAGTTCGGAAGAGCCCAATACTAACCTAGCTCAGGATTAAGACAAGCCCCGAAGCATGTCCAATGTTTCAAAATTATGCAACTATTTTTGTTAAGTTGTGCTTGTGCATATACATTCATGAATTGATTTGTAACCCTAGTTGCATGATTCTAGGTACCTATGCTTTGCAATACTAGTATGATAGGTCGATAGTTGCCATGCTATAAGGATCCGGTAAAAGTCGAGAGATTTCCTGTCGCTCACGAGATTATAGGAGTTACCTGTCTACTTATGTTGGAATCATAAGGATGATGGGCGAATGGTGTCGGTACCGCTGGTTAAGTTTTTGACCGTACTAAGCACTTGTCGAGACTATAGGCTCGGAAAGTTTAGTACCTACATGAATTGGTGCATGGACTTTTGCTTGCTCTTCTTCCGGGAACTTTTTCCACATGCTACGTACATGTGGGTACAAGGGGCGTATGTTCTTGGCTCGGACACAATCCGACAGATCACTGGGAAATGACTGGTGAGCATTGGCTGTTGGTCGAGTGCAATGATCTATGGGCTTAGGTCTACCTTGCAAGGTTAATAAAATTGGTTCAAACTATCTGTTTCTCGTAGCTAATGAGACTACTTGACCACTGTGCCGCATTGAGTAAGAAAATGAAACATGACTGTCGGTATTTCGGTCACCGACTAGTAAATTTATCGGTTTGCGTGGGGGATTCAGATGGTTTTGCAGATGGACATAAGGAAGTATACTAGTTCAAGCAACGTGCCCTACGTCCAGTTCGAGCCGCTCGTATTGCTCACAATGGTTTGCAATAGGGGTTACAAACAGGCGAGAGAGAAAGCTGAGGCTCCTAGGTCTCTGGTGTATGCGTGTGTGGTGAGTGATCCAAGAATAATGAGTCAAACCCCTTTAAGGGGGTCTCGTTCTTCCTTTTATAGCTCAAGGAGGAAACGGTTTTACATGAGACTAAAAGAATGGAGAGGTATGAGGTGGAGAACGGGAGGAATGAAAGTGTTCCGGCCCTCAATTTCTTGCCAAGGGTTCTCCTAACCACTTTTGCAGACGTCGGGGGGTTGATACGCTTCGGTAGCCACTGTTGTGGCATTGTGGCTATAGGAGCTTGAAGGAAGAGTCCGCCTCTGGCTGTAGGTGTGAGCTGTCGCCAAGAGGTTTATCCAGCCTAGGGCTTTGTATTTACGAGAGGTGCCATGGATAGGAGCTGGCGTGTTTCTTGGTTAACACCTGGGTCGTACGTGTCCATGAGTAGTGATGCTATCTGGAGCGGCCGGCAGGCCATGGCGTAGCGGCCATGGTGTATATGTAGGCTTTTATAGCCTTTGGTACAGGAACACTGACTTCTTGAACCACGCCACCTGCGCTTGGCCGCACCATGGGGCCCATGTGAAGTGGAGGGCAAAATTGACCCACGCGCCCAAATCTGGACCCTGCGGTGGTCGGGTGAGGCGGAGAATGCATGGCGCATGTGTCCTCTTTCCGACCTCCTTGGGGGGTCGAGCGAGGCGGAGACAATCTGGCATGCGTAGCGAGATCCAGCTATGTCGTTTGGTCGGGCGAAGTGGACACGATTTGCCTGGTCCATGCAACATTCTCTGGGTCGGGCGAGACGGAGTTAGATGCCAAACATGTGCTCAGGGTTCCACCTTATCCCTCGTGGGATATTAATAATGTTTTGGCTTCTTGTTTTATCGATGTTTATCCGCTAATCCTGGGGGCACAATATTGGCCCCGACAATGACGATGATTATAAACTTGATGATTGCTTAATTTCTTGTTCAACATGCTTGTTTAGAAAGAGTTGCTTACCTAGAATGGATAATTACCACTAGAACTTAATGCTAAAATATTGAAAGCAAGGATCCACTCTTAGTATCTCTTTAGCAAAATAAACCCATCAGCCAATGACCTTTCATGTCTAGGAGTCGGTGATGTAGTTTTCACCCGACGGGTAAGTCTTGCTAAGTATTAGTATACTCAGCCTTGCTTTTGTTGAATGTTTTTAGGGAGTTCCCTTGAGGAAATGGTAGCTGGTCTCATTTGGCCAACCACCCTTCCTTCTGGTTGGACTATCGTATGGGACGCTGCTAATGCTGAGTAACATCATGAAGGCTTCACCGGTGTTATGTTTCGAATAATGTATCGTATTTCAAAATTTCCGCTGCATTACTTACTCTGAGAACCTTTTATTTCAATTATGAAATTGGTTGCAATAAAGTACCTATTGTGGGACCTGCTTAATTAATTATGGACTTCCGTTGTAATATCTGGAACTCGCTTTCAAGTGAGTGTTTGCATACTGGTTTTGATCGAGGTAACTGTTACTGGTTGCATCGGGCTTGACCCGACAGACTGTCATTTTACTCCATTTTAATTGCTTGATCACCAATGGAGGGTTAGCGCACTTAAGCCGGATTAATTTGAGCGGCTCTGCCACAGCAGCAACCGACAAATGGCCTACCTACCTTCCACTGATCAATGTCTATGCCATCCGTTGAAGTTTGCACTTGCCAACTTGAAGTTTTTTCTTAGAAATCAAAATTGAACGTTTCAAATTCTTAAAAGTCATGATCAATAGGTGAGGTTGTTCTATTTTTCCATACAAAACTTTATTTGCTTCTGAATTAATTCTATGAGATTAAAAATGACAAATTTTCATATACATTTGAAAATTTTCCTGATTCTACATATGTTCCGCAGAGTTTTTCTCTCAAGTTGTGTTTTGCATGGAATCATCACATAGTCTTACCTAGTAATGCAATATTTTTGAAAACCTTTAGGTACGAATATTAGGGGTGAACATTTTAAAGCTGGCTCGACCATACCCGAAGCTCGGCAAAGTTGAAGTTGTCACTTACTGAACGAGTGAAGGCGGACCTATTCAAGCTCGGAAATAACTTAGCCTATGGCCATCGTATGCCGCATTTGCGGCGTGTGGACACGCAGAGAGAGGAAACAAAGCAGTAAGAGAATACACATGCATGCATGAAAAAGAAGAGCTAGGACTATGACAGCCCATGGGAGAACTGACAACTTCGAATGATGAGCTTGCCACGGGCAAAGCCAGACAAAAACAACTCGAGGGTCAGCTCCATTGTTACATTTGGGCCAAGCATAGAATGAACAATGTTTTTGTTGTGAAATTCAAGAATTCTGTCGGGGTCAGCTCACCTCGATGAAGCGGCCGTGGAGGTTTTTTTTCTAGTAACTCACTTTTTTGCTTTTTATTATAAAAGGAGCAGCGGTGATACAACAAGGTCCTCGAAGAGGACCGAATTACAAACAGGCCCCTGGGAGCCAGATAGACACAAATGCACACGCGTCACTGAAGTTGACCCCAAAGGAGCCACGTGTCCAAGCAACAAACGCTCATCGTCGCCATTGAAGAGTTCACCGGTGTAATGAGCTGAATGTAATTTACTTGTTAAGCATTTCATGATGAGTATCATTGTTGCTAAAGTAAAGTTGTCGAGCCTTGTTTGAATGCAATTGCATTTTAATTTAATGTACTAAATCTAGAGGATATGCAAGCCTTGTGAAAAACCTTTCTTTCTCTATAGAGGATATGTCTCACAACATGGTAAAAATAATTCTATCAAAACCATGAATATAGGTGATTTTTCTCGGATTTTGGGAAGCCATCTTGATGCCCAATAGCTCAGCCAAAGTTCCAAAATTAGCATTCTGGGAAGAATTTTAGTTTCCAATCTACAAGACCTTTTCTTTCCAATGCAAGCAAAATGGGTTCTCCTTATCTTCTAGTATCAATGTGAAATTTGGTGGAATTTTTAGAGCTTTGGAAGACCAAGTTTCAAAATTGCAACAAAGGTGACAGTTTGCTCCTCATCACGAACTGTCCGCGAGACGCACACGATGTGTGTCATGCTTGTGGAGGCACAGTGCCACGCGCCCCCACTAGACCCCACATGACCTCCACCTCACCCACGTCCCTCCTCCTCACCCAGCACCTCTCCCTCACACAGAGCACCTCCATCTCCCTAGCCTTCTTCCCCAACGAACCCCCCACTAAATCCTCCACCATGCCTCACCAAGTTGGATGGAGGACTGCCGGAGGATAATGCCGGCGAGCTTCTCCACCACCTCGACCATCTCTTCCTTGCTAGAGACCAGGAGAAGGCCACCCCAAGCATCTTCTTCTTCCTCTACTTCATCTCCTCCAAGCACCCCATGGATGAACTCAGCCTGATCTACTCTATCTCTACCCTATGCCAACATGCGGCCCCTTGCTCATGCTCTACTCGTCGCCGGTGAGCTCCCTTCGCCGCTCACCATCCCTCTCCTGCCCTCAATCAAGCTCCATAACGCATCCATGGTGTGTTCACCACTGATCACCTAGAGCTTGAAATATTCCTTGCATATCAAATCTCTTGCTTATATTGAGTTCCCTATGCCCTTAGGAACCTGTAGAAACAAACGACACTCAAAACCGTGACCGCTGCCGTCATCGGTGACTTTGCCGTGTGCCTCTGCCCGCTTGTGGGCTATCTGCTTGTCACCGGTGGACTATCCACGAGTCGGGGGCTAATCCACTAAGTCTCTACAGAAAAACACAACCCAAGATTTTGTACGGCGGACTGTCCGCCATTCACTCGCGGACTATCCGCCATTCACTTCTGAATCCCACAAAGAAACGGTGTGTCTCTGGAACTTGTTTCGCCTTTGTATAGCGGACGATCTGCGGTTCACACCTAGACGGTCCACAGTACAATTCTTACTTAACCAGCAGATCGTTTGTGCCCTAGGGGCGGACCTTCCGCAGATACGCAATATCCATCCCAGTCAACCTTTTCGTTTTGATGCATATGCATGTCTCATCTTGTAAAATTTATAGAAAATTGAATATAGCTCAGAATAATACGATACATTTTTTGTTGGTTTCATAATTATGTAAAGTATATGTTAAATTTGTTGGACCCCAAAATAGTTATATTAATTTCCATATTAATTATATAAGTGTTTAGCTTGTTAATTACATAATTAATTCTCTATTAGTCCAAAAATTATGAAACTAATTTTGCTAGGTTTCTTATGACATCAAGTATCTAGTAGGAATGTTTGTTTCTAGAGATCATGTCTAAATTGATACGGTTTTATCTATTGCTTAAACCTAGTCAACTAGTAAAATGTACCATAAATGCATATGTGCTCATAATCATGAATCCAATTTTTATAGCTTTGTTTGACCCTGTTGTACCATCTAAAATTAATAACACTCATGAAGTAGATTTATATTCATATAGTTTAGAATTTATTGTTTTAAAAGCTTGAGCACATTATTAATTACATTATGATGCTTCTAAATTTATGAAACCAACCTTGTTAGTTAACTAGGGTCATAACATGTTGCTTTTAATTGTTAGCTTTACAGGATGGGTGCAAAATAATACAACTTTAAATAAATAGGCTTTAGGACTAGTTGCTTGCAGATTCTTAGTAATTAATTGTGCTCATCTGAACTAGAAGCTTGCCTTTGTTAGCTAAAAATAAATAAGCTATGCCTTGTAGGATTAGAAATACCCATGATGTAAATTTAAATGATGAAGCTTGCTTTAATCAAGCATGACAAATGAAAGAAGCACAACTGATTTTGATTTCGTTCTAGTATCACCACTTGTCTTGAAATGTTATGTGCACATGTGTAGATAGTTGTTTTAGCATATTCATCTCATGACATCTTTATATGCCCAAACTTCTAATCTTTAGTCACTCTCTTCAGAAACCTTGAACCATGCTATCCCTTTACCTCTCATGAGTCATTGCATCTCGTATACATATTCATTCATAGCATCTCTCCAATTCATGCATTCATATCTTATCTAGAGAATGACGTTCCGAAGTGTTGCGGTTATGGGGCATCGATCTCAGGTGGCCACCTATGTATCTCAACTCTATTTTCAGAATGTGAATTGCTATTATTTATTAATGGTTGTGTATGGGTTTAGTTCTATCTAGACATATGCAATGAGTAGAACCTACTAGGCGTGCCAACTATTGGTCTTAGCTCAACTTAATTAGGAAAAGTATGAATGCTAGATATCTCAATAAATTGCTTAGCCATTCTTAGCACGGTAGAAGTCGAGAGGTGTCAAGGTCACTACCACTTGTGAGATTTAGGATACTTGCTTAATTATACTTGAGTAGATGAGAAATATTAAAACATGAGTAACCTTTAATGACGATTCGAGACTTGAGCAAGTGCATAGGGCCATGTTGGGAGTGGAACTCAAATGGCTTAGACTTGCTTGAGTTGATTAAGACTCGATCGTTATCACCGTGATACTTGAGCATATTTACATACAAACCACATACCTAATATGGGAATGGAAAGCTAAGTAACACAAGTCGCACTTTGCCTTGACCAGATTCGGTGCAAAGTTGGGTGAGGTCTAATCGGCTTGTGTCTGGTGCATCTACCAACGTCCGACCGTTCGCTCATAGTCGAGTGCGGGTATGCGAAAGGTCGAAGGCATGATTTAACTCTTATTCTAGGACAGGGATATGGATGTTGAGCTTGCGCTTCGTGCGAGAAAAGCTGTACACCCCTACAGGGTGTAATATATTGCAATAGCCAGGCTCCATAGTTAAGGAGCACGCTCATGTACTTGGACTTTAATGTAGAGTTTTTGAGATTGGGTTCATCGAAGATTGAGCTCATGTTATATTATCACTTTACTTATGCAATTTTATTGGGGCTTGATATAGAGATGTAGATGCCATGTCTTTTGCTTATTCACCTGATAAACTATGCTCGCTTTTTCATAGTTAAATGTTAAAACTTGACAAGCTGTTGGCGGGCCGAACGCGCACTAAGATCCACCGCAAGCGCATGGATCAGTTATACCTTTTCTTTTAGAGTACTCCCCCAAGGTTTATCAATCCGTGGAAACAAGGTCGCAAACCCTAGATTAACTATGCATCGGAAAGCATTGTTCGAGTTGCAAGATGATTGCGAATATATAAACATAAGCATGCATAAGCACATATGAACAAGAGGTAACTCATCTAGGATTAAGCCTAGACTATGCATATGTTGTAGTTCTAGCTATATTAGCAAGCAAAACATGGGTATTATTCAATGCATCTTTAAATCTCTACCCTCCGGTCCAACCTCCGAGAACGCCACCTTACACGGGTCACACCCTGTCACAATGCTCCCTATCGACGTGGTTAGTTACAAGGGCACGAACATAAGTTCGTGTCATACTACTCGATAGATCCGGTATGCACCTCTACCTACCATGACTACAAGAACACCCTAATCAATCTATGTGTGCCATAGATTAGAATAAGCAAACTCGAGAATGCATGAAATCGTAGAAGGAGGCAAATGGACTACTAAAGAATCAGAACTCATCTATTACTTCACCATGAATGATTGTACATCACAAGATCACAACCATGGCTATACCTTCTTGTGACTCCTAGGTCTAGAACTCCAGCGTGATCTTCCTTGCAAGGCGATCCTGCCGGCTAGAGCCTAGCCTAAGCTAGCCTCTAGACAACTACAAGACCCTCAGCTCTCTGTAGATGGTTGTTGAAAGTGCATCTAGGCACTTAATCTAGTTTTGGTAATTAATGACAATGTAAATTTAGATATGATGCTTTGCATGAGTTGTGCAGGAATAAAATCAAACGAAAAGAAAAGAAAGGTGAAAGGAAGGTCCCCAATTCTTATTCATATTGTGATGGATTCTAACGGACGATTTAAATTTATTTATGGTTTGAATTTGAGTATAGGATCACCGTACTATCAAGGGGGCGTGCTTGATGAGTTTAGGTTATTAAAGTGCTTATACTTGAGATGACATATACACACGAGAGACACAAACACACAAAAATCTTCCATACACAAAGTTCACTGTGCCTCGGAACTTAGGCCGGATGATCCGACCCAAAGTTCCGGGCGGCTCTGTCTCGAATTAATTTTCCATCGGAAGATCCGACCCTTGCTCCGGATCTTTCAACACTTAGACAGATTTTGTGTCTTCTCCTCAAGCGTCGGATCTTTGGCCGGATGATCCGACCCAAAGTTCCGGGCGGCTCTATCTTGAATTAAATTTCCATCGGAAGATCCGACCCTTGCACCTGAACTTCCAACACTTAGACAGATTTCAAGTTTCTGCGTCTCTCCCTCAAGCGTCGGAACTTGCATCGGAAGATCCGACCCAAAGTTCCGGGCGGCACTGTCTCTAATATTTTTCCATCGGATGATCCGAACCTTGTGTCGGAACTTACATCGGAACTTCCACCGGATCATCCGGACCTTGTGTTGGAACTTTCCAGACTTAGCCATATTTCAATGTTTCAGCCTTATAAAATTCAAATCTCGAAAGACCCGACACTATGTCGGAAGATCCGGTACCCCTTCGCAGAGCACATAACGGCTAGTTTTTTGGGGGTTGGGTATTTATACCCCCTCACCCCCTCATTCAATGCTTGCTGCCTCCATGACCAAACACACTCCAAATGCATTCATTGCACTCCTCTTCTTCCACCCAAAGCTTGATTCTTGCATTGATTCACCTAGGGTGTGAGTGAGAGAGAAAGATTGAGTGTGTGATCTTTGAGCACTTGTGAGTTTTCCATTGTTCATCTCCAGAAGCACTTGAAGAAAGCTTGATTCGTTGATCCATGTTTGTTACTCTTGGAGCCTTGCTCCTAGACGGTTAGGCGTCGCCGGTAGCTCCCATTCCTTTGTGGTTTGAGCACCGGAAAGTTTGTATTACCCCTCTCTTTGTGAGAGCAATAGTAAGTGACTCAATCTTCCTTTGTGGTTGATTGAGAGAGGCAAGGGGTTAGTGACAACCCGGTTCTTTGTGAACCCCTCAACGGGGACGTAGCTCCTTTGTGGAGTGAACCTCGGGAACAAATCTTGTGTCTCTTTGTTCTTACTATTGTTCATATTGTTCTTCACCTTATTTGTGCCCGATCTATGTGCTTGGTGTTGTTCGACCTTAGAGATCATATTTAGGTGCTTGTTTACTTCTTCTAGCAGCTTTGTATTCAAAGGGAATCTTGAATAGCTTGTTAGAATTTGAATCTCGAATTTAGTTATCCCTCTGTGTCGGAAGATCCTACACAGTGTCGGATCTTCTGAGGTTTGGAAGATCCGAGACTGTTTCGGATCATCCGACCATCTAACATTTTCGTGAAGAATTTTCAAGATTTTTAGCAGACCCTATTCACCCTCCACCCTCTAGGCCTAGTGTTGGTCCTTTCAGTTGTCCCTCAAGTTTCTTGGCTTCTGCTGCGAATGATGATGTGCCGGCCAAAATGTGGACTATTTATAGTCCTGGGAAACCCTAGGCCAAAGGGGAAGGTGAGGCGACGCAGGAATGGCTTAGGCCGGCCGGCCAGGGGGCCTTGGGCTGGCCAGCCAAGCCCATTCTTTGCCCGCCTCATGGTCAACTTTTTCCCCACACTTTCTTGATGCTTTTGGAGTCTTCCTTTCACTGCATCCACCAAATGTATAGTATTTGGATAAGCCATGCTAGGACGCAATGTAGTAACGGTGCTGCCATTAAGTTGTTTTGCAGGTTGTCTCCTTGGGAGTGATGATCACCTTCATCCCGCCAGGCTGACAAAGTGGATGTGTGGTGGAAGTTGCTCAAGCTTATGCAAGTGGTGTCATTTGGGCAAGGACATCATTATTGCTTCTTAACCCGCTCTATATTTCTGTTGTGTTATATCTCTTGATCAAATACAAACATGATAGGATAATCACCTAGAGCTAGGCTACATTTAAGTTGAGTAAGAACCTCACTCTAATGTTGAATTTCCTTATGTTCTAGTTGATATATTTTGTAGTCATAATATGTAATTTTTGTAAGATGATCAAGACTTGTGATAAAAGTTTTAAAGGTTTGCTCTTCCATGTATGCTTGCGATGGTATTCATGATGTAAGAACGGTATATGAGTTGTTCTTAGGTGATGCTCGAGGCGCATACCGAGGACTACTAGAATTATTTTGATTAAGCCATGGCGATCAATGGATGATATATAACTCGGTTTAGTCAAAATTATTTGGACGGTTCCTTACAACTGGACCCAAAAGGCGCTTGCGGCCGGTGTGGAGAAGCCTCACAGAGATTTTTAGTGGATGAAGAGGCCAAAAGTGAGGAGCACCATTGACGTCCCAAAGTTGAGGGCATCAGCAGGGTAGAAGACGACTCCAGCAAGGACCAAGCACGGAAAGAGCAAGTCGCTGCATCGTAGTGAGTGCAGCGAGGGCGGAGAAGGACATCTGCCTAGTAGGATCCAAGAAAGCCCAAAGCACATGTACTCAGATCCACAATATGGAACACCAAATGCATAGGAAGGCTCATCGGAACAGCATGGGTAAAGGGAGGTGGATGCAAATCCCTGCGGCAGGGAGCAGTGGAGGGGAGAAAGGGATATGCTTGGGCTGAGGGAGTAGAGGGATGATTTATTTTATTCGAGCTTAGCTTGATGCCATAGTAGGTGACAATCAACACGATGGCGAGGACGCTAAAAAACAAAACCATCACCATGGCGGCAGCAAGGGAGCGACAGCTGGAGAGCTAGCAGAGACCCATCTGGAGCAAGAACACAAAGAGCTAAAAACCTAATATTTATAGGGAAAGTGTTATGCGTAAGGCGTGGGCCGCTAGTCCAGCCACGCCTAGGATAAGGAGGAGCTCATGTGGCCGAGCAGTGGTGCCCCTAATGGGTCGCCAGTTGCGTTTACGTTTAGGATAAGGTTTAGGAAGAGTCCATAGACTGTGATGAGTTGTCTTGCAAGCCAGCTAAGGTCTAGGTTGCTTAGGACTCAAGTCGAGTCGACCTATACAATCAAGGGTCTTTGTACCAAATTATTCAAGTAAGAAAGTAATGGGTTTAACCCTAAAACTCTCAAGCTCTCCGGCTTCGGCTTCCCCATCCCCGTCTAGCGCTGCAGCCCACGGTCCCTGTGCCAAACCGCCACCTCCTTGCTGCCGGGAGGCCCTCTCTTCCTCCCATCCTCTACACTTCCTAACACCTAGTATTCAGAGCCAAGGTTCCATGGGTTGTGTCTGTCTACCGAAAACTCCATGGCTCATAACGGTAACCGTAACATCAGTGTTGTTCCTGCCAGCTTCACCACCACGCCACAAGTATGCACCTTGCGACGCCATCTAAACCAACTTCTCTAATACGAAGGAGGCAAAAGATTGGATCATGAGGATGCAAGAACTCGTAGAGAAGGTGAATGCACTAGCAAGAAAGCTTGGCGTGAGCTTAGATGAGAAGGTCAACGTCACCAGAAATGTGGAGGATCAATCTGACCTATCTACAATCTCCACAACCGACATACAGGCCAGTCCAGATTTTTTTCTACATATGCATCTAACGAGGATTTTAACGCGACACTGTCGCCATTGTCGGCGGCATAACCAAAGGCCAAGATGACATCTACTATGAGCGGCAGCGACTCCTCGACACCACCAAGCTTGACAGATGAGGACATCCAAACATCAATCATCTTTGTCATCAAAGTCGCATCGCCATCACGTTCCCCCCGACATCGTCCACAACTTCCTCGACGACGGCATCACCTCCACAACGACACACGACGGCAACATCACCGGTGACAGATCCATATTGTCGCCAATACTGCCCCCCTCATCCATATGGAGGCAACAGACCGTCCCAGTCCGGCATTACCATGGGGCTACCTTGGGTGTCAGCCATGGCCACCACCTCAACGTCAACAGGGGGGGTCTGTGGCATGGCTACGGGAATAAAAGGTAGCTCCAACGACATTAACCTCATTAGCACAACACAAGGAGAACATAGCGTCGAGGATGCACTGCAAGTCGATCGGTGGGGAGATGTTATGCGTAAGGACCGGGTCCCCAGGCCAGCCGCGCCTAGGGCCTAGGAGAGGCTCATGCGGCTGGGCAGCGGTGCCCCTAATGGGCCACCGGTTGCCTTTACGTTTAGGATAAAGTTTAGGAAGAGCCTAGAGATTGTGATGACTGGGGCTTGTAAGCCAAGTAAGGTCTAGGTTGTTTAGGAGTCAAGTCGAGTCGGGCTGTATAATCAAGGGCCTTTTGTAAAATTATTCAAGTAATAAGAAAGTAAAGGGTTTAACCGTAAAACTCTCCAGCTCTCCGGCTTCGGCTTCCCCTTCCCCATCTAGCGTCACCGCCCACACTCCCTACGCCAGCACCGCCACCTCCATGGCCGTCAGGAGGCCCTCTCCCCCTCCCCTCCTCTAAACTTCCTATAGAAAGAAAGGGGGCGGCCCACCTCCCCCTGGCCGCCAGCAAGACCGCCGGAGGAAGAGAGGAAGGGGGCCAGAGAATGCCGAGATCTTGAGGGTGGTGCTACATTGAAGAGGAGAGCTTGAGAGAGAGTTATCTACCGGAGTAGATTGCGTTACTGCGGCCTTGGAGTTTGCAAAGGTGTCCTAGTGACATGTTGATATGGTGCCATGGTGGCAAGGAAACCATTAAGGACAACAAATCTTTTTTTAGGTAACAAAGGGAAACAAATCCAGAACATCTAGTTCTGTAGTTTGGGGAGGAATATGGCAATCGCAATAACTAGGGAGGTAGCATATATGATTTTTTTTTGTCTCTTAGAATGATCCTTTTAATATTTTTACACGGCTCTGGTCCATTGTGCATTTGTGCGGCAAGCCAACTTTATGCTGTCCGCACTAGGGACTTGGGAGGCCATCGGTAAACTGCATGCAGGTTCATTTTACCTTTTTTTTTGTTGCAACGGGCAACTAGACAGCGACTTGTTTTTAGAAGAGATAGCATGAGCACTGCTTGTCATTTAAGAAGGAAGCAATTGTACATAACACGCTGAAGCGGACACCCCCACACAACACAACGCACGCAAACAACACACACGACAAAACACCACACCACCACGACCTGGGAGATGAATCGAAGTAACCACCACAAACTGCGCCGTCGTCGCCAACGATGTGCCACGACAAGTGCCGTGGCCCGCTGCAAGCCGGAGCGGCAACTCGAAATCCTCCACCATGGAGCTATCACCCTTAAACCATACAAACACGATCGTCGATCTCCCTGCTCCAGTGGTGCTTCAGTCCCGTCACAGCGTCAATGAAAACCACTGATCCTGACTACTCTGCGTGGGGGCCTCGCCTCTCCCACCACCTCACTCCTTTGCCAAGGACTTAGATATCTGAAACTGCTATGAGAGCAGAACCTCCACCCAACTGTCATCAGGATCACCACTGCACCATGCGCGCAAGCTCAAGGTCTCCAGCATCCATGGGCCCTCTACGCCTCCCAGCCAACACGGGCCAAGCGCACCTCCATGCCGCTACACGCGGGCAACACCACCAATCAGCCACCACCACTGCCTTGCCAAGGTGGGTCTCCATATGCGGCGCCTCCAAGGAGGACGCGACGCCAGTGGCGCCGCCGTCGCACGTCCATACTGGACAGGGTTTTCACCCTAGAGCTTCCCGTACAGTAGAAGCATGGAGCCTCACAATGGTGCCCCCAGCAGGGAGAACGACACCACAGGGGTGCCGCCACCATCGCCACCAATAGAGATCGAACTGGGCCCATGCTTGCCACACGCCCTTGGGCAAGCCAGTAGCCAGCTCCTCCATGCCTCCATCTTGCCTTCACCGGAAGAAGCCCGACACCGCCAGTAGCCCCACCATGGTGCCACCAAACAGCACCGACCAACCCCAGCCCCAACTCCATGGTGACGCCGGACCGATGCGCTAGCAAGAAGGAAAGGGGGAGCAGCAACCATCTCACCGCAGTTCCTGCCGCCCAAACGCAGAATCAGCCTCGACCCTGCCAGATCCAGGCCCAAGGCCCGAAGGAGGCAGAGTCGGTGGCCCGGCACAGCCACCGCCGGCGCCACACGCCAGCCGCAGCCCTCTCCCTGCACCACACCGGCCGCCACCGCCGCCGTCACCTTGCTTCGACCGCCGCCGTCGCCACACCTCGCCGGCAGCCGCCCCCCACGCACCACCGCACGCTGGATGTGCCGGCCTCCGCCGCCGCCGCCTTGAGGAGGCCTCGCCGGCGATGGGGTCCCGACGGGGAGGGACGGCCACGCCCGCCCCGTTCCACCGGAGAGGAGGGAGAATAGCCTCGGCGCCGCCTTCGTCACAGGCCGCGCAAGCTCCGGCGCGCCGCTTGGGCGGCGACGCGGCTGGGGTTTGAAGAGAGCCGTCCGGTCGCCCGATGCGGGGGCGACGCGGGGGCTAGGGACGTGGAGTGCAATAATCTAGTCAGTGATGTGGAGTAGACAGCGACTTGTATCTTACAAGTTGGCCTGCCATCCGTTAAATTGAACCTTGAAGTCTCCAACCACGTCACCGTGGCCCTGTTTAGATGTTTCGCGAATTTTTTTTGAGTATGTTCCCTCACATGCATGGCATATTAAATGTAGTTGAAAAAAATAACCCATTATATGGATGGAGTGTACTTCGCGAGACGAATCTAATGAGCCTAGTCAGGTCGTGATTAGACAATAAATTGCTACAGTAAACATGTGCTAATGACGGATTAATTAGACTCATTAGGTTCGTCTTGCGATGAACTGACAGAATCTGTAATTAGTTTTGTAATTAGTCTATATTTAATACTTCAAATGTGTGTCTAACGTACTGTAAATTTTTTTCCGAAACATCTAAACGCGGCCCGTAAGCGACGGCGTGCTTCGTGCTATCGTGCATTTGCTACCTTCCTCCTGCGCAGATGGCGGCGCCGGCTCATGCTGCTTTTGTCCTGTGACGATAGACGACGCTATATATCTATCCATGGCCAAAATTTGGTAGCCACCGTTGATGACGATAATCATGCCGAAGCCAGAGCGCGAGGTACACGCACCCAACCTCAACCTTGTGTACTAACGCAGACAAGTGGGCCCACTTAGAAACTGGACCCGGTGATCGAAGACGTCCGTGCCCGTTTCCGGCGTGGGGTTCCACCGCTCCGAAGTGTGCAGTCACCCTCGCCCACCCGCACGCGCACGTGGACCGCGCTGGGGCGCCCACCTTTCCCGTGACGGCTGGCGTGGCCTTTATATCTCCACCCGCACAGGCGCACAGCCACACTCCGAACACTCCCCCCTGCTCTTCCTCTCTCAGCCGTCGTCGTCACTCCTCACTCCCCTCCTCCCCTGCCCCGCCGCTTGCCACCTCCACCCCCCCCCCCCCCCCCCCCTACGCGGATCCATGGCGATGTGGAGGGCGGCCGCGAGGCAGCTGGTCGACCGGGCGCTCGGTTCAAGGGCCGCGCATGTAAATCTCGCAAAATCATCCCACCCTCCCATTCATCTTTCTCGTTGCGTTCGTTTCTGTGCCCCGCTTCTCTTTGCGGATTCCTCGCGCGGCTCCCGAGCCGAGTCTCCTCTCAGAAAAGAGCTCTAGTTTTCGCTTGAGATTCTGCTGCTTTAATTTTGTGGTGTGGTTTGTTAGCAGCAGAGATAGTTGGGAACAGAAGGGAGCAATGGATCTAGATAGGTAGCAGTATAGATGAAGAACGGATGAAGGATTAGGTTTAGATGAGATAGTTTTAGTTCAGACATCCAAGGTACCCTCTCTCCTCTCCTTCCTAGTATTTATCCAAGTACAAGGCTGATACAGCCTAGCGCACGCGTGCAAGCGTGTTGGTCCATTCTGGACCGGTGAGTCGGGTGTTGGGCCTTCTGGAGCGAGCCGGCCTAGTTGGCCCATGGGATGATGCACGATTGACTTCTGTAGTCTCCTGTGTAGCAGGGGTACTAACATGGGTTATCCGGGCGGGAGAGTTTCGGGGAGCGTGGATTTTCGATTTTCACCCTCTACAGTGAAATTTCTTTGTTTGTCTTCCTATGTGAAATTTAACAGAGGCTTTTGTTCCCATCGGACGGACTACTATTGTTTTCTGTCGTGAAGTTTGGACACTGAATCAGTCCGATCTATGGAGACAAGTGCAGGCTGTCCTCGTACTGATTTCTCCATTTTTTTCCCGCAGACGTCTGCTGGCAGCAAGAAGATCGTTGGAGTGTTCTACAAGGCCGGCGAGTACGCCGACAAGAACCCCAACTTCGTCGGGTGCGTTGAGGGAGCACTCGGCATCCGCAACTGGCTCGAATCGCAGGGCCATCACTACATTGTCACCGATGACAAGGAGGGCCCCAACTGCGGTCAGTAGCCTAGGCCATGTTATGTTTAGTTCCCTCCCAAATTTCCATCGAAAATGTCACATCAAACAAATTTTACATACATGAAGTATTAAATATAGACGAAAAAATTAATCCATTACATGAATGAAGTGTATGTCGCGAGACGAATCTAATGAGCCTACCTAATCCATGATATGCAACAGTAATGCTACAGTAGCCATCTGGCTAGATCTGTAATTCTACGTTTACTACTCGTAAATGGTACATTTCCTTTGATGTGACTTTCCATCGAAAACTTTTCACCGGAACTAAACACGCCCCTAGCCTCCCAGGGATCGGTGCTACTGTTGTTGTTGTTTTTCTCTTCTTTTATTCACAAGTCTACAAGTACTTCTCAACTCGTAGAATCCGGATATAGTCTCATAGAAGCATCCACAGTCCAAGTATGATGCACTTACATGAAAATCAGTAACGTTTATGTTGCTACAAGTATGCAGTGCAGATATGCTGCCAACGATGACTGCTTTCTTTTTCTTAGAGCGGTGATTTTTCATGTGTTCCAATTTCAATTGTTCAATTCACAGGGAGAAACTGTTTTTCCTGATTTGATTTGGCCAGTCGTCTGATTTTGATTGACGGCTGGTTACCACTGGTTTTATCCCATTTTGCACTCAATTCAGGAATTACACTGTAGTTAGCTTTAAGCTTGTCATACTGGCTTAGACCTGAATCATTGGATGCTCAAGCATGCCAATTCTGCAACTCTGTTTTAGACTGAACATTTTTATGCTTCAATTCTTAGTAAGATGATGATATACAACTTTTTTTGTACATAGATCTGTAGCTCTGACTGTTTTTATGAGGGACACAGGCCAGTGGCCTGGCAGTGGACACTGTGCAGTTGTCTATAAACAACTAGAACTTATCCACCCACCATGGTTTGCCACTTGGAGTCCTAGGACCATCTCCTTCTCTACTCAATGATGGAAGTACTAAAAAAAATTGTATTAAAAAGTGATAATGTTCATGCGACTCTGGTTTTGTGCTTGTTTTCACTAGATTATTGTTGTTCTTGTTCCAGAACTGGAGAAGCACATTGAAGACATGCATGTCCTGATTACCACCCCATTCCACCCAGCTTATGTTACTGCAGAGCGGATTAAGAGGGCAAAGAACCTTGAGCTTCTCCTCACGGCTGGAATCGGCTCTGATCATATCGATTTACCAGCAGCTGCTGCAGCAGGCTTAACTGTGGCAGAGGTTACTGGAAGTAACACCGTCTCTGTGGCAGAAGATGAGCTCCTGCGCATTCTGATTCTGCTCAGGAACTTCTTGCCTGGGTATCAACAGGTGGTTCAGGGTGAGTGGAACGTCGCAGGCATTGCCCATAGAGCTTATGATCTAGAAGGAAAAACTGTCGGAACAGTTGGTGCTGGTCGTATTGGCAGGCTCTTGCTTCAGCGTCTTAAGCCCTTCAACTGCAACCTGCTTTACCATGACAGACTAAAGATTGCCCCAGAGCTTGAGAAAGAAATTGGGGCCAAGTTTGAAGAGGACCTGGATGCTATGCTTCCAAAGTGTGATGTGATTGTGATCAACACACCTCTTACTGAGAAAACAAGGTCTGTATTCCTCATGACCTTTTCCTTTCCAAAATCGTTTAGCATGACACTTTTCTGAGTTTTGGTTGTTCCTTTGTTCAGAGGCATGTTTAACAAAGAGAGGATTGCAAAGATGAAGAAAGGTGTAATTGTCGTGAACAATGCTCGAGGAGCAATCATGGATACTCAAGCAGTTGCAGACGCTTGTTCCAGTGGTCACATTGCTGGTACTTATGTCCATTCATTTATTTCTTTAGCTTTCTACATACTAATATTCCTTCATATGTTGGCTTGATTGTATTGATTGGGTCCATGAACGATATAATTTTCATTAAGCTTAAAACTTGAAATCTATAGGATATAAGACAATGCTGTGATTTTTTATTAGTTTCAAAAAGTTGCCAAGGTACTGCTCCTATTTGAGTAGTCTTGCTGTGACATTTTTTTGTTGGATTCAATACAAATCAGAGTCGTTACTCTTGACATATAGATATAACTACTGTGCATTGTTTTCATGGCGTCGCCTAGTCGTCGCCTAGGCGTCGACTAGGCGTCGGGGCGTTTTTTGAACCGTGGCGTCCCGTCCGCCACGAGTTGTCCGCGTATGGCGTCGCCTCATGCGCATTAGGCGTCGCCTAGTCGTCGGCGGACGCCGCAGGAGGGGAAAATCGGCTCCGCGTGCGGGAAAAAAGCGAGAGGGAGCGGCGCGGGCGGGAAATTGCGCGGCTATACCTCGCGGAAGGCCACGACCTGTCGCTGCAGCGCGCCAATTGAGAGACGGGGAGGGAAAAAGAGGCGAGAGGGGAAGGGAAGAGGGCGGCGGCAGCACCTGAATCCGGCGGGCGGCGGCGCGCCGCTCCGTCTAGCCACATCCGCTCCCTTCTGCTCCACATCCACAGTCTCCCTCGATTCGCGCCGTGATTTGCTCCTCCAAACCTCTGCTCCATCGATTCGTGCCGCCGATTCGCTCCTCCGAGCTCTGCTCCATCGATTCGCGCCGCCGATTCGCTCCTCCGAGCTCCGCTCCGTCGATTCGCGCCTCCTGCAATCCGTCGTGCGTGGACTCGGCGGCGCCTGGAAAGAGAAGAGGGCGGCGGCATTTGGAATCGGCAGCCGCGCCCTTGCCGCGGAGGTCCAGCTACCGTCCTGACCTTGGTCGAGCGGCTCCTACCCCTTCCGCTGTGACCGATCCATTCCGCCTCCGCCTACATCTGCCCTTCTGCTCCGTCCTCCACTCCGCCTCCTGCTCGCCCGGTCTGCTCGAACACATGTACCGCTTCTTTTCCCCTCCTCTGCTATGCTTTTTTTTTGGAGAAGGCCTCTGCTCTGCTCTATTGTTTATGTGTGGATATACTCTGCTCAGCGCTACTGCCTACTGTAGGATGTGAACAGCCTTGACTACTCTTTGGCTGATTCATGTGCTTGTGCCTTCATTTTGCTTAGTTTTTATAGTTGGTAGTTGGTACACACGTCTCCAAAACTGGCAACAGTAAGTATGTTTATGCTGCTCCATGCTAGGATAGGATATGGGTATGGCGTCGCCTCGCCGCGCGCCATACTCGCCTAGGCGTCTGGAAGGGGGTGGGTCGCCGCGCCTCGCCTTAACGCCATAAAAACCATGCTACTGTGTTATATTTGAAGAATAGGGAAACAGTGCAACCTACATTCTTGAACAGTATTTACTCTAACATGGAGGATCTCATTCCCGATTTCTCAGGGTATGGTGGTGACGTGTGGTTCCCCCAGCCGGCGCCGAAGGATCACCCCTGGCGCTACATGCCTAACCATGCCATGACCCCTCACATCTCTGGGACAACAATTGATGCTCAGGTCAGCTTCCGAGTTTTATTTACTACCTGAATCTAAACTCTAATACCTTATAGGAACTTGGTATAAGTGTTTCCTGGATTAGCTTAGTAAGGTAGCATCATTGCAACATCTCATCGTGGTGGTCTCACATGATCATGTCCTACCGTAAACTATGACTAATTTGTGTGTCATTCATTTAGTTATTTGGGTGGGTGAAGAACTGTGGTTTCTTTCCATTGCAGTACATTAAAACAAATTACATTAACACTGAAAAGCAAGGCAGCCAGCACTCAGCATTCATAGTACTGGTGCCAAAGTTCTTGTTAGAATGGTAATCATGTTAAGGCTTGCTAGAATAAATCGTACTGAGAACTCAAATTAATTTATGCGATCTAACTAAAGCGGACTTGCCAACATATGCTTCTTACGATATGTGCTGATGACAAGTTGAGGCCGTAACAAATAAGATTCTAAGGTTCAGGATTAATATTTTCTTTTGATGAAAAATTCAGAATTAATATTCTGGCTACATATGTTGACGACAAGTTGAGCGCACTGTGTAGAAACTATAAATTATATGCACTACTCTGTTTTCTATCTGTTGTCACACACGCTTCTGACCATATGTGCGATGTTTGACGGCAAACAAACAATTTTTGCAGTTGCGGTATGCGGAGGGCGTGAAGGACATGCTGGACAGGTACTTCAAGGGCGAGGACTTCCCGGTGCAGAACTACATCGTCAAGGAAGGCCAGCTCGCCAGCCAGTACCAGTGATCGCGACCCCAATAGGCCGGAGCTGTATGCTTTTCCTGATGAGATTATGAGATTGCGAGGAAGAAAAAGGAACTGCTGTTCCGTTGCTGCATGAGCAGTAATGTTTTCAGAGAGACCTGTCGGCGACCGGAAATAAACAAAGAGAGGTGCCTTTGCTGGCATCGCACCGTGGGGACGAATAAATCGGTGCTTTCCTCTCATCGTACGTGCTAGACGGTCTGTTGTTAAATGTTAGTCTCGGCTGGAACATCTGTGTTGGCTTGGCGGTTGATGGAACCCTTCCGTTTAAAAAACATTGTTTTCCCTGACAAAAAAAAACATATATGTTGAGTTCCGGTTGTCGATGTTTTGGAGATAGTAGAATTGTCCCCGATTCATTGTGGACGCAAGAAATTTTTTTCGTATGTCCATCCAAATACTTTAAATTCTATTGACAGCCAAAGTTTCAAAAATTCGATAAAATCATTTCAACCCCAACATCATCCTCTTCGTCTTTCGAAGCGCTGACAAGCCTTTTGCCAGCGGTGCACAACGGCTTGCAGAAGGTTGGCTGAAACTATATATGGTCGCTATGGCATTTAGTGGTTCTCCTAAGCCATGCAAAATATGTCTCAAATATGAACGAGTGAAGGACATGAGCTATATTGCTATTAGGTTTCAGTTCAAAAATCACTTAACCAGGCATTCACAAATCACGATCCAAAATCCATGAACTAATCGGTCATCACATCATCACGATATCATTACCAAAGTCGAAACTAACTGAATCCGCCATTTCATCATTGATCAATCCATGACATTGATCACATGAAGCCCAAACAGGTCAACACAAGGAAAATGAGTAGATTTCAGCTACATCTATATAATGTCCAATTTGATTTTTTATTTAATGTCATCTCGATTTCCAAATAATTAAGCAAAATTATCAAGGGTGGAAAAAAAGCAATAGAACTTTATACGGCTATATTAGCAATGAACAAAGGAGGCCCTTTTTTTTGCGAAAGGAAGAAAGGAGGCCTTGAAAGGTGAGGTAATGGGTTTCAAGCCTTCGGTTGGCTCTTGGCTGGTTTTTTAGTGTAGATAGAATTTTACTAGCAAACATACCCCTGCGTTGCAACTAGGGGTGAATTCTCTCAATGCCACAAAACAAAGAATCACTTCACTCAATGCCATAAAAATTTGTAAACTTCTCTTAGTGTCACAAAAGTTCTAACTTATACCCTGTGTGCCATTCTGTCACATTTTCCATCCATAAGTTGTTAACTGAGGCTCAACGCTGTCGATCTGAAATCATACATAGGATTAACAGAGAAGAACAGGGGTGCGATTGCGCAAGTTGGGGTGGGAGGATGCAGAGGAGAGGGAACGAGTTGCTAGGGAAATCAAACATTCTCTGTTCTATTCCACGCCAGCCACGATTCAACCAAGCAACAATCTGATCACAAAAGTCACGGATCTGTCTGATTTGGAGCTTGCGGGTGCGCGCCTAGAAGAACCCATCGAACAAATTCCAAAATAAGATGGGCAGTGTCAACAAAATGTTTGTGCAGGGGGAACGATTTGAGGCACATAAGAGGGGGGACACATGGCATAGTCTTCGGCCGTTCGATTGAGGATCTTTTCAGTCACTCCTGGCGGGCCGAGAGTGAGTCCAAATGGATTTGGATACCCAAACCGGCTCTACTAGGGGAGCTGGGTTTTCCTGCACGCATTGAGGAAATCAGAAGGTGGGGGGGTGGAAAGTGCGCCGCCTAGCTAGGGTTTTTCCTCCACCGCCCACATCCAGATCCTACGCGAGCGTGACCCAATCCACAGACATGTCCAGAGAATTCAGAAGGCAACCATGGGGTAACGAAGCAGGGGGAGGAGAAAAGAGGAGGTTCGAAGAAGACATAGGAGGATTTCGCTTCAATCAAGACCGATTCAGAGGAGGAGGGGGTCCAGGGGACGAGCGAGGGAGAGACAACTACAACAGAGATAGGAATGGCAGAGGAAGAGGAGGATTTCAGGCAGGGGGCTCAAGAAATATCAGAGAAGAGGAGGAAGCCAACAAGAGAAGATTACTGGAAGGGCGGAGGGCAGACCAGGCAAATCAAGAGATGACAAGGGAGAGATTCCCGCCCACCCCAGGTAACCAACATGTTCCTGCACGAGAGAGGTTAGGGGGAAATCGTCCTCAAGGTGGATTTGGGGATGATAGAGGGAGAGGCAAAGTAATCTCGCAAGAAAACAGGGGTGGAAACCAAGCTGGTATATGCTTTTGGTGTCGGCAAGAGGGTCATCACCAAGCTGACTGCACAAACCCGTTGTTCTGTTTTCGATGCAAGGAATCAGGGCACATCGCGGCTAAATGTCCAACCTCAAAGGGGGTTGTTATGCATATGTTTGGATTTGGCTTCCCAGGGCAAGGTTTCACTGTCTAAAGATTCCAGGACAGGTGAAACAGCTAAGTGAGGAACATCAGGGGATGATCACTGTTGAGAAAAGTGGGATGTCTGAAAAGAAAATGGAAGATGAACTGAAGCACCTGATTGATGAAAATTGGCAATGGAAAGTAAAGAAAGTGTCTGAAAAGGATTCCTTGCAGTTTTTCCAAACAAACAATTGTTGGATGCGTTTTCAAAGTCCAAAGGCTTTACAATGGAACTATATGACACATGGGCAACAGTGGTTCCTTCATCAAGGGATCCAAAAGCTTCTTCTTTCCTTCAGACTGGATGGGTTCGGTTGTACAACTTTCCAGATCATGCTAGAAATGAGGAGGCTGTTACTTTAATTGGGGAGTTGGCTAGGGATGTTGTGGCAGTGGATGAACTATCTCTAATCAAAGAAGAAGCAGTTAGAATCAAGATTCAAGCAAGGGATATTTAGAAGATACAAGGTTTTGTGGAGGTGTTCATTGGAGGTGTGGGGTATGAGATCAAATTTAAACCAGAAAAGCCAACTACAAGAGTGCAACCAGCAAATGATCCTCCAGAACCTCCAAGATACTCAGGGGGTGGGGCAGAAGATGATGATGATGAGGATGACATGTTGTTCTCTGATGAGGAACATCCTAGGAGAGGGGGAAGAGATGCTGGGAATGACAAAAATGGGAATCAGCAGTCTAAGGAAAGCAGCTACAAAGGCAAACAAAACTCTCAAGTTGATATGGGGCTGCAAAATACAATGGAAAGTCAGGGAGCCGATGAGGGGAAGGAGAGGGAGGAAGCACAATTGGTAAAACCATTATCAGTTTTTAATCCAGATACAGGCCGAATGGTAAATGTGGAAAGCTGGTTGGACTTTGGGACCACACCACAAGTTCAAGGGGATCACAAACAACGAAAAAGGAAGGGTCAGTGGAGCCACAAATCACAGAGGGCAACGCCATCACTATACATTGCGAAGGTGGGGGTACGAGGCTAATGAGAAGGGATCTTTGGCCTTCTCTGAAGCTAGCAGAAGATATTGTGGCTAAGTCGACACACCAAGAAGTTATGTTTTCTCAAGAGTCTTTGGGAATGGGAGAAGTGGAACAGGAATGGGGTGAGGAAAACAGAGGGCAGGCAAGGGGAGAGATCATAGAGGAGATGCAGACAGGGGAGGAGGAGGAGAAAGAAGAAGATACAACCAGATCAGAGGAGGAAGGGGCTCGATGGAAACAAGCTTACTCGGCCATGCAGAAGTCCATCAAGAAGAGAAGGTTTTACCCAATAGTCGCGGCTCGAAAAAGTTCAAGATCAAGTGTGGGGAGTGCAAACAAGGGTGATGGGAACGGTCTACATGGGTCAGGTGCGTTTCAGACAGCTTTAAACTCATTTACTATTCTCAATTTCTGTGATCATGAGGAACTAAAAAATTTAGCTAAAAGTTGTAATATTAATTTGGGGGAGTGCCCAGAAGATGCCAATGAAATCTTAGATGCCATGAAATTAGAAGAAGTAGCAAGAGCAGCAGTTGCTGAAGCAAATTACAAGCAAACTATGGAGAGGAAACTAAAAGACTCATATGTGTTGGAAGATGAAAATCTGAAGTTGCAGGTTTTGGATAATGCCCAAAGGGGGGTTACAGGGACAAGAAATGGGGGAGGAAACGGTCATCCACAACATAACACAAGGGGGTGATGTTCAAGTTAGGCAGAAAAAGCAGCAGAGAACCAGTGAAGGCAGCAAGCTCAGCAGAGAGCTGAAACGAATTAGTATTAAATGAAGATCATCATATGGAATATCAGAGGTATGGGAAAACTGGGGAGACGACGGCAGCTGAAAGAGATGATAGCCAAAGAAAAAGCAGATATCATTGGCCTTCAAGAGACAATTAAGTAGACGTTTAACACACAGGAACTTGAAGCTTTAGCTCTAGGAGGAGGTTATAGTTGGGGGTGGATTGCAGCTCAAGGACATTCTAGGGGCATTCTTTTGGGGGTGAAAGAAGATATACTTCAAACTGAGAATTGGGAAACAAGATTTCTATGTGGGGGTTACTTTGAGATATAGGGTGTTGAATTTCAGATGGGTCTGCCTAATTGTGTATGGGCCAGCACAACATGATAGATCTTCAGATTTTTTGCAGGAACTGTTGAACAGATGTAGCAATGCTCCTTTTCCAATTCTATAGGGGGAGATTTTGACCTGATTAGGGATGAGACTGATAAGAGTACAGGTGTGAGGGATACTAAGAACATCAAAGCTTTTAATGAGTTCATAGAGAAATATGATTTAAGAGAGTTACATAGAGGGGGAGGTGGTTTCACTTGGACAAACAAACAGGTGGATCCAATTCAAAGCAATCTTGACCGAGTCCTCATTTCTACTGAATGGGAAGAGAAGTTTCCCTTGGCTAGCTTAACCAGCATGACCCGGATTGGGTCTGAACACTGTCCCTTGTTACTAAGCACTGGGGGGATGAGATAGCAAGAACAAATCAATTCCGTTTTGAAAAAAATGTGGTGCAGGGAAGAGAGTTTCAGGCAAGGGGTGGTAGATAAATGGAGGTCTATAAAGGAAAGATGGCCTGAGGCAGCATATTCCCTAGATAAATGGCACAAGGGTATTTCTGGAATGAGACAGTATTTGAGAGGATGAGGGAACAATCTATGAGGGGAGTATAAAAGAAATAAACTAAAGTTCACACATGAGATCGAGTTTATTGATAAACAAATCGAGAAGGGGGAGGTGACTGAACTACAATTACAACAGAGATCCTATCTGGAGGGTGAACTAGAGAAACTAATGGAGGCTGAAGAAATATATTGGCAATTGACGAAGGGGGGGGGGGGGGGGTGAGAGGTGGACATTGGAAGGAGATTCAAATACCAGATTTTTCCACCTCACAGCAAACGGGAGGAGGAAAAAGATGATTACCTCATTAGAGCATGAAGGGGGAGAAGTGACCAGCAAAGAAGACATACAGAAGACAATATGTGATTTCTATAAGCAGCTCTTTGGTATACAGGATGAAAGGAAAGTTTCTCTGGGTACAGATGTGTGGTCTCACAAGGGGGGCTTATCAATGGACGATAACAATGAACTAACAATGGTTTTTCACATAAGAAGAAGTTAAGAGAGTGGTTTTTGGTATGAAGGAGAATTCTGCCCAGGCCCTGATGGGTTTGGGGTAGCGTTTTATAAAACTTTCTGGGAAGAAATTAAGGGCGAGTTGATAGAATTAATAAATGACTTTTATTTAGGAAACTTGGACATTGATAGATTGAACTATGGGGTTATTACTTTGTTACCTAAAGTTAAGGAAGCAAAAAGTATCAGACAATTTCATCCCATCTGCTTGTTGAACACCAGTTTCAAAATCTTCACCAAACTTTTAGCAGAAAGGTTGACAATTTTGGCACAAAAATTAGTTGATCAGTGTCAGACGAGTTTTATTAAAGGAAGGTACATTATGGACGGGGTGGTCATGTTACATGAAATAGTTTTGGTGAAGGGGGTGATATTAAAGATCGACTTTGAAAAAGCTTATGATAGTGTCCGTTGGGACTTCTTAGAAGAAGCGTTGACAAGGAAAGGATTCTGTCCAAAGATTAAGGAATGGATTATGAGCTCAGTCAAGGGGGGCAAAGTTTGTGTCAATATTAATGGGGAGAATAGTCCGTATTTTAAAACCCACAGGGGTTTAAGACAAGGGGACCCTTTGAGCCCGCTGATGTTTAACCTGGTGGCAGACACATTAGCACACATCCTGAACAAAGCAAGAGCTCTGGGACTTATAAAAGGGGTAGTGCCACATCTGAGAGATGGGGGGGGGGGGGGGGAGTGACACATCTTCAATATGCGGATGATACAGTAATCATGGTCGAGGGTCAATAAGAAATGTGAAATTCTTGTTGTACTACTTTGAATGGATGTCAGGCCTAAAGATAAACTATCACAAGAGCGAACTAGTCACATTTGGGTATGAGGGGGGAAGAGCGACAGGAAATAGCCAATGCTCTGAATTGTAAGCTAACACAACTTCCAATGAAGTACCTGGGGGTGCCAATTAGTGACCGAGTTCTAGGGATGAATGCCTTTAAAGGTGTTTTGGAGAAGACAAGAGGCAAACTACAGCCATGGAAAGGAAAAAATATGTCATCTGGGGGGCGGCTTACGCTAACAAGTTCTTCACTAAGTTCAATGCCGACTTACATCATGGGGGTGTTCCTTCTTGCTGAGGGTTTCCATCAACAACTTGACACGATTCGGTCGCAATTCTTTTGGAGAGGTGACAGTAACACCTTCAAATATCAAATGGTCAAATGGGAAAATGCATGTTTGCCCAAGGATTTCGGGGGGGGTTAGGAATCATCAATAAAAGAATGATGAATGAAGCTCTCCTAACTAAATGGAACTGGAGGATACTAAGCAATGAGGAGAATGACATATGCTGTCAATTACTCGGAGCTTAATACTTGAAAAAGAAAACGCTCTTTCAATGTAGAGGGGGGGGGGGGGGGGGGGGAGGGCTCACAGTTTTGGAGGGGGTTGAATAAGATTAAAAACAATTTTAGATGGGGTGGCAAATCCATAGTTCAAGATGGGGGAGATACTCTGTTCTGGGAGGACGTCTGGGAGTGAAAGAGTGTTGGTCTGGTGGGGAATGGGTCATGGATTTCAAAAGGGCTCTGGATTTGGAAGAAGCAGCACAATGGGAACAGTTGGTGGAAATGATTCAGGATATTCACCTCATTGAAGGGGGGACAAGGTGATGTGGGCTTTAGAGAAATCAGGAAAATTTACCACTAGATCCATGTACAGGATGTTGGCCCATAGAGGAGTCGTTAATCACCGAATGAGAGTGATAGAGCTGAAGTGCCCGATCTTTCGGTGAGTGGAGGATAATTTTGATTTGGTGGAAGTCGACCCTCACGATCCGACTACGACGAGCGAACCCGAAGCGCCAATGCAATCGCTGAACCAACTCCCTGTGGTTACCGACCCTGTTGCAATCAAGATCATAACTTCCTGTACGCAATCAAAGAACGAACAAGAAAAAGAAGGCGAGCAATCTTAATATCACTCGAAGGTGGAGTTCTGAATCACACGAGGACAGCACGTATTTGTGCGTGTTCGGTGTAGCTAAAGCTAAATGTAAAACAAAACTCGAGGATGCTAATGACGGCTATAGGGTTTAATAGCACGGCCACAAGGGAGTTGGGGTCGTGCTACAACCCTAGGACGCGTCCCTAATGGACCCAACTCGATACACGGCCCATTGGGCCAAAATAAGGTGGCGCAGCACCTTGGACAGAAAACAGTCCGACTCAAAATGACGATTGCGGCCGCCTCGGTGAAGATATGAAGGTGAGTCTGGATCCATCTGAAAGTAGACTTGATAAGCTTTCCATCAAGTACTTGATCGCCCAAAACGGAGTCCGGATGAAGTCGTGGCGGCCGTCACAAGTTGACGTTCGTGTGCAGTCCGAATCCAGCCATATATCCTTCATTCTTTAGCACCATAACGTAGTTCAACTCTCTTGCACGAGCCCGAGTGATTGGCCCTGAAGGTGGTGCTTGGAGTGAAGGTGCTGCTGGTGTAGATGTTCTGGGTAGGCTGCACTCAAGTCAAGGATTAGCACAATCAAACAATAAATGCAAAGCTGAATAATAGTGCTAAACACGTAACAAAGCTGCTGGTAACAAGTGCCACCCGCGATGGATCAAGGGAAGGCAACAAGGAAGTGGGCTGCAGAAACGGAAAATCTCTCGGGCCGCGTTACGCTGTGTAAACGGCGTTTTTTGGCCTTGAAACCGGCTTTACCTGGCGCTACGCGGGGTGCCCGTATAGGAAATTTCGTAAGCTTTCCGGAAAAAAAAGAACGCTGAAATCGGAGATCCGAGCGAAAAGTTATGGCCGTTACAAAATGGGTGTTCGTAACGACACAAAACTGCCAAACGAAAAACCGAACTTTCCAAAAACGAACTGCTCTTTCCTTTTTTTTGTAATTCTTTCCTTTGTCTTTCTTCTCAGAACTTTCCTTTTTTTTTCTTTTTTTTCTTTCCTTTCTTTTTTCTTTCCTTTTTTTTTCTCTTTTCTCAAACAGAAACACGAAACCGAGTAGGGTTCGGTTGGATCGGCGGCGCGTGGAGTGCGGCTTGGGGAAGGAAAACGAAACCGAGTAAGGTTCGGTTGGAGGGGGTAACAGCGCTGGTGGTGATGATGATTGCGGCGGCGGTGGTGCTGGTGGCGAGGTAGGACAGCGGCGGCGGCGGCGGCGGCGGTGGAGATGGGAAAGCGGCGGAAGCACAAAGTGACCAGCAACAAATTAACGCGAAGCACACAAATTCAACAACGCAAATTATTGAAAGAAAGTGCAAGGCGAAGAAAGGTTTTGGGACAATGGTCTAACCTGAATTTTTTTTGGGTTTTGTGGACTGTAGGTAATGGAACAACACTCGATAAAAACTCACCGATCAACCTGGAAAGCTGATACCACTTGATAGAGCTGAAGTGCCCGATCTTTCGGTGAGTGGAGGATAATTTTGATTTGGTGGAAGTCGACCCTCACGATCCGACTACGACGACCGAACCCGAAGCGCCAATGCAATCGCTGAACCAACTCCCTGTGGTTACCGATCCTGTTGCAATCAAGATCAGAACTTCCTGTACGCAATCAAAGAACGAACAAGAAAAAGAAGGCGAGCAATCTTAATATCACTCGAAGGTGGAGTTCTGAATCACACGAGGACATCACGTATTTGTGCGTGTTCGGTGTAGCTAAAGCTAGATGTAAAACAAAACTCGAGGATGCTAATGACGGCTATAGGGTTTAATAGCACGGCCACAAGGGAGTTGGGGTCGTGCTACAACCCTAGGACGCATCCCTAATGGACCCAACTCGATACACGGCCCATTGGGCCAAAATAAGGTGGCGCGGCACCTTGGACAGAAAACAGTCCGACTCAAAATGACGATTGCGGCCGCCTCGGTGAAGATATGAAGGTGAGTCTGGATCCATCTGAAAGTAGACTTGATAAGCTTTCCATCAAGTACTTGATTGCCCAAAACGGAGTCCGGATGAAGTCGTGGCGGCCGTCACAAGTTGACATTCGTGCGCAGTCCGAATCCAGCCACATATCCTTCATTCTTTAGCACCATAACGTAGTTCAACTCTCTTGCACGAGCCCGAGTGATTGGCCCTGAAGGTGGTGCTTGAGGTGAAGGTGCTGCTGGTGTAGATGTACCGGTGATGTCCTCATCAGAGAGGAATCTGCAGTAGCAAACTACCGATGAAACTCAAAGTTTTTCTATGGTTAACCTTGCAAAACAAACTACAGACCGGGGTGAATCTAAAAAAGAAAAAGTGGAAAGGCAACCACAGCTGTGTGATATGTGAGACGCCAGAAACCACAGATCATGTTCTTTTTACATGCGTACATGCAAAATTTATATGGACTTGTTTCAAAGAGGCCTTAAGTTGGGACAAGGTGCCTCTGGGGGTGCAAGACTTCATAGAAAACTGGGTGGGTGAGGGTACTAAGAATCATGTTATATTGTTTTGTTTTGCTATTGTTTGGTGGGGGCTATGGACTACTCATAATAAATATGCTATTGAGGGGGTGTTTCCTGCGAAACCTATTGACATCATGTTCAAAATATATGCGCTCGTGCAGAGATGGAAGGTATTGCTTAAAGAAGGTGATAAAGTGCTTTTGGAGACGGTGGCGGAGAAGACAAGACTATGGACGGCAAACTTCATGGACAGGAGCAAGAATTGATCCCAAGCTGAAGAATTCATGTAGTTTTAGCCTTCTTTTAGTTTTGATCTCCAGTTTTTGGTTTTGCTCTGTACTCTCTAGTGCGCATCAACTTTAGCTGGTAACCCCAGCCGATCCTGTACTCAACACATTATAAGCTTTCTATAAAAGCCAGGTGGAGCCTTTAAAAGAAACTGAGGTGTAAAAAGACGGTTTTAACCCTGGGCCCATATGTAAGTGCCCCTCTCCCCTCTTTCTTCCTCCTCCCTGCAAGTGGCAGGCAGGGCGCATCAAGCTGCGCGACGGCGGGGCTGCGCTGCCGCGGGCGCCTGCAGGCCGGGCGACAGGGCCGCGCTCGCCGCTGGAGCCGCACCCTGCCTGCCGTTGGGGAGGGTATGGGTGTACCCGCAGTTGTCCATGTCCAAATCAAAAGCTAATCTACCCGATCCTACCCTCCCCGTTCTGAAATTACCCATATCCATTCGGTATTGGTTAAATTCAACGGAGATTGGATAAGCGCTAGTAAATTGAGGCCCGGCGGCGAGAGCTCGGCGCTCCTCTTCGATCCAGAGCAGCGACGCTCGAGCCTAATGCCCCCGGCTCGGCGGTTCCAGGTGTCATCCTCGCGAATCAGATGAGGCGGGCGGCACAGATTGGGAGGCACGCACGTGAATCGACGCGAGGCGGCACGAAGCAGAGGCAGTGCGTAGCTCGGGTCACACGGTGTGAGCGGACATCTCCTTCCTCGGTGCGGATCGAACAACAGCGGGGCGTCCAAGGCTCTCTGCATCAGGAATTGACAGCGCCAGCTTCATTCGTTCGATGCTCGGGCAAGGCCGCGCCGCCGTGGATGCCGGCAGGAACCGTGAGCGGACGGGGCGGGTGTCATGCAGGAGCAGCTGGCGTGTAGGATTAGAGGCGGCGTTGTAGGCGTGGAGGATTGGAGCCGGCTGTGTTGCTCAATGGAGAACAATGGAGGAAGAGGAAAGGAGAAGGAAAAAAGAGGGGAGAGAGGCACTTACCTGTGGGGCCATGGGTAAAACTGTCTTTTCACACCTCAGTTTACAGCCTATGGGTGGAAAATGTGACAGAATAACACACAGGGTAACACAGGGTATAAGTTAGAACTTTCGTGGCGCTGAGGTAAGTTTGCAAATTTTTATGACATTGAGGGAAGTGGTCCTTTGTTTTGTGGCATTGAGGGAATTCACCCTTGCAACTAACGGGCTCATATTGGTGAGTTATTCAACAATTGCATCATCCATTTTAATTTCTTTTTGTTTTAGAATCAAACTTCCTATTGTGTCTAAACAGGCTATGATCGTGCAGACATATGCCATTTACTAAATATGTTCGTAGCAACACAAGGTCAACATGTTTTAAAATATGGTATTTTTATTAATTTTTTGCTTACAAGATGCTCAAGGTCATTAAGGTCATGATCAATTGTGCGAAAGAATGGTTGTGCTTGCAACACAAATTAGGCAGGAGTTTGTTTTTGACCATTTTTTTCGAGAATACGAAAGAGAGCTGTGTATCTTTGTATTGAGAAGATGAAAAGAGATACATATTACAATGCGGGCCTACCAGGTACACATACTGGTTCAAGATTAGTTGGTACTTATATGAATAAATGATACAACCAGAGAAACAAAGCTCAAAAGTCTAACAATTCTCCTAATCTCTACCGGCCATCTAATGTCAACAGGCGTTGAATGCCCCTCCTGCCTGAATCGTAGCCATCAGTTTTGAGTCTGATAAGGCCCGAGCTGCTGGGAAGATGTCTCGGATCGCTGCATAGGTTTGAGCATCGAGAGGTCAACCTGCTTGGCAAAGTCCAAGCTTGTGCATGACAAGGACTTCACCCTTCTTGGAGAGGCGCACTGTAGAGTTCAGTGGCTGGTTGGCCAGCCGCTCACTTCGCCGGCGGCCTTGCGTAACCGACGTCGTGGGGATGGAGGCCGCTGCGTATTAGTGTTTTACCGGCAATCCATCGAGGGGTATCCCTAGGCAGTAGGGTTTTGTTGAAGTGTTTGTAGAATTAGAAATTTGATGGTGTGACACCCCAGTGTCACTTTTGAAATTTCTTCTCTTGCACATCTGCCTATCGTACAAAATTTTTGGTGCTCATCATGTTTATGCATTGAGTATCATGTTTGAATGGACTCTCAAAAGTCAAATTTTGTTTTTAAACTCTTTTGAATTCAAGGTTTGGCTAAGTTAAGTCTTTTCCTTTTAACCCTTTTGGGGGCTTGTTTAAAATTAGAAATGTTTAAACAAGTGGCTTTTGGCCAATTTGAAAATCTCTTATTGAAGTATCTACTTTCAGCTAGAAGTTTTGGTTTTGAGCAAAGACATCTTTTAATTGCTCAAATTCATGGTCAAAAGTTGGTCAAACTGCTGAATTTCAGCACTTCTGAAATGGCTAAGTCTTTTCCTGACAGCAGCCATTAGCCAACTTTAGGGCTCCATAACTTTTATTTTTCAATCAACCCAAACCAAAACAAGTTCTTGGATTGGAAGCTGGTAGTTTGGGCTCTTCAAAAATCATGAACAACTCCAGGATCTTAAATTCTAACTAATTCTTTTTCGAGCTCAAATTTAGCTAAATCCATTCCAAACTCGAGATTTTGGGCAAAGTTTGATCGGTCATATCTTCCAAACTAAATCTTTTTGAACCATATGACTTTAACGAAAGTTGTTCAGCTTGGTACCGTCTACAAGTTTTGTATAGGAGTTTTGGAAAGTTTCTACACGAAATCTCGAGTTTGAATCAAAGTTTTGGAGAAGGTTTCGCGAGCTCCTATAGCTACTGAATCGACTTCGTTGATTCAGTAAAGCGCGCAGGGGGAGGTTCGCCCGAGCTCGTGCGCTGGCGTCGCCTTTGCCACGCGCCGTGCTCCGCTGTTCTTTGCCACGCGCCGTTGCCTCGCACTGCCAGTCGTGCTCCAAACCATGCGTGCTACCTCGGTGTCGAGCTCGGCCGGCGACACCAATTTGGCGGTGAACTGAGCGCTCTGCAAGCCGCTCGTGATGCCACGCGGAATTCACCGCTGTAACTCTATCTTTCTCCAATTCACCGCCTCAGTAACTCCTCCACCTCGCTCTCGTCGCCCTCGACCACTCCGCCAGCTCCGCCGTCCCTTCCATCGCCGGCAATTTCCAGAAAACCGGCCGCCATTGCCGCCACCCCACCCCACCGCGGAACTTCACCTTCCCATCCTCCTTCGCCTCCACGAATCGCCCAAATGGATACTCCTTGATCTCCTGAAGCCGTGCACCCTCTTCTCGTCCGCCGCCGGCCATGGACAAGGACCGTGCTGCCTCTAATCCTTGGGGTTTTCATGCCTAGGTGGTGCGGCTTGGAGTCCTGAGGCCGTGGGTCTTCTCCGGCGCGTCTCCGGCCACTTCTCCGGCAAGATAGCGCCGGTCAACCGCGCGGCGGCGCCCTGTGCGAGTGGAGTTCTGTCCAAGGGTGTTCAATTAAAAGATGAAGTCTTTCCAGGGGGTTAAGTGAAAGAAATCCGGGTTTAAGTGTAAAGGTGGAAAAGTTCTAGGGGGTTTTCCGGAAGTTTCAGGGGCTGTTTTGTAAAGAAAGGACTGGTTGGTGAAGGATCTTTCTTCCCAGGGACCTCAGCGCAAAAGAGTTTCGGTTTTTCTTTTTAAAACTGTTGCTGCATGCATGTGTTTCTTGTAAAATGCATAGTAAATCATAGAAAAGTGAGAAAAATGTGAAACCAATTTTGTTGAGTTTGTTGCATCTTTGGTTACAGTAGAAAAATATAAAATCATGTTGTTAAGTTTTAAAAATATAAAATCTTTGGTTTCTTGGATGCATGTTGTCTGTGTAGTTTAAGTTAAGCTTTTTCTCCATAAGAATCTTGTTGGTGCTGTTAAAAATACTTTTAAAACAGTTTTTGAGCTCAATAAATCATGGTTAATCTGTGATAGTGTTTAGTCAGTGTGTCTGTAGAGTTTTGCATTTTTGTGCTTAATCTTGATGTTGTATCTTATTTTGGTAGATTTCTAGTCTTTTTGTCTTTTTTAAAATAATTAGTTTCTGTTAGAATAAAATGTTTATAAAATTTCAGTGGTAATCTTGAGGTTAAAGTTACCCAGGGAATATCTCATGCTGGTAGTTTAACCTGTTTAACTTGATTAACTAATTTGTTCTCAAATAACCCCTTAATTTAGGTAGATAATGGTTTTTATAAATGTATTTAAGTTAATGTAATGTTTCTCAGATAATATTGGTGATCTCAGTTTAAGTTTGCATCTGTTGTTATCTTGTCCTTCTTAGTGATAGGTTAATCTTGTTTAAAGAGATATGCACTTACTCTATAAAGTTTTAATAATTGTTTTTAACAACATAACTTGTGCTTTCTTGTGAATATTTGTGTTTGTACTTAAGCTGTATAATCGTGTTGCTGCAATTTATTTAATGCATCTTTTCCAATTGTTGTTCTAAACTCACACATATGCATCTTCATGTAGAGAACGTTCTAGCTGACGGGGTTTTTACTCTGGTGCCCGAGTCTGAGGTCGAGCAGCAAGAGCCCGAAGTTGTGGTTGCTGAAGTTGAACAAGACCCGAGCCAAGACTCGGAAGGGCCCAAGGCTAGTGAAGGCAAGCACCGGAAGCATTCAACCTTTTTAACGCAGCCGCAATTTAATTATTTACTTTATAAAGTTTTACTTTATGCATTTAAGTTTTCATAGGAGTTGAATGAAACCCTAGTTGCATACTTCATAGGAAACCCAGAGTTTTTACTAGTATGTGTAGGTCGATAGAATTGCTAGGCTGGTTAAACGGTACAAGTCGAGTAATTGTCTGTTACTCGCGAGAAGCTAGGTTGGTTACTTTAAACAAGTTTTGTTCAGCATATCAGATAACTGGAAAAAGTTTAGACCGGGCGGAGAGTTTTGGTGGGGAAATGAATGTGATGGTGTAGCTCCGCCTGTGTCAGTTAAGGCCCGTTCGTTGTTGGCTCTGGGATCAAGTTTGAATTGTACTACCTCACATGCTGGGAGTAAGAGGTAGTTGAAACTGGTAACTTATGTACTTTAGCTCGCACTGGTATGTTGAACTACGCCTGACTTCCTTTTCATGTACCGGTTAGAGTTATAACTCATGGCTGACCCGTCGTTGGTATCGGTGAGGATTGGTACTTGAGGGTCGCAGGGTAGGTCAAGTATTTAGTGTTGGCTGAACGAACGGCTGGCATGAGCGGCTCGACAGGGTTCGCTTATGCCGTGTGGGTAGGTTAACCTTGCAAGGTATAAAAACCGAATCGATTCGCCGTACTCACGGTATTGAGCTCTTGATCACTGGGCCGCATCGCTAGATAAGAACATGAATATGATAATGTTTATATGCTGTTTGAATTTAATCAATTACTTGCTCTCTTTGAAAAAGTTTTTACAAATGATTATCTAGAATAAATAGCTCAACTAAAACTTGGATGCTAAAATTTAAAAGTAAGGATCTACTTAGTTGCTTCTTTTTGGCAAAACAAAAACCCAGCCAAAAGCTTTGCATACTAGGGGTCTTAGTAAACCTAAAGTCGGGGAAGTCTTGCTGAGTATTAAATTACTCAACCCTACTTGTGTTTTCCTTTTTCAGAGGTTGAGTCTAGGGTAGCCGAGCAGGTCGCTGAAGCTTTTCCGTTCGGTGTTCCTGAGGGTTTTCAGTTGCAGTTCGTTCCGGCTTCTCAGGGTGTGGAGCCGAGGGAGTAATAATGCTGGCTGTGCTACTTGTGCATTATTATGTTTCGTCGTAGACTCGTGATGTTTAAAACTTCCGCTGCACTTTAAACTCCGTGTTGTAATAACTTTTATCTTGTAATATTTTTGTAATTAAATCCATGTGTACTGTGTTGTAAAATTTGCGACTCGTTAATCATCTGTGCTCATCGTGGAGTGAGACTTACCTCTTATTGGTTTCGACAATGTGATCAGTGGTGTAATCGGGAGTTACCCGACAGTAACTACACGGTTATGTCAGTTGAAGTGCGAGTGTGCTATACTGCTTGCATTAGCTAAGGGACAATGCACTTGAGCTGACATAATTTGAGGTGATTCTGCCACAGCTGGTACCAGAGCCGAAAATACTTGGCAGATGATTTGACTTGTCTTAAAAATGTGTTTTCTGGAAATTTACCTGGTTTGCGAAAATGCGTTGGTCACACTAAGGAATTAATTTTTAGAACGTAAGCCCTAGGGAATTATGGGTATGTGAATCAGGTGGCTAGCTAACTTTGCAACTGACTTCCAGCACATTACTTTCTGTCAAAACTTACTTTGTTGCACAATCAATCTTTATTTATGCATCGACAGAGGGTGAGGATCTCCGGTCAATGGGGACACCTTGACACCTCGGTCGGTACGGTGAAATCCGAACGCCGTGCTCAAATGGTGGCCTCCTTGAGCTGCAGCCAATATAACCATGCACTGTTGTGGATTATATTGGGTGTAAACTTGCCTCTATGTGCTGTCCATACGGCACGAGATGTATGGATACCGTTACT
Source organism: Urochloa ruziziensis (assembly GCA_015476505.1). Classification (NCBI taxonomy): domain Eukaryota; kingdom Viridiplantae; phylum Streptophyta; class Magnoliopsida; order Poales; family Poaceae; genus Urochloa; species Urochloa ruziziensis. The sequence continues at coordinate 49,766,526 of CM027126.1, forward strand.
ATAGAGAACGGTAATGTATGGGGACGCTTTCATGAGTGCTGGCATGAAAGGTTCGATTTATACACTGTGTTTTTCTGTAGGTACACTAACATGCGTTGCGTAAGTTAAGACGTGTACAATACGACTAGTTATTATAGAGAGAGCCGTATGGTTTTGCCACCGATCTTAACTACGTAAGACCAAGAATACTTGGCAATTATTTTTCTTTGTAAGGGCGGTTAGGACGAGCATGCATCATGAATTTTACAATCTGCTGAATCCTTAAAATTTTGTTGGGGTGCCTTGGGGTTCTACACCACCATCTAATTTGCATTGCACCTAAGGTGGATCTAGCAGGATTTTTGGACGTCTGCTGCTGGTCGAATTTTTTTCGCCTAGCACATGATGTTTTCTGCAGGGAAGAGTTAAAGAAAAGTTGCTCAGAATTTGGTTAGCTTGCTGCTGTAAAAATTTCACATTTATATCTTCAGTGTAGCTTGAGCTATGCATGTTTTAGTGAGCCCCTGTTTCCTACAATTTTTCTGGAGGACAACGATGAGTCTTTGAATTTTTACCCTATCTTAACATCCGAGCCAAGTCTTCCACTTCATAAGAAAGTTGTAGATAATTATCTAACAGAATTTCTGGCGAAGTTTGAGCATTTTTACATACACCAGCTGAGAGTTATGAATTTTTGTCTTTGCTTGCCAGGAAGCTGTCCAATTCTGTTTTCAGCAAGATCTTTTCCCAATCAAGTGCTAAACCTTCTTTGCTTTTCATTTCAGATGAGTTTCCCAAACAAGAACCCTCACATCACTACTGATATCGATGGTCGCCTCTTTGTGGGAGACCATGCAAACTCTAGGGTACATGGTTGCACCTCAGTATGTGGGGAGATATATCACTGAAACGGGGATAAACCGCTGTGAGGTTTCACTGGTTATTCCCAGTTTAACTCCAGCAGTGGGTGGACAGATTCAGATTATTGTTACAGGGGGGAATTATGAGGAGGCTAGTGATACTGCCGCTTGGAGAGCCTTGCAGCAGTTAAGTTTTAAACATCAGCTAAAAACTTTTGGAGCTCCAGCGGGTGTCTTTATGTCCTCTAATACTGAAGTGGGTGAGTCAAGCTCTAGTGTTAAGCAGGAAAGCTCGAATGACATGCAGAATATGACTCGCTACATGGATAACGTAAACCGTCTGATTGAGAACATGGCTTTCAGTTATGGCGCTATGTTAAATGCTGCTAACTCCCAGGCCCAAGAAAGAGAGGCAATGCAGGGGCAGGTAAACCAACACATGGCTGTGATTGGAAGCCTAGAGGAACGCGTTTACGAATTAGAAGTGGAAAATGACAACCTTCAGCAAGAGCAGGAGGGAGTCTGGGCTGAAGGGCCCCAAGTTTCTAATCCACCAGAAGAGTTGCCTGATCAAGGTGATTCTGGTTTGGATGACTCACCTGGACCACCCATAGATCCGCAGCTATTCGATCAAGAAGAACCGGCTGATCCAGTTCCACAAGTTCCTGGCCCTGTGCATAGGTAGATCAGTGAGGAAGAGGATACGGAAGAAGAGCTAGATGAAATGAATGGTGAGGAAGAAATAGGTGATGAAGAAGAAACTGAAGAAGAAGAAGAACCAGAGGAACGCATCTTTTACACTGATAACGAGGAATCCGATTGATTTATGTTTACCTTCGGAAAATTCCCGTTCTCATGTGTTGTATTTTAAGTTTCCATCTTGTAATAAGTTGTGTTGTGGAGTACCTTTCAGTTGAACTATTTTCTTGGTGATGTAATAATCAAGATGTATGGATGTAAAGTGGAACCTATTTTCCTTTCCAATGCAGCACTTTGGTTTGTTCTGAAATTTTTCGCAGCAGAATTGTATCGGAATTTTTATGCCTTGATAACTATTTTTCTAGGCAGATTGATGTATACCAAAGTTGTTGCAAATTTCATAAGTGACTGGTAAAATTTCAAATCCTTTGTTTTAGTAGTTTGGGAGAAACATGCGAAACAATACGACTCTGTCCGCTGGAAAAACAGATTTGGGAGAGAGACAAAGGACGATTTTTTTTCACTCCTCTTAATGTGTGATTTAGTTCTGGAGTTGAATACGAAAGTTGTGGGCTATAAAATTCTGAATCTACTGGAAAAATTTGAGCATTTTTGGTTTAGTAGTTTGCGAGATACAAATTTTACGCTAAACCCGTGCAATCTGTCCAAAGCTGAGAGTTGGCAAAGTGATAGTATCACGTTTAAAGGATGAGTGGATCTAACTTCAAGGACTAACTCTATTTTGGATTAATTATGTCATGCACTATGCTATAATATTTTCATTCTTGAGTATTGATTTCATTTATCATTGCTCATTGAGAAATTATTGCAGAGTTGTATGACTAATCTGCACCATGTGGCTTATGCAGAATGCCTGACACTCCGGATGGTGCCGGGGGTGGTGATGGTGGAAATTTGCCTGGATCTCCTGATATCAGGGAATTCATTGCTCATCAAATGGCTCAGCACACTGAATTCATGCGTGTGTTGGTCCAAATGCAGCAGAACCAGCCACGTCAGGAGCCACATCAAGATGTACCGCGTGAAGCTTCATATCCGGATTTCTTTGGCACACAACCACCACAGTTCTTCAAGGCAAAGGAGCCTCTTGATGCTGATGTCTGACTCAATATTATTGAGTCAAAATTTGCACTATTGATAAATCCATGTTCAGAAGCGAATAAAGCCCGGTTTGCAGCTCAGCAGCTTAGAGATGATGCCCGTCTGTGGTGGGATAATTATCGTGCTACACTTCCTGCTGATCATGTTGTGTCCTGGAATGAATTCAAGACTGCTTTCCGCTCACATCATATTCCTGATGGTCTCATGGATAGAAAACTTAATGAGTTCTTGGCTCTTACTCAGGGTAATCAGGGTGTGTTACAGTATTCTCAGACTTTTAACCATCTATCTCAGTATGCTGGTCATCATGTTGATACTGATGCTAAGAAGCAAGATCGTTTCCGTCGCGGGCTTAACACTAAGTTGAAGAAAAGTTTGGTCCTTATTAAGCTTGCCAGTTTTAATGAGTTGGTGAACATGGCTATCACTCAGGAGGATAGTAATCTGGCTCATCAGGCTGACAAGAAGAGGAAAGCCCCAGCTGCATCATCTAATGCTTCCGGTCAGAGGTTCCGAGTTGAGCAAAGGGCCCCACCAAAGGCTCCTCAAACTGCTCAGCAAAAGCAAGGGCGGCAAGGTTATTGGGTTATCCGCCCAAATCAATCTCAGGGGCAGTCTCAAGGCCAAGGATCCCGTGCACCTCCTCCTCAACAACAGGGACGTGCCCATAATTTTCCATGTTATAATTGCGGGAAGCTGGGACATTTTGCTAAGGAATGCAGGGCACCACCCAAAGGTGGAAATAATGCACCAAGGTAGCAGCCTAATAATCGCTAGAATAAGAAGCAAATGGTGGTTAAGCAAGGCCGTGTGAATTTCGCTACCGTTGATGCTATTCCAGAGGGTACTCCAGTTATGGCGGGTACGTTTCAAGTTCGAAATCAACCTGTTGTTGTTTTATTTGATTCTGGGGCATCACATAGTTTTGTCAGTATGGCATGCATAGAAAAATGTGGGTTTCAAATTGCACAATTAAATTGTAACTATGTGATATCCAGTCCTGGTGGGAAGATAGCTACCAACCGGGTGACTAAACCAATTCCTCTCCAGATAGGAAGCAAAGTGTCTGATACTGAGCTTATATGTCTGGATAACCAGGGGATAGATATTATTTTGGGTATGAACTGGATGCAAAGACACAGAGTTGTCTTAGATATATCAGCTCGAGGTATTGAAATAAATTCCCCTAGTCAGGGTGTTTCCACACTTTATTTGCCATCCACACCTTCTCCAGATAATTGCACATTTGCCATGATCCAAGTTGAATTACAAGATATTCTGGTAGTTAATGAGTTTCCAGATGTTTTTCCTGATGATCTTCCGGGAATGCCACCCGATCGGGATATCGAATTTGTGATTGAGTTGCAGCCCGGTACCGCCCCAATTTCAAAAAGGTCGTACCGTATGCCGCCCAATGAACTAGCTGAACTGAAGATTCAACTTCAAGAACTTCTTGACAAGGGCTATATTCGGCCAAGTTCTTCTCCCTGGGGTTGTCCTGCACTTTTTGTGAAAAAGAAGGATCACACCTTGAGATTGTGCGTGGACTATCGGCCCCTTAATGCAGTTACCATCAAGAATAAATACCCTCTTCCACGTATCGATCTTCTCTTTGATCAATTGGCTGGAGCAAAAGTGTTCTAAAAAATTGACCTTCGGTCGGGTTATCATCAGATCAAGATTAGACCCTGTGACATTCCCAAGACAGCTTTTTCCACTCGATATGGCTTATATGAATATTTAATCATGTCTTTTGGACTAACCAATGCTCCTGCCTATTTCATGTATCTCATGAACTCAGTCTTTATGCCAGAGCTGGACAAGTTTGTAGTGGTATTTATTGATGACATTCTTATTTATTCCAAGGATGAAGAAGAGCATGTTGAACATCTCAGAATTATTCTTCAACGATTAAGGGATCATAAGCTTTATGCTAAATTTAGCAAATGCGAGTTTTGGCTGAAGAGTGTAAAATTTTTGGGTCACACCGTATCCGGTGATGGTATTGCCATTGACCCAGTGAATGTGCAAAAAGTTCTAGATTGGGAACCTCCTAAATCTGTCCATCAAATCAGAAGTTTCCTTGGAATGGCGGGATATTACCGTCGTTTTATTCCAGATTTCTCCAAGATTGCCAAACCCATAACTGAGCTTCTGAAGAAAGGGGAAAAATTTAAATGGAGTGACAAGTGTGAGCAAGCATTCCATACTTTGAAAAGACTCCTGACATCAGCCCCAGTTCTTGCTCAGCCTGACACTTTCAAAGCTTTTGATATTTATTGTGATGCATCAGGCATAGGACTTGGTTGTGTCCTTATGCAAGAGAATCGGGTTATTGCTTATGCTTCTCGAGCTCTTCGACCTCATGAGAAGAATTATCCGACACATGATCTTGAACTTGCTGCAGTGGTACATGCCTTAAAAATCTGGAGGCATCATCTTATGGGTACTCATTGCAACATTTATACTGATCACAAGAGCCTCAAGTATTTTTACTCAAGCTGATCTAAATATGAGGCAAACAAGACGGTTGGAGTTAATTAAAGATTATGAAATAGAAGTTCATTATCATCCAGGCAAAGCAAATGTAGTCGCAGATGCCCTCACTCGCGGGGGTAATTGTCAGTTTATATCTTTGAGACCCCATAATGCCACTCTTGCTAGAGAGATGGACAAATTGAGTTTGGAAATTATTCCACAGGGTACTTTGAATCACCTTTTGATTCAGCCTAATTGCAAGATCAGATTGTCGCGGCTCAATCTGAAGCTAAAGGAGTGCAGATCATTAAGCAAAAGCTAGCTGAGAATGATGAAAGGTATAAATGTTTTCGCCAAGATAATGATGGAGTTCTATGATTCAATGATCGTCTAGTAGTTCCTAAAGATCATGATCTTAGGAAAAAAATTCTCGATGAAGCACATCTTTCTAAATTCTCTATTCATCCCGGAAGCAGTAAAATGTACCAAGATTTGAGAGAAAATTTTTGGTGGACCAAAATGAAAAGGGAAATTGCAAAATATGTAGCAGAGTGTGATACTTGCCAAAGAGTAAAAGCTAGTCATTTGAAAGCCAGTGGAACTTTGCAACCATTGCCTATACCTTCATGGAAATGGGAGGACATAAGCATGGATTTTATTGTGGGTTTGCCATTGACTCCTCAGAAACATGATTCTATATGGGTCATTGTTGATAGACTCACAAAGTCAGCACATTTCATTCCAGTCAACAATGCTTTTTCAGCAACTCAATATGCTGAGATCGATTTGGATCAAATTGTGCGTCTACATGGAGTTCCCAAGACTATCATTTCAGATCGAGGTTCACCATTTATAGCCCTCTTTTGGAAACAACTGCATGAGCTATTAGGTACTAAGCTCATTCGAAGTTCAACTTATCATCCTCAAACCGATGGACAAACTGAAAGGGTCAATCAAGTTATGGAGGATATGCTTAGAGCTTGTGTCATTCATTACAACAAAAGTTGGGACAAAAGTTTATCCTTAGCTGAATTTTCTTACAATAACAGCTATCAATCCAATTTGAAAATGGCACCATTTGAAGCTCTATATGTCCGAAGGTGTCGAACAGCATTAAATATGTCGGGAACTGGCGAGAGAAAAATCTTCGGTCCAGATTTGGTTAAGGAGGCCGAGGATAAAGTAAAAATTATTCAGCAAAATCTTAAGACCGCTCAGTCGCGGCAAAAGAGTTATTCTGACAAGAGAAGGAGACCTTTAGTTTTTAAGGTTGGGGATCATGTTTATCTTCGTGTATCACCAACTAAAGGTGTTCAGAGATTTGGGATCAAAGGAAAACTAGCTCCTCGTTTCATTGGACCTTTTGAAATCATTAAGCAATGTGGTCCAGTTGCTTATCAGATACAACTGCCGTCCAAACTTGCAGCTATTCATAATATCTTTCATGTATCTCAACTCAAGAAATGTCTTAGGGTTCCTATTGAAGGTATTGCTCATGAAGAAATTGAGTTTGAACCCGACCTATCATATGAGGAACAACCTTTCAAGATTCTGGATACTACTGAAAGGGTTACTCGGAGTCGGTCCATTAAATTTTATAAAGTTCAGTGGACTCATCACTCTGACAAGGAAGCAACATGGGAACAAGAATCTTATCTCAAATCTAAGTATCCAGAGTTTTTAGATTCTGCGTTGAGGTATTTAAATTTCACACTCCCTCTTTACACCGGAATCTCGGGGCGAGATTCTTTTAAGGGGGGAGGGCTGTGACACCCCAGTGTCACTTTTGAAATTTCTTCTCTTGCACATCTGCCTATCGTACAAAATTTTTGGTGCTCATCATGTTTATGAATTGAGTATCATGTTTGAATGGACTCTCAAAAGTCAAATTTCGTTTTTAAACTCTTTTGAATTCAAGGTTTGGCTAAGTAGTCTTTTCCTTTTAACCCTTTTGGGGGCTTGTTTAAAATTAGAAATGTTTAAACAAGTGGCTTTTGGCCAATTTGAAAATCTCTTATTGAAGTATCTACTTTCAACTAGAAGTTTTAGTTTTGAGCAAAGACATCTTTTAATTGATCAAATTCATGGTCAAAAGTTGGTCAAACTGCTGAATTTCAGCACTTCTGAAATGGCCAAGTCTTTTCCTGACAGCAGCCATTAGCCAACTTTAGGGCTCCATAACTTTTATTTTTCAATCAACCCAAACCAAAACAAGTTCTTGGATTGGAAGCTGGTAGTTTGGGCTCTTCAAAAATCATGAACAACTCCAGGATCTCAAACTCTAACTATTTCTTTTTCGAGCTCAAAGTTAGCTAAATCCATTCCAATTCTGGGTACTTAGAAATTTTTCTGAACTCGAGATTTTGGGCAAAGTTTGATCGATCATATCTTCCAAACTAAATCTTTTTGAACCATATGACTTTAACGAAAGTTGTTCAGCTTGGTACCATCTACAACTTTTGTATAGGAGTTTTGGAAAGTTTCTACACGAAATCTCGAGTTTGAATCAAAGTTTTGGAGAAGGTTTCGCGAGCTCCTAGCTACTGAATCGACTCGTCGATTCAGTAAAGCGCGCAGGGGGAGGTTCGCCCGAGCTCGTGCGCTGGCGTCGCCTTTGCCATGCGCCGTGCTCCGCTGTTCTTTGCCACGCGCCGTTGCCTCGCACTGCCAGTCGCGCTCCAAACCATGCGTGCTGCCTCGGTGTCGAGCTCGGCCGGCGACACCAATTTGGCGGTGAACTGAGCGCTCTGCAAGCCGCTCGTGATGCCACGCGGAATTCACCGTTGTAACTCCGTCTTTCTCCAATTCACCGCCTCAGTAACTCCTCCACCTCGCTCTCGTCACCCTCGACCACTCCGCCAGCTCCGCCGTCCCTTCCATCGCCGGCAATTTCTAGAAAACCGGCCGCCATTGCCGCCACCCCACCCCACCGCGGAACTTCACCTTCCCATCCTCCTCCGCCTCCACGAATCGCCCAAATGGATACTCCTTGATCTCCTGAAGCTGTGCACCCTCTTCTCGTGAACTCCGAAGCTCCGGTGAGCCTTAGCGCCGGCCGTTTTTCTGGTCGTCCGCCGCCGGCCATGGACAAGGACCGTGCTGTCTCTAATCCTTGGGTTTTTCATGCCTAGGTGGTGCAGCTTGGAGTCCTGAGGCCGTGGGTCTTCTCCGGCGCGTCTCCGGCCACTTCTCTGGCGAGATAGCGCCGGTCAACCGCGCGGCGGCGCCCTGTGCGAGAGGACTTCTGTCCAAGGGTGTTCAATTAAAGATGAAGTCTTTCCAGGGGGTTAAGTGAAAGAAATCCAGGTTTAAGTGTAAAGGTGGAAAAGTTCTAGGGGGTTTTCCGGAAGTTTCAGGGGCTGTTTTGTAAAGAAAGGACTGGTTGGTGAAGGATCTTTCTTCCCAGGGACCTCAGCGCAAAAGAGTTTCGGTTTTTCTTTTTAAAACTGTTGCTGCATGCATGTGTTTCTTGTAAAATGCATAGTAAATCATAGAAAAGTGAGAAAAATGTGAAACCAATTTTGTTGAGTTTGTTGCATCTTTGGTTACAGTAGAAAAATATAAAATCATGTTGTTAAGTTTTTAATTCCTGTGTTAGTGTTTTGTTTAGTTTTATATCTTGGTGTCAAAATAAATGGTTCTGCATATCTAAAATTTTTGAGAAAATCACAGTAGCTCTATTATGTGTTTTTGTGATCATAGTAAATTTCTTGGATGCATGTTGTCTGTGTAGTTTAAGTTAAGCTTTTTCTCCATAAGAATCTTGTTGGTGCTGTTAAAAATACTTTAAAACAGTTTTTGAGCTCAAGTAAATCATGGTAAATCTGTGATAGTGTTAGTCAGTGTTTCTGTGTAGTTTTGCATTTTTGTGCTTAATCTTGCTGCTGTATCTTATTTTGGTAGATTTCTAGTCTTTTTGTCTTTTTAAAATAATTAGTTTCTGTTAGAATAAAATGTTTATAAAATTTCAATGGTAATCTTGAGGTAAAAGTTACCAGGGAATATCTCATGCTGGTAGTTTAACCTGTTTAACTTGTTAAGCTAATTTGTTCTCAAATAACCCTTAATTTAAGTAGATAATGGTTTTTATAAATGTATTTAAGTTAATATATGTTTCTCAGATAATTTTGGTGATCTCAGTTTAAGTTTGCATCTGTTGTTATCTTTTCCTTCCTAGTGATAGATTAATCTGTTTAAAGAGATATGCACTTACTCTATAAAGTTTCTAATAATTGTTTTTAACAACATAACTTGTGCTTTCTTGTGAATATTTGTGTTTGTACTTAAGCTGTATAATCGAGTTGCTGCAATTTATTTAATGCATCTTTTCCAATTGTTGTTCTGAACTCACACATATGCATCTTCATGTAGAGAATGTTCTAGCTAACGGGGTTTATAATCTGGTGCCCGAGTCTGAGGTCGAGCAGCAAGAGCCCGAAGTTGTGGTTGCTGAAGTTGAACAAGACCCGAGCCAAGACTCGGAAGGGCCCAAGGCCAGTGAAGGCAAGCACCGGAAGCATTCAACCTTTTTAACGCAGCTGCAATTTAATTATTTACTTTATAAAGTTTTACTTTATGCATTTAAGTTTTCATAAGAGTTGAATGAAACCCTAGTTGCATACTCCATAGGAAACCCAGAGTTTTTACTAGTATGTGTAGGTCGATAGAATTGCTAGGCTGGTTAAACGGTAGAAGTCGAGTAATTGTCTGTTACTCGCGAGAAGCTAGGTTGGTTACTTTAAACAAGTTTTGTTCAGCATATCAGATAACTGGAAAAAGTTTAGACCGGGCGGAGAGTTTTGGTAGGGAAAAGAATGTGATGGTGTAGCTCCGCCTGTGTCAGTTAAGGCCCGTTCGTTGTTGGCTCTGGGATCAAGTTTGAATTGTACTACCTCACATGCTGGGAGTAAGAGGTAGTTGAAACTGGTAACTTATGTACTTTAGCTCGCACTAGTATGTTGAACTACGCCTGACTTCCTTTTCATGTACCGGTTAGAGTTATAACTCATGGCTGACCCGTCGTTGGTATCGGTGAGGACTGGTACTTGAGGGTCGCAGGGTAGGTCAAGTATTTAGTGTTGGCTGAAGGAACGGCTGGCATGAGCGGCTCGACGGGGTTCGCTTATGCCGTGTGGGTAGGTTAACCTTGCAAGGTATAAAAACCGAATCGATTCGCCGTACTCACGGTATTGAGCTCTTGATCACTGGGCCGCATCGCTAGATAAGAACATGAATATGATAAAGTTTATATGCTGTTTGAATTTAATCAAGTACTTGCTCTCTTTGAAAAAGTTTTTACAAATGCTTATCTAGAATAAATAGCTCAACTAAAACTTGGATACTAAAATTTGAAAGTAAGGATCTACTTAGTTGCTTCTTTTTGGCAAAACAAAAACCCAGCCAAAAGCTTTGCATACTAGGGGTCTTAGTAAACCTAAAGTCGGGTAAGTCTTGCTGAGTATTAAATTACTCAACCCTGCTTGTGTTTTCCTTTTTTAGAGGTTGAGTCTAGGGTAGCCGAGCAGGTCGCTGAAGCTTTTCCGTTCGGTGTTCCTGAGGGTTTTCAGTTGCAGTTCGTTCCGGCTTCTCAGGGTGTGGAGCCGAGGGAGTAATAATGCTGGCTGGGCTACTTGTGCATTATTATGTTTCGTCGTAGACTCGTGATGTTTAAAACTTCCGCTGCACTTTAAATTCCGTGTTGTAATAACTTTTATCCTGTAATATTTTTGTAATTAAATCCACGTGTACTGTGTTGTAAAATTTGCGACTCGTTAATCATCTGTGCTCATCGTGGAGTGAGACTTGCCTCGTATTGGTTTCGACAATGTGATCAGTGGTGTAATCGGGAGTTACCCGACAGTAACTACACGGTTATGTCAGTTGAAGTGCGAGTGTGCTGTACTGCTTGCATTAGCTAAGGGACAATGCACTTGAGATGACATAATTTGAGGTGGTTCTGCCACTGATGGTTACGTGACACGATATTTATACAGGTTCGGGTCGCCAATTAGGCGTAATACCCTACGCCTTGTTAATGATCTTGTATTACGTAGTATAAATATGAGTACAAGGTTGTTTTATCGATCTTTCCATATTGATCGGTAAGACTAATTGGGCCTGTTATGATCTGTTGATCTTAGTTGATGAGATGAGGAGCTCTCTCTCAATCTGCCGATCTAGGTACTTCTGTCCTCCTTTATATACTCGGGGGCGAGAAACTAGTCGGTTTAAAATGTTCCAGTAGGATTACAGAGTAGAGTCCTACCTCTAGTAGAGTTACAGACTTCTTCCTTCCTTACGGGTACCTGGGGTTCCATACCCGACAAGCCCCCGAGCGCTTCGTAGTCGTGTGTTGCTGCATTTGAGTACTTCTAAAATTCCTGCCGAGTAGTTGTCTTGGTTGAATCTTTGGAGTGCATCAAGGATGCCGCGAGGATCACAAATCTTGATAGTCTTGAAATCTTTAATCTTTGTTTGGGAAAAAAAATCAACGGTCGTGGATGTCTCTCATCAGCCTTCGAGCCTTGAAATGATTAACATAATCAATTCCCCGGTCCAGTGAATCTAGTCTTCATTGAATCATCTTTAGAGATCGTTGGTCGAGCACTCTTCTTGCGCCAGCCGCCGAGCATATGAGCCAGTTGGAGATGTGTGAAGCAGTAAGTAGTCGATTAGCCATCATTGATGAAGTGGTGGAGACGAGGTCGTGGTTGACTTGTTGGCCGCTCTCTCCTCCCAAACTAGAAGTTAGGTGCCAATGTGGTTGTAGCCCCACCACTGGTATTTGGCGACTTGAAAATGTCGGAGGAAAGTTAACTAGGCAAACCAGGTGGCAAACCGAGTTGTACTTGGTGTCCAGCCCCGAGCATAGGAGCTGGCTAAGACGCGATGGCATAGCCTCGTTGTCTGGAGAATTGTCACCTAGAAAAAGATAATAAAAATATTATGTAGTACATAATATGAAATATTCAATATACTGAAATTGTATTTATTAAGAGAATAATTTGCCAATTTAAGGCGGAGTTGTTGTGCTGAGTTCTTGTTAAGCTTTGTAACTCCCAGGTAGTTTATTTTTCGTTTAGATATCTATGCCCGTTACTAACAGACACAAGATGCATGACTGAGGCATGCTACTCGAGGAAATTATCAAAAAATCAGTGGAAAAAGAACTGTGATGCTGAACCTTTATTAAGCCATGTAACTCCTGAGTAGTTAACAGTTTAGACATCCATGCCCATCACTAATGAACACGAGATGCATGATTAAGGCACTCTACCCTAAGAAATTATCGACCATTAAGAGGAAGCAGCAAAAAAGAAATTGTGGTGCTGAACCATTATTAAGCCATGTAACTCCTGAGTAGTTAACCCGTCGTTTAGATATCCATGTCCATCACTAATGGACACGAGGTGCACGACAGAGGCGTGCTACCCTAGGAAATTATCGACCATTAAGAGGAAACAACAAAAAGTAGTCGACGGAGCGACAAGTCAAAAGCAAACCACTTCAAAAAAGGAGTCGGTTAAAGCGGAAGTTGCAGCGCAAAGAAAGCGGACGCGTAAAGCAGTCGGCGAGTGCGCGAATTGCAGCACAAAAGTGATTGAGCCAAGTAACTTAGCTTGGTTCGTCGCCGTTTGTTGATGAAGCCAACTAGACGGAGTTGATTCCGACTAGTTATTTGAATGTGTACGACCCGTTCTCGAGTAGTTCGAGATGAGCCGAGTAGTCGAAGTATTTGTTCGCCGAGCTGGGAAGCGTGAGTTATCGATATTGGCGTGCAGTGGTACAGCGGCACGAGCTGAAGTAGTCGCGGTTAACGCCGGTGCGTTAGCGACGCGAGCCGAAGTAGTCGATGTCGACGGTGCCCGAGCCAGAGTAGTCGTTGACGAGGTAGCGCGGCAGTGCTGCTGCATGAGTTGAGGTTGTAGCTGTCACACGGGCTGTCGGGGTCGAGTAGTTTCAGTACGTTGACGATGTAGCGCGACATTGCTGCTGCACGAGTCGAGTTTGTAGCTGTCACGCGGGCTATCGAGGTCGAGTAGTTTGAGTAGTTGCAGTACTCGTTAGCGAGTTGGTGGTTGTTGTTGGAAATAGACGCAATTTAGTGATGAATAAAACAACAATTCCTTGATTCAAAAATATAAGAACAACATGTATCATAGGCAAATGATTTGACAAAATCAAATCTATTTCAAATACACATTGCAACAAGACATTGAAAAGGAATTCTAGCACTACACAGTGAAACTAGTTCACTAGCACTAGACAAAGAAGAGATAGATTCACAGTATTGAAAGGAAGATGAAACATTCTTACAGTGGGGTTGTCGGCGGTAGAGGTAGCGCAAAGTACACGAAGGGTGTTCGGTATCACCCGACAAGTTATTTCACGGATTGCGCGCTGGACACTGATGGTTAGTGGATTTGACACGGGATTTATACTGGTTCGGGCAATTGGATGGTATAATACCCTACGTCCAGTTCGATTCTCGTGTTGCTCCACTAAGGAGTTTGTAGTAGGGGGTTACAAACAGGCGAGAGAGGAAAAAGGGCCTTCCAAGTCTCATGTGGATTGGTTGTTCGTGGATCGGATCCTCTTTTGGGGTGAGGCTGCCTCTCCTTTTATAGTTCAAGGAGTGGCGCCCCTGTTACAGGTGAAAAGGAAAAAGAAAGGAAAAGGAAGTGTATCCTAGGGCCCCCCTCCCGACGGGGGGTCATTGCGGTCCGCTCCGGGTCTTCGTGGGGCCCGGACTGTCGTAATCGTCAGGATCGAGGGCGCCGCCTCATCATCACGGTGCACAATGCGTCTCGCAGTTCCACAATGGCGCCGTTAGCTATCTTCCCACTGTCCTACATGCCGTCAGTGAGAGAACGGGAGCTACGTGGTAGGCTGTCATACCCGACAAGCGCCGCCTGTCCTGTGGCAGGCATGCCTGCCGGCAACGTGGAGGGCCGCATGCGGCAGCCACGGTCGCGGGCCGGTTCGTGGCTTGCTCCGCAATCCGCGGCCATCAGTGACGTGTGTAGCCTTGCGTCATCCGCCCCCGCAGGGGGTCGGGCGAGGCGGAGATTGCGCTCCCATCCATGTGAGGGTCGGGCGAAGCGGATAATGCGCGCTTGTCCCTGAGGAGGGTCAGGCGTTTGTGTGGATTACGTCGCCCGCCCCAGCGAGGCATCGGGCGAGGCGGAGAATGTGCGCTCGTCCCCATGGGGGGTTGGGCATGCTAAAGACCATGTGCCCGTTCCTGCAGGAGGGCCCGGGTGCGACGACGACGTCTCCTGGTCCCACAGGGTGCCGGGTGTAGCTGGCACTTTGGGTGTCGTTACATCTTGATCCTGAGTGGGGCCATATTTGGAGGCTTTGTTCGACGACGCGGACTAATCCCCATTTGTCTCGGCTGAGGATGTCAACTTAAATATGGTTTGGGGTACCCCTAATATTGGTACCCGACAGTAGCCCCCGACCCCTATTAGGAGCCGGTCAGGGTCGTGATGTGGGTTTTTGTCGTTCCAACTTTCCGGGTGCGCGCTAGCGCTCCCAGTTGGAGTAGCCCCCGAGCCTTCATCGGAGTCATAGACTCGTATGAAGGGTTATAATTTGCTTAAGCTGTAGTGGCAGCGCTGTGCCTAATTGCAGGTTCAGGCTCGTGGAGCTTACGCGCGGTGCGTCCTACTTCGACCACGTGCCGTCCTGTCTTTTGATTACGAATTTCCCTTCACGCGTCTTGTCCGAGAAAACGAAAGGTAAGCGAGACCGCACGATTTTCCCCGGTGGTCGTATTCGTGGTGCTCGTTTGAGCTATTGTCGGGTTAGTTCAGGTGAGATATGGGTTTTCATTCGATTGAGACCCACTGCGCCTATTCGGTAGCCGACTCCATGATCGCCTCAACCTTGGCACCCCACACGGTAATGTTGGTTTTCATGTTGTTGACTATGGATTATGGAAGTGAAGCGCTAAAACAAAGCATCAACAGACTCTCCAGACAAGTGAGCAGAATTCTCATACTCTCTGCGATACATCGAGAAAAGCCTAGCCTTCACATGGCTATCACCACCGTGGGCTACCTTGAGCTTCTGCCAGATCTGGCTAGCTAGGTCCTCGTCCAAAACTCGCTCAAACTCCTCAGCCGACAAAGCACGGAACAAGTAATCGACAGCTCTAGCATTTGACTCAAACTTATCTCTCACATCCTGGGCATCTAAGTTGGTGGGATTGACATAGTGTTCATCTTTGGTCACATCCCATAACAACTTTCCTTTGCCTCGCAAGAAAGCGCCCATACGCGCAACCCAATTTGGATAGTTCTTCCCATCGAAGTGCGGAGGCCCGAAACCCCGATCTTGGTACGCCATCTTTGGATCTTAGACTGGTAAGAGTCGCAAAGACCCGTAACCGGCTCTGATACCAATTGAAGGACTGAAACGGCGACCAGGGAGGGGGAGTGAATGGGAGCCGATAAAAATTCTTTCCAACCAATCCGGCTATTTTCCCAAAACAACTCCGACGCCTCCGAAGGCGATCTTGCCAAGATCACGTAGCCACTGTCAAGCTACTGACCCTAGGAACAAGAAAGACGCAACGGAACTTAAATCGATCGAAACGAACACAAACCGAACCAAAACAAGACTCGATTCAACACACACGGGGGGCGGTTAAACCGGGTCAAGGGGGCGGTTAAACCGCCCGGGCCTGGGAGCCTCGGGAAAAAGTCAAATCGAAAGTGGATCTCCCAAACCGCTTGAGCTCTTAAGGCAAGATTTTGGTCAGATGATTTAGACCTCCAGTGGAGTGTTTTCCCAAAAGATCTCGGCCTCTAACTTGCTAGAACTCCTGGAATCTCAAATCTAAGGAAGAACACCATGACCTCGAGTTCATCCCGAAAACTTCCAATCCAAAACGATTCCCGGCGTTTGGGGGCAATAGATCACCAGCAAAAGAGGCACAAGGCACTCATACGTGAATCCCCCAAAGAAATCCGAGAGAAATCGCCAAGGAAGCGAAGAACGAAAATCCCCCAAAAATAGCTCCGAAAATACCTCTGAAAATAGAAAAGAAAAGGGAGCTCGTGGATTCAAATCATGGCACAAAGATGAACAGAACAAGCTCAATCAACAAACCATGAATTCACCTATGCAAACTACGAATGATTCGAAATAGTTCTAGGTGGAGGGGATGAAGGGGAAAACTAGTTCAAAGGAGAAACCAAAGAGAACTAAAGAGATAACTGGAAGAGATAGCAGCCACCAAGCCCTAGGGGGCCTATTAGTAGTCCAAGTGGTGGTGCTCTAAAGACTAAACTACCCCTAAGTGATACATACCCCTCAGGGGCAAATTTGACATTTGGTTTCAGATATTTTCGGCTGGGACACCTTCCACCGCAAGCTAGCTTCCCTCCGACACAAGCCTTGCAGTCACGCCGTGTGTCCTCCGGATCGAAGCTCCTCGAAGCCGATTTTGGGCCGGCCCAGGGGGAGGCGGTTAAACCGCCCCTGGATGTTCACCTCAGCCCAGCTGTCCAATCTCGCCTCGTCGAGTCCTCGGCCTTGGTTTTGAGGCCCAAACCAAGGGAAACCGTCCACCGGATGATTTTGTGGCCAAATCACCAAACCCCGCGTACAAGCTTCGGTCGTTAGCCGCCACCTTGCACCGGCTTCACGTCCGCGTACGAGCTTCGGTTGTGAGCCGCTACCTCGCACCGGAACCACGTCCCCTTGCTCGTTCTTGCCAGCATGTGAACCGCACTTGATCCATCTGGCCACCGGGTCCCTCGAACCAAGCCTACTTGTCTCTCCGCTCCTCGGAGGCCGCCATGGCTAAGACCTTTCGCGCCTGTTCTTCACCTGCACCAATGCAACCAAGCCGCATTCTACACCTGCAATACTTGAGCCAAGGGAAACGTCAATCCACACCACGTTGTCAATCACTCATCACACCAGGAAGCGACCATCCACCGGTCCTCGGACACACCGGGTCCTCAATCTCCCCCTTGATGAGTGCATTGACAACACACACATAGTAACCAATGAGATTAAAAGAAAAAGAAAAGAAATCGAAAACAAGACTCAAGCAAGTGACTAAAAGCAAGAACAAGCCGAGAACAAAGTCACTTCGCAAGAGAAAGCTCCAGAAACGCCGACCCTTCAAGAAGAAGCGAAAGGGCTCAACACCATCGGCAAAAGAGCAAAAGCACAAAGCACAAATCACAAATCTCCAATTCACTTTTCAGAACACTCAAGCACTCCCCCTGCAAAGATGCAACTCCCCTTGAACAAGTGAACTTGTGCGTGCGAAAAACACTCGAAAATGCTCAAAATCCCACAAATCATGTGCTCACTGCACAGGGGCGGTTAAACCGCCCAGGGGGCGGTTAAACCGCCCCTGACAGATGACCAAACCCAAAAAAGTAGTTTTTGCACAAACGAACTCATAACGATGCCGTTTCAACTCGAAAACTTTCCAAATATGCCCAGCAACGTTTTCCAGTACTCAAACCCTCAGAAACTTCACAAATTTTCAAAAACTTCCTTTTGGCAAAGCTCTCATCAAGTCTCACACAAATCCAACAAAATCAAGCTCAAAAAGCTCAAAAACTTTCAAACAAGTTCAGCAACTTCTCCCCCTTGCAAAATGCTCTAGAAATTATCCCCCTTGTTGACAATGCACAAATCAAGGAAAAAGTGTACAAAATGCAACTACAAGCTTCTCAAATATACAATGAGCAATACAAAATGCTACAAGTTAGAGAAGAGGCAAACAAGATAGTTCATCATGTGACACGGGCATTGCCATCAAGAAGGTAAAGACATATAGCCAATTGACAAAGCCATGATCAATTTGTGTAGTTTTATCAAAAATGTCACCACATGAGCAAAGTCCTAACCATGGATTGTTCAAGCAAAAATGAACCTCATCTCACCAAAAACATGAAAGGACAAGCATTCTTGACAAAAGATCATCATAAACGCCCAAGTTCTACCTCATGTCATGTCAAAGCACGGAGCCATGTGTTCACTTCTCATGGGAGACTTCTCCGGCAAACAACATGCAACCGCTTAGCACCCATGTGTGCAAGTGTGTGCAATGGTGAAAGCATAGAGACATGAGCATAATTTTCTGCAAATATATCTTTTTCTCATCTTTCTTCTTTCATGCATAGACATCTCATTTTTCAAGTTTTTCAAATTAAGCATGGTACATGAAATGTCTTTGCGACAAAAAGAAGCTTATGCTCCTCCACAAGATAAAGCATGGGCTAAATATTTACGATGACAAAGGTCTTTGACCCAATTGAAAAGAATATCACATCCTAGCATGATCTTAAGCAAGATATAGCCATTTCGGCTCAAACAAGACATGCAAAGACATTTACTCATGGGTGAAAGAGTTTAAGATCAGTTTGTCATTTTAATTCAAAAAGAGACTATCTCAATAGAATATATATCAAAACCATCAAGAGCATAGCCATCCATACAATCAATCCCTAGCCAGCCTGCCTAGACTCTAAAATGTAGCAAGTTGTAGCAATCACTGCATATAGGAGAAGCTCATCCTAAAAATGATACAAATGCAGCATGATATATCACAAGATGCAAAGATGAAAACTATACATCAAGATACAAAAAAAATGTACATCAAGATACAAGAGCGAAAAATGTACATCAAGATACAAAGATGGTACAATAGAATACATATGCTACAAGAGAAGCCTCCAAAACTCAGCTCAGAAAAACGCACACACACCAAGTTCTCCTCGCAAGCGGGTGAAGGTAACTTGGTCAAGTGGCTTAGTGAAAATGTCTGCAAGCTGGTTTTGGGTAGAAACATGGGCAAGCTCAAACTCAAAACACAAGCGCGATCAAAGCACAAATACAAAGCTCCCCCTGGAATGTGCAACCAAAATGCAAATCCAAGGTTCAGGTTCAAATTTCAAACACCCATGAAATGCACAACCAAAGTGCCAACTCAGCAACCTCACAAACTCATGCTATCCAAAAGCTCTAAGCAAGATCCTCTCCTTTCCAAATCAAGTCGAGCAAATACTCCCCATTAAATAAAGTCGAGCTCCCCCTCAATCAAAGACACCTAGAAAAACTAGAAAAGGTGTACAAAAGCAAATGGAAAGCTCCATCATAAAAAGGAAGAGAAATCTCAAATGAGCAAAATGCAACAAAAGATACCAACTAAAAGGATACTAGATAAACAAATGTACAATATGCTACACAAAACATAAAAATCATGATACAGGCACAAAGCAAGCTAAATATACACAGATGAACACAAGAGTGTACAAGGGATATACTCACAATACATAGTGTACAAGGGCCACATCGGGGCCATCCAAAAAGGTGTGGAGAACCATCAAACCTTGATCATGCAAAAGACCAAGAGTCACCAAGCTCATGTTCTTCATACCTCACACCTGCACAATCAAAAGCGAGAACGAGAACGAGCGAATGACTCAACACTGGGGTTAGCACAGAAGGAGTTAAACCAGTGTCGGGCCATCTGCTCAAAAGAGGGGTTAGCAAAATCAACGTCACTACGTGGTACCCTCTCGTCTCTCACCATCGGACCTCTAACACCACGCGGGGGAAAACGTGGCCCAGACTCTCTCCTAGCCTCAAAGCTACGGTCAAACCTCCCTGAACCAAACTGACCACGAACCGGAGGCCGCCTAGCAAACTCACGACTAGCTGGAACACCACGACTACCAAACGAAGGAACTGTACGCACAAAAGCATCTCTCTTAGGCAAGGGTGAACGAGACACAGGCACACTACGGGAAGAGTAGTACCTGTCCCTGTTACCCATCTCCTTCTCTCGTCTCACCTCCCTCTTCTTGCTCCAGCAAAACTCTTCTAGGTGACCATCCCTTCCACAATGTTCACAATGGAAGCGGACTGGTTTTGGCTTTGGGGTTTCTCTCGGTTGTGGCCTCTCTCTCGGCTGGTAAACCCCACTCCTCACAAAGGTCACTCTCCTCTGGAAGTTGTTTGTCTTTGGTGGAAACTTGGGAGGATCTGGAGTGGTGTCAAGCTTGTTCAACAGGTGGTTGGGTTTAGGTGAGAAGCTATTCTTTGGTGGAGTTTTCTCTGGTGGTGTTGGGGTATTTGTGGTGGAACTAGTTTGCTCTCACTTTCTCACCACTACACTCACCAACTTTCTCAGAACCCAGACCACGACCATCAGCTCTCTTGAACCCAGCAATCAACATCTTAAGCTGTGGCTTGTGACCCGACAACCAACCCAAACATTGTCGCAACTCATCATTCTCATCTTGCAAACGATCAATACATTATTCTAGCTAAACATTCTTCAAAGCAACAACATCACAAGCAGAACAAGAATTTGCAATAGGAGATTTCAATTGAGCTTCAAGCGAACTAATCATGGTACGAGATTCAAGCAACTAGCATGTAAAGCAGGACATGAAGTACAAGCACCTAGCAAAGAAGATCTAGACTTCAACTCAGCAAATCTAACCCTAGCACTTTCTAGTTCATCAAGGCATGTCATGTGTTTGTCCTTAAGAGCTACCAGATCAGCTAGATGCACATCACAAAACGAGCATTCAATTTCATCAGACACAAGAGGAGCATCTTTCAGCACACCAATCTCAGACTCAAGCTCAGCTATTCTCTTTCTAGACTCACCAAGCAAAGACTCAAAATCCATCGCCTTCTTTCCAGTCTCAGAAAGTAAGGCCTCAAGCTCAGCTACTCTTTCCTTGGACTCTCCTAGCAAGGACCTAAACACTCTCTTCTCCTTGTTGGTCTTCCTAAGCACATCATCGCGATTATCGACCAACTGCTCTAATCTAGCAATCTCCTTACGCAAAGAGGTGAGATCGGTCAATACCTCATCCTCGGAGTCGGAGTCGGAGTCGTAGTCGGAGACGTTCTTGTTGTTGGAGTCTTGCGCCATGATGCAGAAGTTCATAGCGACCCCAGAAAGCCCGTTGAAGTTTCGGTTCTTGTGCTTCTTCTCCTTGCGATGGCCGCGGTCTTCTTCCTCGCTGCTTGAGCTTGACGAGGTGTCGGTGTTCTCCTCCTTGTTCTTGTGCTTGGAGTGGTGCTTGTCCTTGGAGCGGTGCTTGTGCTCATCTCACGGGCGGTGCTTGTGTTTCTTGATTTCCTCGGGGCACTCGGCGATGAAGTGACCCATCTTCCCGCATCTGTAGCACGTACTCCCGGCACGCCTCGAATCCTTCCGGTTCTGGTACATGCGCTCGAACCTCCTCGTGAGCAACGCGAGATCCTCCTCGCTCAGCACCTCATATTCCTCATCTGGAAGAGACACAAGAAGACAAAGCAAAGTGTCTGGAAGTGTTAGCATGTCCATAACCAGAGCCACCGACTAGAGCCAGACTATGAGGATCAGTCGGACTCTTAGCCTTGGCAAGCAACTGTCTATCAACCTCAGAAGACTTCAGCTTGGAGAAAAGCTCATCAACAGACAAAGTTTCATAGTTAGCCGACTCCATGATCGCCTCAACCTTGGCACCCCACACGGATCTATCAAGTGCTTGCAAGAGCTTGATAGCTCTGTCATGATCCGAGTATGGGAGTACGGTAATGTTGGCTTTCATGTTGTTGACTATGGAAGTGAAGCGCTGAAACAAAGCATCAACAGACTCTCCAGGCAAGTGAGCAAAATTCTCATACTCTCTGCGATACATCGAGAAAAGCCTAGCCTTCACATGGCTATCACCACCGTGGGCTACCTTGAGCTTCTGCCAGATCTGGCTAGCTAGGTCCTCGTCCAAAACTCGCTCAAACTCCTCAGCCGACAAAGCACGGAACAAGTAATCGACAGCTCTAGCATTTGCCTCAAACTTATCTCTCGCATCTGGGCATCTAAGTTGGTGGGATTGACATAGTGTTCATCTTTGGTCACATCTCACTAACAACTTTCCTTTGCCTCGCAAGAAAGCGCCCATACGCGCAACCCAATTTGGATAGTTCTTCCCATCGAAGTGCGGAGGCCCGGAACCCCGATCTTGGTACGCCATCTTTGGATCTTAGACTGGTTAGAGTCGCAAAGACCTGTAACCGGCTCTGATACCAATTGAAGGACCTGAAACGGCGACCAGAGAGGGGGGGGGAGTGAATGAGAGCCGATAAAAATTCTTTCCAACCAATCCGGCTATTCTCCCAAAATAACTCCGACGCCTCCGAAAGCGATCTTGCCAAGATCACGTAGCCACTGTCAAGCTACTGACCCTAGGAACAAGAAAGACGCAGCGGAACTCAAATCGATCGAAACGAACACAAACCGAACCAAAACAAGACTCGATTCAACACACCCAGGGGGGCGGTTAAACCGGGTCAGGGGGGCGGTTAAACCGCCCGGGCCTGGGAGCCTCGGGAAAAAGTCAATCGAAAGTGGATCTCCCAAACCGCTTGAGCTCTTGAGGCGAGATTTTGGTCAGATGATTTAGACCTCCAGTGGAGTGTTTTCCAAAAGATCTCGGCCTCTAACTCGCTAGAACTCCCGGAATCTCAAATCTAAGGAAGAACACCATGACCTCGAGTTCATCCCGAAAACTTCAAATCCAAAACAATTCCCGGCGTTTGGGGGCAATAGATCACCAGCAAAAGAGGCACAAGGCACTCATACGTGAATCCCCCAAAGAAATCGAGAGAAATCGCCCAAGGAAGCGAAGAATGAAAATCCCCCAAAAATAGCTCCGAAAATACCTCTGAAAATAGAAAAGAAAAGGGAGCTCATGGATTCAAATCATGGCACAAAGATGAACAGAACAAGCTCAATAAACAAACTATGAATTCACCTATACAAACCTACGAATGATTCGAAATAGTTCTAGGTGGAGGGGATGAAGGGGAAAACTAGTTCAAAGGAGAAACCAAAGAGAACTAAAGAGATAACTGGAAGAGATAGCAGCCACCAAGCCCTAGGGGCCTATTAGTAGTCCAAGTGGTGGTGCTCTAAAGACTAAACTATCACTAAGTGATACATACCCCTCAGGGGCAAATTTGACATTTGGTTTCAGATATTTTCTGGCTGGGACACCTTCCACCGCAAGCTAGCTTCCCTCCGACGCAAGCCTTGCAGTCACGCCGCGTGTCCTCCGGATCGAAGGTCCTCGACGCCGATTTTGGGCCGGCCCAGGGGGAGGCGGTTAAACCGCCCCTGGGGGGCGGTTAAACCGCCCCTGGCTGTTCACCTCAGCCCAGCTGTCCAATCTCGCCTCGTCGAGTCCTCGGCCTTGGTTTTGAGGCCCAAACCAAGGGAAACCGTCCACCGGATGATTTTTGTGGCCAAATCACCAAACCCCGCGTACAAGCTTCGGTCGTTAGCCGCCCACCTT